>CM042388.1:18979912-19179912 GCA_023634145.1 Thymallus thymallus | reverse complement strand
CTTTCCAATAAATATCGAGGGTCTTATTCTGGTGACATGATGATCGATGCTTGGCTGCCATTTGACAAATAAAAATAATCTAGCTCTTTTGACCATAATAATCTCATCATGTAGGCTACAACCGCACTACATATATGAGCTGTTCTCTAGAGCACACGTGCCAATACCAGAGTGGGCACATTCGCTATATAACATAATTTTCTTGTGACAAAACCATCAGTAGAGCTGAAAATGAGATGGAACCCCATTTAACTTTTTGGGGGTACATGGGAATTTAAATGTAAAGGTTATTTGTATGTGCACTATGTCATCACGCACAGCCCTTTCTTCGCAACAAGTAAATTTGATCGAAACACATCTCTGGTTGGAAAATACGCATATTGTATAAATGCGGAGTTTAGAATATTCTCAATAAAATCTGTCGCCAATTGGATGGAAACATAGCTAGTGTAAAATACAAACACATGTAAGTGATATAATTATTCTAACCAATACAAATAGTAGAATTATAACCATTATATCACAAGGTAAATACAATAATTATCTAAAAGAAAAGGCAGAGCAAAAACGGAGAGAGCGCGCGAGACAGAGACAGAGAGAGAGAGAGAGAGAGAGAGAGAGAGGGATAGCCCACGTTCAGCAGTAGGGTAGCTGGATGACAATGCCATGCAGCACGAACGCAGAGAAGGGAAGTTAACAAAAAGGAGAGAAAAGAGAGAGAGGGGAAGATTAAATGACTGAGAAGAGGAGTTGAGAGAATGATGAAGGGCCAGTAGGGAAAAAAAGACAGAAAAAAATAAAGAGTGAGAGAAAAAAAGGAGAGAGTAGAGAGAGACGGAGAGCGAGAGAGAGTAAACAGAGGTATTCGATCTGGTGTTCTTACCTCTGGGAGGTAGAGGAAGGCAGGGGGACATTGCAGAGAGTGGGGTAGCATCCCAGCACCGGAGAGCAGCACACAGCCAGAGTTAGCCATGGAGCACAGCATTGAGAGGCGGGATGATTTACGCATAGAGAACACTGAGATATACCCTAACACACTCTATCTAGCACTCTGTCTTCCTTCTCTTCTCTTCTCTTCCTGCCTTTACGTCTCGTTCTCTCTGTCTGTTTGTCTCTTTAGACTCTCTACTGGTGTCCTGTTCTGGTACGGCAAGTATTTAGTTATTTTCCTCCTAATTCACTTCTTTCTTGCTATAAAATAACTGCTAGAAAGTTATAGGAATCACACACACACTGGCGCGCGGACGAGCATCGGACGGATAGAAGCATATGTGGTGGGGGCTGACGTCTGCCTCTTCTCTTTTCACTCTGTTCTTTCTGTTTACTTTGCGAGCTAGGGAGAAGCCAATGCACGAGTGCCGGAGACTAGGGGAGGGACTGGGGGCTGGGATAGGAGGGGAAGTAGCGGGCGGAGGAGGAGAGGGGGAGGGGTGAAAGCATTCCGCAACAGAAGGGGGAGGTCCTGTGGAGATGGAGGGAGCGATTGGAGGAGAGTGGTTGGAGAAAGAGAAAGAGAGAGAGGGATAGACAGGAGAGGGGAAGGAGCGGGGAAGTCTCAGGGGTATTCTAACATCAAATGGCCCAGTGTGTGTGTGTGTGTGTGTGTGCGTGCGTGTGTGTGGATATTGATATGGGAGCAGGTGATCCGTGCGGTTGGTTAACCCTTTCTGGTGAGGTACGGGGACAGGACCGGGTGTGTGTGACGGTAATAACGGACAGACTGACTGCCCTGCCGGTAATAGCGCCATCTGCCAGTCCCATTGTAGGACAGGATACATGTTTTGGTTTACCAGCATTCATCTGGAATTAATCTCTTTCCTATGCCTTTTGTTTATGCATTCATTTTATGTACAATGTTTAACCATTATTCATATTTCAAATAAATGTCGTTGTTTACACAGGAGGAATTAAGATATATATTTTTTTCTCCCAAAATTAAAAACAGCTATTAGGTTTTTCATAAATAAATTACCTATTTATGCTTTGAGAATATATCTTATTCTTTTATGATTAAACAAAAAGGAATAGTAATTGCAAGGTGGAATATGCACACGTAAATAATTCCATACTAATCGTAAAACAATGAAGAGCTCATGCAAGATTCAGGAATAATGCACATGTTTTGTGTTTTTGAAAATCGGAGAAATTGCGCAATGCCTTAATTCAATTTAGAGCCACGCTGTTCTGAAGCTGCATTATAAAGCGTATCATTTCCCTAGAAAGTATACTGCTAATAACAGAATACTAATAATAAATGGCTCTCTCTCTGGGGTTTACAGGGAAACACAGCACTCTTTTCAGTATTTCTCAGCCTATGTGTGTGCATGTGTGTGTGCATGTGTGTGTGCGTGTGTGTGTGTGTGCGTGTGTGTGTCAGATGGAGTGTGTGTGTGTCAGATGGAGTGTGTGTGTGTGCGTGTGTTTGTGTGTGCGTGCGTGCATGTGTGTGTGTGTGTGTGTGTGTGTGTGTGTGTGTGTGGGGGTATTACAACACTGACAAAATGTTTCAGTTGAATAAAGAATGCTGGGTCTGGCTGGTGTGTTGGAGGCAGGTTTTTAGCGCAGGAGCTCCTCAGAGAGAATGCAGCACTCGAAAGCTGTGGTGGAGAGGGGGATGACGGGGAAGGAGGGAGAGGTAGGGCCAAGAGGAGGGGGAAGAGGAGTGGAGGGGGATACATAAAGCAGAGAGAATTGTAAAGCTGGTTTAAACAAGGATTTTCACCTCTCCTTTAGTTTTTTCCACTCTCTTTTTTTCACTTCATCTTTCTTCCCCTCTCTTTCTTTCTCCCACTCACACCCTCTAACAACAATCTAAGATAGAGAGAAACTTTTGAAGGTGATAAAGGAAGAACAGACCCAGTCACCTAGTACTGTATGGCAGCATTATTACATGCAGTTTCATCCCTCTTCATTTTCTACATGATTACAATTATGGTGCAGTCCAAGGGCAGACAGACAGACACGGGCTGATTGAATGACACTGTAATATCCAATCTAGCTTATAACGCTTCATTATTTACCAATATTACTCCGTTGGGCTTTCACATACCAGGGGGTAGTGAATGTGTGTGTGTGTGTGTGATTGTTGTGCATCCCTGTTGTATAATTAAGCAATAAGGCCCGAGGGGGTGTGGTATATGGCCAATATACCACGGCTACGGGCTGTTCTTAGGCACGATGCAACGCAGACACAGCCCTTAGCCGTGGTATATTGGCCATATATCACAACCCCCTGAGGTGCCTTATTGATATTATAAACTGTTTACCAACATATTTAGAGCAGTAAAAATACATGTTTTGTCATACCAGTGGTATATGGTCTGATATACCACGGCTGTTAGCCAATCAGCATGCAGGGTTCGAACCACCCAGTCTATGATGCATAATGAGTTTATACGTATCACACGTATCAATCATGCTGTTACGCCTTGCTTCAAACCAACTACGCTCTTTCAATATCACTTTCTTCTACTTTTAAATACACAGGAAAAAACTAATTTTATTAAAAAGGGGCAAATGTTTATTTTTTTTTAAATGTATGTTTATGTTTTGTATTACCATGTAACAAATCAATAGCAGAAAGATCATTCCAAATGATTTTAATATTAATCAAATTACAACCATGTTTGTTGTTGGGTCATTGTCATTTTCGCTATTGATCTCGTCCTTGCCTTGTCTCCAGAAAGTTCACTTGGTAAAGTTTGGATTTATTTATTTACTTTTTGAACTACTACCTGGGCTTAAAAGACCTGTGACACTGAGGCATCAAAGGCATGGAGCCTTAACTTCAAAGCAGGTTTGAACTTATTGAAATATTTATTGTTTTATTCTCATGAACACTCTCCTGTTTATTGACACAAGGCAAAGCATGATAGAGGGAAAAGGAGGGAGGGAGGTAGGAAGGAGGAGAGAGAGAGGGGGGGGGGGGGGGGGAAGAGAGGGAGAGAGAGAGTCGAGGAAGAAGGGAGGAGGGAGGAGTGACAGGGGGTCAGAATTTGAGATTGGAGTGTGTGTGTGCTTGCAGGTGTGTGCGTGCGTCCGTGTGCATCTGAATGTGTGACTGTATGTCTCAATAAAGTGGGAGTCAATTGCTGTATTAAAATACAGTACAATCCAGATATAACAAAAGGTACCCACATTACTAAGAGATGAGACCTGCGGCTGCACATAGCAGGAAGAGAGCCCAGCTCGTATGCAAAAGACAGAGGCGGTTGGTTGACTTGACTCTGCAGGAAAGTCACTTTAAAACACAGTGGTGAGGGAAGCAGCAGGCAGAGACCCAGCTGGTTATGGTAAAAGAGAATAGTTGAGTGGAATCAAAGGTAGGGAGAGGCATGATACTTGACAGGGTGTAGACGGTGCTGTACACTACTGTAAGATATTAGGCATTCTCCTTCTCTGCTCTGCCCCTGAGGTGTTTGTCCTCGGCAAGGTGGAATGCCACTCACTAATACTTTCTTTAGTTAGAGATGGTCTCTCTCTCTCTCTCTCGCGCTCTCTCTCTCTCTCTCTCTCGCGCTCTCTCTCTCTCTCTCTCTCTCTCTCTCTCTCTCTCTCTCGCGCTCTCTCTCTCTCTCAAACAGTTTAAATAGATGAAAGGTACTCGCCCAGATACGAGAATTCAAAAGGTCAAGTAGACTGTGATTCTTTGTTAATTCCAGGTATAGATTTCCTTAGGCCGTTTCCCAACCCTGGTCCTTGAGTACCCCCAACAGTACACCTTTTTATTGTAACCCTGGACAAGCACACCTGATTCAAACTTGTCAACTAATCATCAAGCCTGTGTACTGTTAGAGGTACCCGAGGACCAGGGTTGGGAAACACTGTCCTAAGGCAGACATAGTCTGCTTCCCAAATGATACCCTATTACCTATTTAGAGCACCATTTTTTTAAACCTCTATTTAGAGAATAGCGTGTCATTGGAGACGCCCCGCATTGTGAAAAAAAGAACCATATGGATATCTTTGGTCGCAATCCCTCCAGACTCAGAACTACACCCTATCACCATTGCAGCAAGACAGCCAGCTCCGTCCTCTGGCAGCTTGATCACACAGCAGCCAAGGAACAGGGCCTGGGGCTGGGGCTTGGAGCAGGGAGAGGGGGGGTGGAGGTAGGGGTAAATATCATAGTATATATTCATAGAACTGTACAGAACATCCTTGATTATGCCTTACTTATAGAATATGCATTAGCTTTAAGGTTTCAAAGCAACATTGTTTCAAGGCCACCCTATCACATTGCATAGGCTAAAATGTATAGCTAAGATCCATCTTGATCTTGGCCTTATTTAGTACATTGAAGACCCTAGCCATAGCCAGTCCTGTCTCAGACCTAACAGAGAGTGGGTGAGAAGAGAGGGAGATATAAAAAAGGGTGAAAGCATTGGCGATGCTCAATGAAGTGTGTGTGGATGAGATGAGTGGTGATTCAACACGCTAGGAAGGCTCCAGAACACCCGCGACGCTCCATCAACTTTTACAAAACCTCCCGTCAGCATATGTCTGTGATAGAGCTGAAACACCAGGGATCACACTGGGGCTTCACACACAAAAGCGCACGCACACACGCATGCACCCACACCATGGGTTCATAGTGAGGCTGGGACCGGGGGTAAGGACCTGCTAGGTTCAACGTGGCACAGCAGAAAACATTCTCACAAAGCACTTCACATCATTCACACTCACAGGATAACTACCCAGCTAGCAAAAAATGGCTTTTGAATATGTCAAACCACATAGCATGCTAGCTCCATCCTGGTGGCGCTGTGGAATTATTCCAGGTATAGAGAACAGAAGGTTTGAATCTCACTGATGCCGTGTCAAAATAAATGAATAATTAAACTGATTAAAAAAAAACATTTTAATTACCTTCAAATAAGCTATACTTTCTGTAACCTATCATTTCCTTTCTCAGAGGGTTAATGAAACTTTCCAGGAAAGCTTTCAAGGAAATCATGTGAAATGTTCAATGAACCACAACTTCCACAGAACCAACTGTGCTAGCTGGGTTCTCTCTCACCCACCCACACTGGATCTTTTATCTTGCTTGCCCTCTTGTTCTATCCTACAAGATGGATAGGCATTTTAAGTATCAGCAAACTACATCATAATCTGTCAGTCGATGAAACAGTTGATGACGTGGCACGCAACCATTGGTTAATGCATAAGACATCTGAGCAGGAGAACTCGACTTTCGTGTTGTGTAAAGGAGTTCCTTGTACCCCCAAGTCGATTGATGCACCGGTGCGTCAATCTAAGTAAAACAACCAAAGAATCCCCATCAAAATCTGCCAGTTTAAGCTAGCGATATCTGTTTTTTTGCATTGGATGCGTCTCAATCCACCGCATCCACCAGTGTTGCATCTGCGGTGAAAGGTGGCAGAGCTAGAGTGGTGTTTGTCAGACCATGAGACATCCCAAAAATCTTCTCACGAAAACGTCTGTAGCGTCCGAACGGTTTGACCTACAAACTATGTGTAAAGAAAAAATATATACACTACTGTTCAAAAGTTTGGGGTCACTTACAAATGTCCTTGTCCAAATTTTTTTGTCCATTAAAATAACATCAAATTGATCAGAAATACAGTGTAGACATTGTTAATGTTGTAAATGACTATTGTAGCTGGAAACGGCTGATTATTAATGAAATATCTACTTACGCGCACAGAGGCCCATTATCAGCAACCATCACTCCTGTGTGCCAATGGCACGTTGTGTTAGCTAATCCAAGTCATTTTAAAAGGCTAATTGATCATTAGAAAACCCTTTTGCAATTATGTTAGCACAGCTGAAAACGGTTGTGCTGATTAAAGAAGCAATAAAACTGGCCTTCTTTAAAATAGTTGAGTAGGGTGGACCAGTCAGAAACCGTAAGTGAGAATTACATCACACACTCATACATAATACCTACACTTGTGAAATACTGGGAGCAAAATTTCAGATGCATGGCACATACGGACCAAACAATTATTTCCCATTTAAAATCCTATTTTCATAATGATAATAATAATTCCTTAACCTAAACCCTAACCCTAACTAATCCTAACCTTAAGCCTAGAATAGCCTTTTCCTTATGGGCAACAGCAAAATGTATCCACTTGTCCAAATGTTTGTTGTTTTGCGATCCTTGTGAGGATTTCTGGTATCCACAAGGATAGCAAAACCAAAAATTCTCTGTTGGCTAATTTGTGTTTGTAACAAGATACTTTAAGATTTATATTTTTCCCCATCTCTGCACACACACACATTCACACCCTACTTTACAGTAATGTTAAACCAAAGTTTCCTTGCAATTTACGGTACCTTTTTTTACTGTAACAGGCAACTGGCTGCCAGGTTAACGTAAAAATAACACAATATTTTTTACAGTGTACCACATTACCCAACCAACCGCAGTGAGAGTTTGAAATAAATGAACCGTCCTAACCCAACCTACCACCAGAGGGAAGGTACAGTCTTATTTCTCCCATCTAACTAAAACAATTTGAGTTTGACCCCACACTGGGTAGATTACATTAGCGCAGGAGTGTAACATATGATTACCCTTCTCCAATTGGGTTATTAGGAAATAATGCTAAATCTAATTGGAAGTAAATTAGCTTGGGATGTGTGGAGTGTGTGTGTGTGAATGTGTGTGTGTGTGTGTGTGTGCGTGATATGTGTTTTTATCGTCTAAAGACTCATTACAGAGTAGAAAGTAATAGCCTACCTCCAGGGCCTTGTTACTGTGTGTTTAGAAACACACACACACACACACACACAGACACACACTCGGACACACACACTCGGACACACACACACACTCTGGGACAGACACACTCTTACCTCTACACACTCTTATATATGCACACTAAGAAAAGAGGGTTCATCAAGGGTTCTTTGGGAAGGGTGATGGTCCTATGTGGAAACATAATGATTAAAATAACCCGTTGAGCACTTCAATAGTTCTTTGCAGTTCAGAAAAGGGTTCTTTCCTCTTTTAGTAATAATTTAAATGTAGGGGCAGCTCAAAGGGTTTGCTCAAAGCTCTTTTTGTGCAACTGTGAGCGAGAGTGTCATTCCAGTATATGTAATCTGTTTTGTTATGCCATTAAATGTTAAATATGACTGTCCAGTTACAGTGTCTTGTGAGAAACTCATGAATGGCCTTGTGTCAATTGATAACAGTTGACTAAATCAGTGTTATTCAATTCTCTCCTTAGAGATCCCCAGCCTTTGCATGGCTAGCACACCTGAATCAACAATAATAATGCATATAGAACTTTAACACTAACCATATATAAAAAAAAAACTGTATGGTTCTTCAAAATGATCTACAAAGAACCTTTGAGATTGAGGAAGGTTCTTTATAGAACCACTATCCATAGTTTCATAAAGAACCATAAAAAAGGTTATATTTAGCCCCCAAAAGGGTTATAACTGTAGTGGAACCTTTTTTTGGTGCTATATAGAACCTTTCATTAATGGTTCTTTATAGAACCTTAGAAAAGGGTTATTTATAGCACCATAAAGGTTCCATTTAGAACCTTACTAGCATTGTTCTTTATAGAACCTTCAAAAAAAGGTTCCATATAGCAACAAAAAAGGATCCGCTATGGTTACGAGCCAAATAAACCTTATTTGGCACTATATCGATTTTTTTGGGGGGTGTGTACAGATCTTAATTTGACCACTCTTTTGTTGCTGAGAATGTTCATGCACAGCAGGAAATGCAAACTTCTAGTGTATTCAAGGTTTAAAAAGGCTTCTGAAGTTTGTCATTTCCACTATAAAATGGCAGACTTGATTTGCACTCATAAAAAATGTATCCACCCACCCAAAACAAATGTTCATTAATTTCCTGTTGCTGCAGGATACTTTTCCTGCTGTAGTAAACTGGCTCAAATTAAGATCATACATCTGTAGTTTTCATTTTTAATAACTTACATCTAGCTTTAATATATCTATGCATTGGTTGCTGTGGGCTGCGGCTGGGCTACTCTGGTAGACGTGGTAGCCGTGAAGTCTCTCCTCTCGGCACTGAGCAGTAATGGAGGGCCTGACATGGCAGTATTTCATCCAGGGGAGCTGACTTCAGGGACTCCCTGCTGGGGCAGAAGCCTAGGATGGAACCCCTTCCCTGGGCCGCAAGGGCTGCCCGGCCTCCCTGAGGAGTGCAGAGGACGGAGCCTTTAATGTTCAGCAAATCTGTTAGCAGAGCATCCATCATCTGAGCAGACAGCAGGAGAGAGGAGCAAGGCACGGGTCCATCACAGACGTCAGCCCCTCACCCCTCACCCCTCTATACTTTGTTTTCACTTCTCATCCTCGTCAATTTTTGAAAGTGCATGCATACACACACTGATCATGCTCTTCCTCCTCTTCACCCGGTTTTTATTTTTCTCTCTCTGTCTCTCTCTTGCTCTCTTTCTCTCTGTATCTCTCTCTCTGTCTCTCTCTCTCTCTCTCTCTCTCTCTCTCGATCTCTCTGTCTGTATATCTCTCTCTCTCTCTCTCTCTCTCTCTCTCTCTCTCTCTCTCTCTCTCTGGTGCTCTGTATTTCACTTTCCCCTTTCCTTTTCTGAAGACACTGCTGCAGAAAGAAATACATCATAAAGAACAGAAAAAATAAGAAAGGAAAAGAGTGTGTCCATGCAGTAAGGACTCGCTCCAGCACATTTTTACATTTTGACGTCACAGAAATGCTATTCTCAATCCTCCCCGTTCTGCTTTAGTTCTCCCCATGGTCGGCCGCAATATATCTCACAAACACACACACGCACACACACACACACACACACACACACACACACACACACACACACACACACACACACACACACACACACACACACACCGACCGCAACACCAACATTAGCATTTCGGCGAAACAAGTGCCTGTGATTAATCTGAGAGAAGAGGAGAGAAGAGGAGGTACTGAACAGAGAAAAAAAAATACAGTATAACTTTTTCTCTGAACGTATTAGCATTTTTTCTCTGGGCCTCAATTTAGGAAAGTGCTTTGTAGGAGAAGAACAGTAATTTTCTACAGTTGTGCTGGTGTTTCAACCAGAGGGGTCAGAAAACAAGTGAGATCAAGAGAGAAATAACAAGCGCTAGAAAGAATAAAAAGGGAGGATGATAGAGAGTGATAGAAAAATATAGAGAAGAAAAGAGAGGGAGAGAGAGAGAGAGAGAAGGGTAAAAAAAGAGAGAGCTGATGATGAAGGAAAGAGCAGAGGAAGGGTAGAGGAGGGAAGCAGAACAGGATGGAAATCAGGATTCAGTATTACGGAGGGAAATCAGGATTCAGCATTACGGAGGGAAATCAGGATTCAGTATTACGGAGGGAAATCAGGATTCAGCATTACGGAGGGAAATCAGGATTCAGCATTACGGAGGGAAATCAGGATTCAGCATTACGGAGGGAAATCAGGATTCAGTATTACGGAGAGAAATCGGGATTCAGTATTACGGAGGGAAATCAGGATTCAGCATTACGGAGGGAAATCAGGATTCAGCATTACGGAGGGAAATCAGGATTCAGCATTAGAGAATGTGAGGAAAGAAAGAGGAGATGATAAGGGAGAGGCGGGAATGGATGGAGGGAGTAAAAGAGGAGGGAGGCAGAATGTGTTACAGAGAAAAATGAGACGAAGGGAGAAGAAAGGGAGGATAGAGGTAGAAATGAAGGGAATGAATAAAAGACATAGGGTGCGTGGGCCCGCCGGGTCGCTTTATGTATTATCTAGCAAGCGGAACTCATACATTCCCTGGGCTAGGCCTTGTCTGATTTATCCTCGTTCTAGCAGGTAATTTAGCTTTTCTCCCGGGATCTGCAGACAGTACACCTACCTACCCACCTACTGCCTCAACGTCTGCTGTCTGTCTATGCTTTGTTTTGGTTGGGGATTTTCATATCTCAAATATGTAATCCTTTCATAGGAGAATATAACTCAATTATCCCTCAATGTTTTTTTCTTCTATTCTCCATGGATTTAAAACAAACACAGCTGTCTGGTTTAACAAGCACAAAGACAGCTGTCTGGTTTAACAAGCACAAAGAATGGAGAGAACTGAAAAGGAAGTCAATCTAACAAAACATAAATCCGAAATTGTGTATAATTGTAAAGTCTGATCAAATAGTCTTTGACATGGCATATAACATAAAGTCAGTATATTACCTAATCATTCCTCTCCTCCCCCCTCTCTCGCTCTCTCCCTTTCTCTCTCTCTCTCTCCACACCCCCCTCTCTTCTTCTATCTCTCTCCCCCCCCAGGTATTGCGGTTGTACTATGCGGTCAGGTACCGTGGTCTGGTGATGGTTGTCTTCGAAGAAACCTTAGGTTGTGTGGAGAATGAAAGTTGGCTTTCTGACTGCTGGGAAGGAATGACATACATTTCCCATGATGCAGTGGAGCAGCAGAGTAGCCCACAACGTCAAAATGAAAAGATACAGTATGTCTGTATCTCAGAGTGTGAACGAAGGAGAGACCATACATTACAAGGGAGACAATAACTGATGCTATCTACAGTGTATCATATAAGCCATTTGGCAGATGCTTTATCCAAGGCGACTTACAGTCATACAGTCAGTGCATACATTTTACGTACGGGTGGTCCCGGGAATCGAACCCACTATCCCGGCGTTGCAAGCGCTATAATCAACTGAAGACCACACTGCATTGTACCGCACAATACTGAATTATACTGTAATGTATGGTCACTGTACTGTATATTCCTCAGTGAAAAACGACTGTGAATTAATGCAAACTACAGTATATTATGCACAGCGGCTTAACAACAAGAAAAGCTTTGTCCCATGTTAGGCCAGGTGTTATTCTCCTGATGTTGATGGTTTGGATCAAACTCACCGTCACAATAAGAGGGCAGTCTACCTGCAACAGAGACACAGGTGTGTGTGTCGGGGCGGTGTGTGTTTGTCCCAACAGAGAGTGTTTGTGTGTGTGTGTGTGTTTGTTGGATGGCAAACCGTCGCTCTTCAAAGCCCTGATGCCCACTGGCATCACTGTAGCAAACGGTGCAGTTGTTGAGGAGAAGGATAACAGCTGGCATTGTGTGTCAAATCAAATCAAATTTCATTGGTCACATACACGTGGTTAGCAGATGTTATTGTGGGTGTAGCGAAATGCTTGTGCAGTTTCACAACATATACCCAAATACACATAAATCTAAGTAAGGAATGCATTGAGAATATATACATATATGTCAGGGCTGCATTGGACTGAGATACAGTGGCATAGTAAGCTTTATATTATGCATTATACACATAAGAGATTGGTGAAGCAGAATTTAAACATGATTAAGTGACTAAGATACCGAAGAACAGTATAGCGTACAGTTTAAACATATGAGATGAGTAGTGCAAGATACGAAACCTTATTAAAGTGACTAGTGTTTCATCCTTAAGCGGTCGGTGATTTCTAATCTATGTCTATAGACAACAGTCTCTGATGTGCTAGAGATGGTTGTTTAGCAGTCAGTGGTGTAGTATAGAGTACAATACAGTATATACATATGAGATAGGTGATGCAATATGTACAAACAATTAGAGTGAATAAGATACCGTAGAATAGTGTAGAGTGCAGTTTATACATAGAGATGAGTGATGCAGATACGGATACATTATTAAAGTGGCTAGTGTGATTCCTAATCAATGTCTATAGGCAGTCACATCTGGTGTGTTAGTGATGGCTGTTTAACAGTCTGATGGCCTTGAGATAGAAGCTGTTTTTCAGTCTCTCGGTCCCAGCTTTGAAACACCTGTACTGACCTCGCCTTCTGGATGACAGCGGGGTGAACAGGCAGTGGCTCGGGTGGTTGATGTCTTTGATGATCTTTTTGGCCTTCTTGTGCCAACGGGTGCTTGTAGGTGTCCAGGATGGCGGGAAGTTTGCCCCCAGTAATGCGTTGGGCAGACTGCACAACCCTCTGGAGAGCTTTGCGGTTATGGGCAGTGCAGTTGCCGTACCAGGTGGTGATGCAGCCCGACAGGATGCTCTCAAGTGTGCATCTGTAGAAGTTTGTGAGGGTTTTGGGTGATAAGCCACATTTCTTTAGCCGAGGAACTTGAAGCTTTCCACCTTCTCCACTGCGGCCCCATCGATGTGGATTGGGGGGTACTCCCTCTGCTGTTTCTTGAAGTCCACGATCATCTCCTTAGTTTTGCTGATGTTGAGTGAGAGGTTATTTTTCTGGCACCACACTCCCAGAGCCCACAACTCTTCCCTGTAGGCTGTCTCACCGTGGTTGGTAATCAAGCCTACTACTGTTGTGCCGTCTGCAAACTTGATGATTGAGTTGGAGGCGTGCTTGGCCACACAGTCATGGGTAAACAGGGAGTACAGGAGGGGGCTGAGCACGCACCCTTGTGGGGCCCCAGTGTTGAGAATCAGCGAGGAGGAGATGTTGTTTCCTACCTTCACCACCTGGGGGCGACCAGTCAGGAAGTCCAGGATCCAGTTGCACAAGGCGGGGTTCAGACCCAGGGCCTCGAGCTTGATGATGAACTTGGAGGGTACTATGGTGTTGAATGCTGAGCTATAGTCAATAAACAACATTCTTACATAGGTATGCCTCTTATCCAGATGGGATAGAGCAGTGTGTAATGTGGTGGCGATTGCATCATCTGTGGATCTATTGGGACAATAAGTAAATTGAAGGGGGTCTAGGGTGGCAGGTAAGGTAGAGGTAATATGATCCTTGACTAGTCTCTCAAAGCACTTCATGATGACAAGAGGTGAGTACTACGGGGCGATAGTAATTTAGTTCAGTTACCTTTGCTTTCTTAGGTACATGGACAATGGTGGCCATCTTGAAGCATGTAGGGACAGCAGACAGGGATAGGGAGAGATTGAATATATCTGTAAACACAACAGCCAGCTAGTCTGTGCATGCTCTGAGGACTTGGCTAGGGATATTATGTATTATCCTCAAAGTGAGCGAAGGTGTTCAGCCTGTCCGGAAGCAAGACATCGGTGCCCGCGACGTGGCTGGTTTTCCTTTTATAATACGTGATTGTCTGTAGACCTTGCCACATGCGTCTCATGTCTGAGCCATTTAACTGTGACTCAACTTTATCCCTATACCGACATTTAGCCTGCTTGATTGCATTGCAAAGGAAATAACTGCACTATTTGTATTCTTCCATATTCCCAGTCTTCTTGTCCTGGTTAAATGCGGTGGTTCGCACTTTCACTTTCAGCGAATGCTCCCATCTATCCATGGTTTCTGGTTGGGGTATGTTTTAATAGTCACAGTGTGTACAACATCTCATATGCACTTCCTTATAAACTCATTCACCGTGTCTGCATAAAATTGAAGTTGAACATTTCATACACTTAGGTTGAAGTCATTAAAACTCATTTTTTCAAGCACTCCAAAGATTGCATGTTAACAAACTATAATTTTGGCAAGTCTGTTAGGACATCTACTTAGTGCATGACACAAATAATTCTTCCAACAATTGTTTACAGACAGATTATTTCACTTATAATTCACTATATCACAATTCCAGTGGGTCAGAAGTTTACATACACTAAGTTGACTGTGCCTGTGAAATTCCAGAAAATTATGTCATGGCTTTAGAAGCTTCTGATAGGCTAATTGACATCATTTCAGTCAATTGGTGGTGTATCTGTGGATGTATTTCAAGGCCTACCTTGAAACTCAGTGCCTCTTTGCTCGACATCATGGGAAAATCAAAAGAAATCAGCCAAGACTTCAGAAAAAAAATGTGTAGACCTCCACAAGTCTAGTTCATCCTTGGGAGCAATTTACAAAGGCCTTAAGGTACCACGTTCATCTGTACAAACAATAGTACGCCAGTATAAAGACCATGGGACCACGCAGCCATCATACCGCTCAGGAAGGAGACTCGTTCTGTCTCCTAGAGATTAACGTACTTTGGTGCGAAAAGTGCAAATCAATCCCAGAACAACAGAAAAGGACCTTGTGAAGATGCTGGAGGAAACGGATACAAAAGTATCTATATCCAAAGTCCTATATCGACATAACCTGAAAGGCCGCTCAGCAAGGAAGAAGCCACTGCTCCAAAACCGCCATAAAAAAGCCAGACTACGGTTTGCAACTGCACATGGGGACAAAGATTGTACTTTTTGGAGAAATGTCCTCTGGTCTGATGAAACAAAAAAAGAACTGTTTGGCCATAATGACCATTTTTATGTTTGGAGGAAAAAGGGGGAGAGCCGAAGAACACCATCCCAACCGTGAAGCACGGGGGTGGCACTATCATGTTGTGGGGGTGCTTTGCTGCAGGAGGGACTGGTGCACTTCACAAAATAGATGGCATCATGAGGAAGGAAAATTATGTGGATATAGATAGGTACTTTATTGATCCCCGAGGGGAAATTTCTTCGTCATGCAGCTACGAAAAAAAACACAGGGCAGGTACAAAATGCCAGAACAAAAACACACAAAATACAGATACACGATACATGATACATAGTGTGGCAGTATGAAAAAGTATAAAAATACAAGACGTCTGGAGTGCAAAAAGCTATAAAAAGGCATTTCATCGTATGGGTGACTGGCTGAATATGAACTCTAGACATTGCAATGAGTGTTAGGTGAAAAAAAAAGACAACAAAAAGTTGATATAGATAAATAAGGAATATTTGCATGGTTAACTATACTATACAGTTCGATAGAAGAGAAATACTTAAATAGCTTAATGTGCGTATGATATAAGTGAGGGTAATAATAGTTTACTTAATATACAGTCTGGTTAAATGAACAGGTAAGTGAATATTTGCATGGTTACATTAACTGTACAGGTAAATGAAAGGAAGAGATACTTAAAAATCTAAATGTGCGTATGACATAATTTAGGGTAATAATAATAATTCCCTTAAAATACAATCCTTAGTGCAGGGTTTGATTACAGATAAATGCACGTATTGCACATTCAATATACTAAAGGCAACGAAAAAATAGATACAGCTGACAGGATACTAATATGCATTCCTGTCCAATAATTACTTACAATATTGCACGTGATATGATATAACAACTGTACATGAATATGTATATACAGTCCTGAATTACTAAGTCCTGAGTGAAAGAGTGATTACAGACCAGAGTTACTCATGGATGGATGCATAATTGTTAAAAACTAGGTCCTAACACCCCAACAGTTCCAGGTCTATGTTGCCGACGGCACGGCACCCCGGTGAGGCATTAAATAGTCTAAAAGCCGCCGGCAGGAAGGACCTCCTGTAGCGCTCTCTGGCACACCGTGGTAGGATCAGTCTGTGACAGAAAGTGCTCCTTTGCCTCATAACCATGGCATGCAGAGAGTGGGTGACGTTGTCCATGATGGCCAGCAGTTTGGCCAGGATCCTTCTCTCCGCCACCTCCTCTAGAGTGTCAAGGCTAATCCCCAGGACAGAGCTAGCCTTCCTTATGAGCTTTTTTACCCGAGAAGCATCACCAGCTTTTATGTTGAAGCAACATCTTAAGACATCAGTCAGGAAGTTAAAGCTTGGTTAGAAATGGGTCTTCCAAATGGAGAATGACCCCAAGCATACTTCCAAAGTTGTGGCGAAATTGCTTAAGGACAACAAAGTCAAGGTATTGGAGTGGCCATCACAAAGCCCTGACCTCAATCCTATAGAAACTTTGTGGGCAGAACTGAAAAAGCGTGTGAGAGCAAGGACTACAAACCTGACTCAGTTACACCAGTTCTGTCAGGAGGAATGGGCCAAAATTCACCCAACTTATTGTGGGAAACTTGTGAAAGGCTACCCGAAACGTTTGACCCAAGTTAAACAATTTAAAGGCAATGTTACCAAATACTAATTGAGTGTATGTAAACTTCTGACCTGGGAATGTGATGAAATAAATCAAAGCTGAAATAAATCATTCTCTCTACTATTATTCTGACATTTCACATTCTTAAAATAAAGTGGTGATCATAACTGACCTAAGACAGGGAATTTTTACTAGGATTTAATGTCAGGAATTGTGAAAAACTGAGTTTAAATGTGTTTGTCCAAGGTGTATGTAAACTTCCGACTTCAACTGTATATGTCGATATTATTATCTGAATCTAACATTAACAAAACCATTTTGAAGCAAGGATTTTGATTGGTCAGACCAGCATTGAATAGACCTAACCACAGGTACTTCCTGTTAGAGTTTCTGCCTATATGAGGGGCAAGATGGAATCGTGGTCCGATTTGCCGAATGGGGGCTGGGGGAGGGCCTTACATGCATTTTGGAAGGCAGTGTAACAGCGTGTTAGCACTGCGAGTATGACAGTCAATGTGTTTTTTATTTTATTTGCTTTGTTAAAATCCCCAGCTACAATAAATGCACCCTCAGGATATGTGGTTTCCAGTTTACATAAAGTCCAATGAAGTTCTTTGATGGCCAACGTGGTATCAGCTTGAGGGGGGATATATATACGGCTGTCGCAATGATTGCCGAAAAGTCGGGTGAACAGAAGGACTTGAGTTCCTGTATGTCATCACAGTTACACCATACGTCGTTAAGCATGAAGCATATACCTCCACCTTTCTACTTTCCGGAGAGATGTTTTTTCCTTTCGGTGCGATGTACTGAGAACCCATCTGTGTGTGTGTCTGTCTGTGTGTGTGGTAGGTTTTGAAGTCATGCAGACCAGTGCAGACGTGTCAGCGACCAGTGCCACATCCAACATGATATTCCACCACCCTGCCACACACCAACACCAACAGTCTACCCTTGGGCAATGCTTTGCTGTGAACCTATTGTTGCAGACAGTAGGATTTCCAGGCAAATTCAATTTCCAGAAATGTGCTGGTAAAATTTCACGGACCAAAACATTTATAAAATAATAACATCCAATTTGATCATCAAAAGACCTCTAAACTCACATTTTCCTAGTTGTTACTACTAAAGAAAGCATCCTCTTCATTTCAAAGACTACATATTGACTGAACAGTGTAGTCTCTCTGTACTCCGTGCAGCAAAAGGCAGCGGCAGCAAAACAACGATAACATTCAATTCAAACGACGAGTATTTAAACAAAGAAATATATATATATATATTGAACCTTTATTTAACTAGGCAAGTCAGTTAAAAACAAATTGTTATTTACAATGACGGCCTACACCGGCCAAACTCGGACAGCGCTGGGCCAATCAGGGCCGGTTGTGATACAGCCTGGAATTGAACCAGGGTGTCTGTTGTGACACCTTTAGCACTGAGATTTAAATTTATGTTTTTGAACATGTAATCCCCAATAATGACCAGATAAAGACTATTTTTTAAACCTGTGTGGTAGCTTGGGATAGCACTTGAAGTTGACGTGTTTGTGTGTGTGTGTGTGTGTGTTTTGTGCGGATACGCTTGCGTTTGTGATTGTTCGTTCGGGCATGTATTTGTGTGTGTGTGTGTGTGTGTGTGTGTGTGTGTTTGCACAAGCATGTGCATGTCAGAGTGTGTCAGGCAGCACAGAGAGAGATCCAGAGAGCTAGGTCCCTGGAGTGTAAGCCAGGTAATCTACAAATGGCTGTGTGCTATTAAACCTCTAATTCAGCTGGATTAAAGGCTCTGCAGAACATAATCCCCTTGCCCAGGTTTTTAGGAGTTCGCTCAAGGTGCTGCATTAAATATTAATGTAAGGATGGAGGGAGGGAGGGGGACAAGAGAGGGGAAATTAGAGGAGTGTCATTTCACTTTGAAGAAAATGGAACAGGGGTTTGGTGGTAAAACCCAGGGACTTCAGAGTAAGGTAACATCTAGAGCAAACTGCTAAAGAAGATACTTTCTAGTGTTCTTATTATTTCTTATTTTATATCTGTGTTTTTAGTCTACCTTGTTATTTCTAGTTCTACATTGTTATTGATTACTACATTGTTGGGTTTAGAGTTGGCAAGAAAGGCATTTCACTGAACTGGTGCATGTGACATTAAAACACACGCACGCACGCACGCACGCACGCACGCACGCACGCACACACACACACACACACACACACTGCTGCACTCCTTCTCACTGTACAAGTGTTCCCCTATGAGCACTGTCTCCCACTCCAACACACTCTGAAAAGGTCAGCCATGTTTTAGAACAACAGTCACACTAGCACAGCTGGATACAGTATGTCTTTGCTTCATCCATACGGTGCACTCTTAAGTAGAACCATATAGGGTTCTTCGGTTATTCATAACCCCCCCCCCTGTATATGGTTCTACCTAGAACCCTCTAACGGTTCTGCCAGCCTTATTAGCCTTTAACATTTAATTCTTGATGACAATGAGGCTGAGTTTAGACAGGCAGCCCAATTCTGATCTTTTTTCAACTTATTGGTCTTTTGACCAATCACATCAGATCTTTTTTAGAGCTGATCTGATTAGTAATTAGTAAAAAAAAAATATCCAAATTGGACAGCCTGTTTAAATGCAGCGTGCATTATATATATATATATATCTCATAAGAGCTTTCTTCGATGGCCTAGTTATGCCCTAAATCTAACATATGCAATGACTAACAAGAGGAACTGATTATGCACGACCCAATTCTAAATTGCACCTTTATTACAACTTTCAAGAGTAAATTCAAACCTGGACTGAGTTTATTTACACTATAGATACAAAAGTATATGGACACCTTTTCAAATTAGCGGATTCTGCTATTTCAGTCACACCCGTTGCTGGCAGGTGTATAAAATCAAGCACCCAACCATGCAATCTCCAGAGACAAACATTGGCAATAGAATTGCCTTCCTGAAGAGCTCAGTGACTTTCAATGTGGCATTGTCATAGGATGCCACCTTTCCAACAAGTCAGTTTGTCAAATATTTGCCCTGCTAGAGCTGCTCTGGTCAATTGTAAGTGCTGTTATTGTGAAGTGGAAACGTCTAGGAGCAACAACAGCTCAGCCACAAAGTGGTAGGACACACAAGCTCACAGATCGAGATCGCCAAGTGCTGAAATGCGTAGCATATAAAAATCATCTGTCCTCGGTTGCAACACTCACTACTGAGTTCCAAATTGCCTCTGGAAGCAACGTCAGCACAAGAACTGTTTGTTGGGAGCATCATGAAATGGGTTTCTATTGCCGAGCAGCCGCACACAAGCCTAAGATCCCCATGCTCAATGCAAAGCGTCGGCTGGAGTGGTGTAAAGCTTGCCGCCATTGGACTCTGGAGCAGTGGAAACATTCTCTGGAGTAATGAATCATGCTTCTCCCTTCTTGCCTTCAAAAGAACACTACTTGCCTTATAATCATTATTGCCTTCCAAAGAATCATCAAAGAAATCTTTCTTCCAAAAATGGTTCATATGATGTTAAAGGGGCAATCAGCAGCTGCTTTATCAATTTCTCCAGCCCCATCCCTAAGCATTTTAACAAACCAGGGTTGGGGAGACTGCTTTATTATTGTTTCTAATGAAGATTCTAGGTAGAACCCTTTGCCTTACAAAGAACCCTTGTTTTCCAAAAAGGGTTCTTCAGATCAAAACTGTTTTTGGTAGAACCCTATCCCTCCGCAAAGAACCCTTTTGGAACCATTTGATAGAACCCTTTTTTGGAAAATACTGTTAAGTGTATGTGTAATTTCACTGGCTGCTGAAATGACTCTATGCTGCTGATATTGCAGTTCAGTCGCTGCAAAACAGGTTATATAATGCTGTCTATAATTACCTCTTTTTTAGTACGTAAAAAAATGTGTGTAATGACATCAGGAAGTTGAAACTCATCTACTTTATTGTAGATGTTTCATAGAAAGCCATCAGTCTATTCTAATTATTGTAGAGTAACAGAACTTTATGGTACCAAGAATCAATGAGAAACATATGATTGCAATTATCTCTTTCAGCACGGGAGGCTGACTGATTGGCAATACTTTCATATTATTTCCATTCTCCCTTTCCTTTCCTCCATGCTATTACTTACTTCTAACTTTGCCTCCAAAACCCATTACAGTGTGTGATATTAATTCTAGTATAATTACATGTAGTGAAACGTTAAGTTACCTCATGACAGTACACTCCAGGGCCAAATGAAATGGATGTAAAACAAGGTTGTAATTGGGTCATAATTGTGACTAAACTACATTATTGGATTAATGTTGAATAATGTTATAGGTCTGATTAGCAGCGGAGTCGAACCAGCGGGACGTATGTTGATAATGACCTCTTATTTAACCAGGTCTACTGCAATAATAATGCAGAGATTGGCTTATAAGTACGGTAGGCAAACAATAATGTAATGAAACATAAAGTGGTTGAGAGCAGCAACTGTGTGAAATGATCTGCCCTGACATACTGTTCTGAAAGTTTTGGATTTCACTTTATACATTTATGGTATTACTATTTTTGACAGTTTATATATTTTTGACAGTTTATATTAGTTGGTAATAATATTCTGAAATGATAAAGTAAGATGTTGAAAGTGTATAATCTGAATATTGTCACTGTAAGGGACAGAAAGAAATGAAATTATATAAGATAAGTTATTTTCGCAAAAATTCCTTCATAAAGAAAAACGACTTATGATATATCATTTCATTCATTTCTGTCCAGATATTTAAAACGGCTCAATTTCACGAAACTCCAACTCCGCTCTTCTGCTCAAAACTTTGCATAAAAGTGGTTGTGTAAAGAAAATCCAACAAAGTTAGGCTAGCGTTTCAGCCAGCTCTCTCTCTGTCCTCGAGGAGACAGAATCAAAATACAGACACTGTGGCTGTCAAATGAAGCTGTCACACGTCAAATCAAGTGGTCCAGAAAGTTATGGCAGAGAACAGCACCTACAGTGTATAACCTAGTGACAGAACAATCAATATGTCTACAGACTTTACTGACGGAATATTAGATTAGAATATTAGATTAGAATATAACATTTGAATAGAATAATATATTATCAGTATTATGTTCCAGGAGGGTTCTATTGTTAATATTAGGTTCGGGGTAATCTTTTTGCTCCGTCCACACAAAGCTTAACTCTTCGGATCTGTTGCTGAAATATGTCTTAAATTTAAGTTAGCGAGTTCTCGAGACTTAAGTTTACAAAATGAGTTTGCCTTCATTGTAAAGCCACCTGATGCTGAAAAACCAATGGCAATTGAATTATAATGTAATTAGCTGTAACACAAGCAACCTATGAATCCGTATATATGTTATATCCATATCATTGCAGTTCATCCTTGAGCTGTTTTGTCAGAGAACCGCATAATAATTGGTATAAATGTATAGACATAAAGCATATGGTTACCTGCTGATTGTATACAGTTGGTTGAGTGACAGCATCGGATCGATTTATTCACCGTTGATTGATACATTTAATTGGGGCTTCAAGGACGAAACAATTTGTTTACGAATGTTTGACATGCAAGCACTGCAAACAGTCACACAGCCACAGAAACATGTGCACGTGCCCACATACACACACAGCTGTGTGTACTTATAAAATGTAGCACTAGATACAGATATCATAATTCCCCCACCATCCATACCTATCCATTATATACACACTATTTCTTCACCAAGGTACATTTGCCTGTTTCTCTCTTATGCAGTACCAAAGTGTCAGAGTTGAGTACAGCTCAGGACATTATATCACTGGTAGACGGCAGCTATATATGAGACAATCATGTGGTTTCAGCCGAAGGACTACTATAAACCCAGGATAAAAGGCCTATAACCCAGCACCAGCAGACAGCTCTCACTGGGATCAACTAAACCCTGACTCTGATTACCCTCTGACATCCTGTCACCGCGCGGAGCCGGCAATTTCAGGCAGTTGCACACAAGGCCCTTTCAAAACAGATGAAGGTGAGATGCAACTGAGAATCCCCTGGGGGAAAGGTTAATATTTACATGATAGCAAATATTTAAGGTGCAGGAATAGCAGAAATAAGTAGTGTATAAACAAACACGTAGATGGTTTCCCCATAGGAAGGAGCGTCGGCCAATCAATACGATCTGATATCTGACCTTGAAGCTTTGTGGAAGCTCATTGGTGGAGCTGAATGCATTGCAGGTATGGAGATGAGGAGTAGGCACATTATATATACAAAATTATGTGGACACCCCTTCAAATTATTGAAATTGGCTATTTCAACTACACCCTGCTGACAGGTGTATAAAATCGAGCACACAGCCATGAAATCTCCATAGACAAACATTGGCAGTAGAACAGCCTTAATGAAGAGATCAGTGACTTTCAATGTGGCACCGTCATAGGATGCCACCATTCAAACAAGTCAGTTTGTCAAATTTCTGCCATGCTAGAGTTGCCCCGGTCAACTGTAATTGCTGTTATTGTGAAGTGGAAATGTCTAGGAGCAACAACGGCTCAGCCTTAAAGTGGTAGGCCACACAAGCTCACACAACTGCCATTGGATTCAACACTCACTACCGAGTTCCAAACTGCCTCTGGAAGCAACTTCAGCACAAGAACTGTTTGTCGGGAGCTTCATGTAATGGGTTTCCATGGCCGAGCAGCCTTACACAAGCCTAAGATCACCATACATGTAAAGCTCTGAACTCTGGAGCAGTGGAAACACGTTCTCTGGAGTGATGAATCACACTTCACCATCTTGCAGTTCGACAGACGAATCTGGGTTTGGTGGATGCCAGGAAAACGCTACCAACCCCAATGCATAGTGCCAACTGTAAAGTTTGGTGGCGGAGGAACTGTCTGGGGCTGTTTTTCATGATTTGGGCTAGGCCGCTTACTTCCAATGAAGGGAAATCTTAAAACTACAGCATAAAATAATATTCTAGATGATTCTGTGCTTCCAACTCTGTGGCTGTTTGGGGAAGGCCCTTTCCTGTTTCAGCATGACAATGCCCCCGACCACAAAATGAGGTTTGATTGCGAGCCAGGCCTAATCGCCCAACATCAGTGCCCGACCTCACTAATGCTTTTGTGGATGAATGGAAGAAAGTCCCCGCAGCTCTGTTCCAACATCTAGTGGAAAGCCTCCCCATAAGAGTGGAGGCTGTTATAGCTATATAACTCCATATTAATGCCCATGATTTATACTGCGCAGTAGCCAACTCATTAGCAGGGCCGGTCCTTGCAGTTCTGCCGCACTAGGCGAGACCAAAAAAATCCAGATGTTGAAAATATGTATTTTCCGAATGTTGAAATCATGCTCGTTTTTTCGTTCTGAATGAAAGTTGAAAAGACGTCTATAATGTTTGGTCCAAATCAAGGCTGGTCCAGACTGGACAAGGCTGGTCAAAATCTGAACCAAACATAGATTGTTTCAGATTTGGTCCGTGGACATTGAAATCAAGGCCGGTCTGGACCGCACCAAATCTGAACCAAACATAGACGTCTATGATTGGTTCAGATTGGGTCTGGACTGGCCCAAAAACTGGACCAAAAACCGATGTCCATGGATGTGGAAATGTGTTATTTAGTAAGCCTACCATTTGTAAAACACCAACAAAAGACTGGTCAGGACTAGACAGGAACAAAAACAAATGCCCAAAAGACGTTGGCTCGTGCATACTGGTGTGTAGCCTACCATGTTGGCCTGCAAAGGAATTTTATGAATTCCCATCCATGTGGTAGGCCCACCATTTGTAAAACAGGCTGTTGCATTGGCTTTATTAGTCCTGATTCATGTGACTATCAATTTGGCTATTTAAGCTCTGAATATCAGGAGTTAGCGTGAGCCTATTTGTGATGTGTTACACAGTGACAATGTAGAAGTATTTTCTGTTTTTGCTATGATCAGCTTGTCAAAAATGTACAGATACTAACTTGAAACCACTATCATGACAATGGGGAGAAACTACTGGACAACAGTAGTGATTGTCCATTCCATAACGCCCTTTTTACTTTGACCTGTCCTGTTTTTAGGCAATGTTGATTGTTAACATGACAGCGCATGTTTTATTTGATTGGGTGCCATTTAAGTTAGGCTATTTGATCCGTCTCATTACATTGTCATGCATTTTATCTCCAGCCTGTTGGCCACAGAAAAGGCTCCATACTCTTTCTGCCATATGCTATATCTGCTACATGATTTATGTTAGATTCTTTTTTGGACGGAACGGTGGTGGAGCACCGCAGCTATGCGTCTCTCCAACAGCACCCTGTAGATGCACGCTGGGAATGGACAAGAAAACTATTTTGCCTTTGACAAAGTGGGCACTGCTTATCACCAGGCGGCATCAGCGCTCACCTAAAAAGCCCATATGCCACTAGTTGAGAGAAATTGTAATTGTTTTGTGGCAGAATTATGTAAGGTTTTATCTGTTGTTGGAGGCTGGTCTGGTCAGTTTAGCACAGAAAATGGCGCCCTCGTCAATCATAGGCGGCCACCTAATCGTGCCTAATGAGCGGGCCACCATGCTCATTAAACCTGTATTAAATACACACTGGGAATAGCCTCTGTCTCCCTTACACACACACACACACACACACACACACACACACACACACACACACACACACACACACACACACACACACACACACACGTGCATACACACAAAAGCACACCAACTTCCAGGTGGAGTGTGATTGAGATTGTGTCATCTGTGGATCTGTTGGGGCGGTATGCAAATTGGAGTGGGTCTAGGGTTTCCGGGATGATGGTGTTGATGTGAGCCATGACCAGGCTTTCAAAGCACTACATGGCTACTGACATGAGTGCTACTGGGCGGTAGTCATTTACCACTCTGGGAAATATGCAAATAAGGCTTTACACTAAGCAGTGTGTTAATGTAACACTGAAAAGTGTGGACCTGTGTAGACACTGGAACAGTGTTAAATTTGATGTGTGAAAGCACACACACACACACACACACACACACACACACACACACACACACACACACACAGAGAGAGAGAGAGAGAGAGAGAGAGACACACACAGCATTAGGTACTGTGAGGTAAATACAGACAAACTCCAGACCTGAGCAGATAGGTAGTAGCTAGCATAGCTCAAACAGTTGTGTTACACTCCTACTGCTAGAGTGTTAACAGAGGGAAAGGCACAGTATGCACCATGTAGGTCTGCAACGTACAGCGGGTGAAATAAGTATTGAACACGTCACCATTTTTCTCAGTAAATATATTTCCAAAGGTGCTATTGACATGACATTTTCACCAGATGTTGGTAACAACCCAAGTAATACATACATACAAAACCAAAACAAATAAGTTCAGAAATTAAGTTATGTGTAATAATGTGAAATGACACAGGGAAAAAGTATTGAACACATGAAGAAAGGGAGGTGCAAAAAGGCATGGAAAGCCAAGACAACAGCTGAAAACTATCAGTAATTAAAAAGCAATCCAGCCCACTGTCAGTGCAAATTAATATCAGCTGGTTCAGTCCCAACTGATGGCCTACAAAAAGGTCTCATTGCCAAGGTGTCACACAAGACACATCTCATGATGGGTAAAAGCAAAGAGCTGTCTCAAGACCTTCGCAACCTAATTGTTGCAAAACATAATGATGGCATTGGTTATAGGCGCATTTCTAAGCTTCTGAATGTTCCAGTGAGCACTGTTGGGGCCATAATACGGAAGTGGAAAGACAATCATTTCACCATAAATTTGCCTCGACCAGGTGCTCCTCGCAAGATTTCTGACAGAGGAGTGAAAAGAATAATCAGAAGAGTTGTCCAAGAGCCAAGGACCACTTGTGGAGAGCTTAAAAAAGACCTGCAATTAGCAGGTACTGTTGTCTCAAAGAAAACATTAAGTAATGCACTCCACCGCCATGGCCTGTATGCACGCTCACCACACAAGACTCCATTGCTGAAAAAAAAGGATTTGAAGCTTGTTTAAAGTTTGCTGCACAACATTTGGAAAAGCAATGGAGTCATGAAATACTGGGAGAATATAGTGTGGTCAGATGAGAGCAAAATTGAACTGTTTGGATGTCATAATACACACCATGTTTGGAGGAGAAATGGCACTGCACATCACCCTAAAAACACCATACCAACAGTGAAGTTTGGAGGTGGGAACATCATGGTGTGGGGCTGCTTTTCAGCAAATGGTACTGGCAAAAATTGAAGGAAGGATGAATGGGCAAATTTACCGAGACATTCTTGACAAAAATCTGCTGCCATCTGCTGTGTCATTTCACATTATTACACATAACTTAATGTCTGAACTTATTTGTTTTGGATTACTTGGGTTGTTACCAACATCTGGTGAAAATTTCATGTCAATAGCACCTTTGGCGGAAAAATGGTGACGTGTTCAATACTTATTTCACCCGCTGTATGTATGTCCCTTACACACATAAACTCATATGTATGTGACACACACACACACACACACACACACACACACACACACACACACACACACACACACACACACACACACACACACACACACACACACACAAACAAACACACAAACACACAAATAAACATTGCCTGATGTCAAGCTCAAGCTGTGGGCTGGGGAATAAAGGCGTTGGGGTTGAAAGCAGCAGCTGACTTCAAACAGTACTGAACCTCCCTGGATGACCTGGTACACAAGGAGAGAGAGAGAGAGGGAGGGATGGGGAAAAAGAAGGAGGAAAGAGGGGAATAGAGTACGGAAAGGGGGAAGCAGGACAAGGGAAAATAACAAAAAATAAAGTAAAGGGAGTGAAAGTAAAAAAGAGAGAACAGTTGAGCAAGAGAGGAAGAATGTGAAAACGGCCCTTCCTCTTCCCTTCCCTCATCCTCTCTCCCACTCCTTCTTGATCCAAGTATTCCATCCCCCTCTCTTCCACCCCTTCTTCCTCCTCCGGCTGTTTTACCCCTCTTCCATTCCTCCTCCCTCGTTCCTGATCCCACTAGACTCTCTGATACACCTCCTCCTGAGTCCTCCAGGCCCTCTGCCCTCCTATCCGACAACCGGCAGCTGCTAGACACCGATCCCATACCAAATGGCACACTTTTCCCTATACGGTGCACTTCTTTTGACGAGGGCCCATAGAGCTCTGGTCAAAAGAAAGTGCACTATATAGGGTATAGGTACCATTTAGAACGTATACACTGATCTGGAGTCAGTCAGAACCGCTGCGAGGAGAGATAACACACCGTCGGCGCGGTGATAAAACACTAACGCCGTGGCGATAAGACAATGTGGTGATGGGGACCTTTCCATGTGTGTAAACAGAGCTAATGATGGCTAGGTACGGGTGATAGGACGTCACACCTCACACATTTTGATGCACTCTCTATCTATCTCTCTCTCTCTCTCTCTCTCTCTCTCTCTCTCTCTCTCTCTCTCTCTCTATCTTTACTCTATCTTTTCTCTCTCTTCTTTCCATCACTCTCTCTCCTCCCTCTCTCTTCTTTCCTATCTCTCCTCGTTCCCTCCACGCCCCTCGTCGTGCCGTGTGCTCCTAGTTCTTACAAGCGCGGCACGTTGTAATCTCCGTGGTGATAAGGAGATTAACGAGGGGAGCAGAAGAGAAGAGGGGATTCATGGTATTCTCTCCTTGCAGTACAAAATGATATCAGCAGGAAGAATATCACCCTGGGGTGGATGAGAGGGGGAGGGGGGGAGGGGGAGGGGACGACCGGGAGAAACCATGACAGTGGCAGTGGTGGTGTGATGGTAGTGGGATTTATCGGCCCACGGGGATTGGTCTATAACCACAGACACACACAGAGACACACACACACACACACACACACACACACACACACACACACACACACACACACACACACACACACACACACACACACACACACACACACACACACTCCCTCCCTAATGGAGTTCACGGGGAAAACATAAACACATGCACAGCTGAGATAAAGAATAAAGAGTTGACCAGATCAAAGAACTGTGTAGGTGCTAATGAACCCATTGATAACACATGCAGACCCCCCCATTTCAGGGAAGTGATCTCATAGGTAATTCCCTCATGAATGCAGAGAAAAATGGAGGAATTGTAAGTTATTTCATTGGTTAATGGTAAGGGACAGGCTGATATGATACAAGACTGATATGCCACAGGGTAAAAACAGAGACATGTAATCCATCGTGTATCAGTGCTGTCAAACTCAAAAAACAACTTTAACCCTCGGCAGATTCTCCTGCTACTGTACTTCTGCTATTCAAGCCCCTGGTAGATTAGATGGGAAAACTACCTCTGTCTACTAATGTAGTCAGTGAAACGAGGAAAAACGAGGTGGACTTATTGCTACCCGTCTGCCTAGCAGTATCTCTCTCTCTCGCCCTCTCTCTTTCGCTCTCTCTCTTTTGCTCTTTCTCTCTCTCTCTCTCTCTCTCTCTCTGCATTTCTCTCTTTCCTCTTTCTCTCCTCAAGTCCCCTGCCTGGTACATTCAATTATTTATTAGCTTACTGACACACTGAAGAGGGAAGGAGGAGGCAGCCGCATTCCTCCTCTCCTCTACTTTATCCCTCTCTTCTCTTCTCCTTTCTTCTCATGTCCTTTCCTCTCCTCTCATCTCCTCTCATCTTCTCTCCTTTCCATCCTCCTCTCTTCTCATCCATCCATCCCTCTCTCCTCTCCAGCGATGTACGGCATGAATGATTAACCATGATGACCCGGGAGCACAAACGAGAGGAAGCAAAACAAGACTTTTCCTATCATCCTTTCATCCCTTGTTCTTCTTCTGTAAACACCTGGACAACCTCCTCTCCTCTATCACCTTGTTCTTCTTGTGTAAACACCTGGACAACCTCCTATCACCTTTTCTCTCATTCACTGCTTCCGCAAACACTCTCCCATTACTCCGTCTGACTCGTCTTTGATCCATCTTCACGGTGCTCCTCTCTTCCTTCCTCTTCTTCCTCTATTTGCCTCCTCTCTTGTCTTCCACCCTTCCTCTGTGTGAATCACTGTATGATTAAATGGACCCATAGTAGTGCACTATTCAGGGAATAGTGTGCCATTTGGGATGCCACCACTGTCTCGCAGTGGATGCAGGTGAGGTAGAGTGATGATGGAGAATGGTTCATGTAACAATAGTGTTCTGCAGTTGGAGCACATTTATTTTTTCATGAGCATGGCCTTATTTCTATGACATCATGTTGGATGACTGTCATTCATATTCCATTCACCCAGTTCAATGTAACATCGATAGGTTCAGGCTACCACATGATACTCAAACGTGCCCTATATAATACCCATCATGAGGTTGCTACAACCTAGACTACAAATTAAAGTTTATAACGTAGGTACACAGGTAATTAAGGTGACATACAGTTACACATTCAGTACCGCCTTGCACACTCTTGTCTGCATCGAGCTGATCTGGGGTGTAATCATAGTCCAAACAGTTGCAAAACATTCAGTTTTGCAACTAAAACAAAAGTAACTATTGGACAAATTCAGCTAGATTAAGAAATGGTTTGCAACAGTATCAGCGGAATGAATACACCCCTGATCACCCGCACACACAGCATCACCACTTTGCTCGTAGTATAATACCCTCGTAGTATCTACTCCTCCTCTCACCCTCTCCCTTCTCTTGTGGACTTCACAACACAACAGTTGTCTGTGACCAGGCGCAAAAACCTCTCCAAGCCAAACATTTACACCAGAACAGCCAACCGCTACACAGCCTACATTGTTGTCACCATATTAACATTATAGTCAACAGACTATAGCTAACGCGTAAGAAAACCCACAATCCAATCTATGTGTACAATCACGCAGTACAGTGTACAGCAAGCAGTTTACAGCAAGCAGTTTAGCAGTTACAGCAAGAAGTTTGGCAAACCAATTCTAAAAAAGAAAGCTACTCTAGAGGGTGCTGTTGAGACTACTGTAGACCTTCATGTTTGTTTTAATCAGTTATTCTGTGAATCTATTTAGAATAGTTGTATCTATTCAAAAGTGATCCTAAAATGATCCTAAAAAGGATCACTTTTCCTGTTTCACTATTTTTATTTTTATGATATTCCCTGTGGAGGGTAATCCTCCCCTTCCTCCTCTGAGGAGCCTCCACTGCTGTACTGTTCTGCAAGGTAGCACACAGACAGACAGACAGACAGACAGACAGACAGACAGACAGACAGACAGACAGACAGACAGACAGCTTGGCAGGCAGGCACTCCACTCAAGACACCTACACCACTAGGCACTATTCATCTAGAGGAAAGGAGAACATCCACATGCAGGTTGTACAACTGAGGTACAACGCATTTGACACAACGGTTGTGATACAACTGATATCTGTTAGATACAACGTAGAGTTTGTCTGTGCAAAAAAAAGTTATACGCAACCATTGTGAAGTGTCTCCACAACACTTGTTCAAAACAGTCAAAACCGTTGTGTCAAATATGATGTACATCAGTTGAACAACGAGTGTGTACGGGCCATTGAGGAGTGGGGAATTAAAGAGAAAGACAGAGTTATATTGAGGGATCTTGCTCCTTTTATTGCTATTGAAGGATCTACTTGGTACAGTAGTTGTTGACAGTCAGATCCAGCAGAGCAGATGAGGTCAGGACAACACATCATAGCACTTCCTCTCTCTCTCTCTCTCTCCTTCTCTCTATCTCTCTCTCTTTCTCTCCTACCCCTCTTATGTCCTCCCCTCAGCATGCAGCCAACCACACAACACAACACAGAATTGCCCAAAGCAAGTTTTTGCGCGTCATTTGGGGGATTTGGGGGTTAGACCATGCACAGTACACCAATCACTATAAGATCTCTTATTCTCTCAGAGCACTGGTGTTCAGAACGTTTGAACACAACATGAGAACAACACAACGTCGATACATTCGACAATCCGTCAAGGTCTACATGATAAAAGAATAATCAAGATCATCCAGATAATCAATATCTACCCAAAAGTCAATTCATTCCGCATTCCTGTTCTCTCTCTGAAAACACAAAACTGGGAGAGAATTCCGTCAGGGCTGCCACGATGGAGGGTAAGTTCACATCATAGAATCCCGTATCCCAGTGTATACCAGATAAAACCCAGCTTTAATATAATACTGGGATTGAGCGGATTCACCCTCTCCCACCTCTCCTCCCTCCCTCCTCTCACCCTCTCCCACCTCTCTATGTCCCCTTCCCTCCCTCCTCTCACCCTCTCCCTCTCTCCTCTGACCCTCTCACCCTCTCCCACCTCTCTATGTCTCTATCCCTCCCTCCTCTCACACCAGGAAGCTGCATTACACATGGTAGAGATGGAGAGAACAACATCAAGTAAAGGAAGAGAAAAAAAAGAGAGAGAGAGAAACAGAGAGAGAGACAGAGAGAGAAAAGAGAGAGAGAAACAGAGAGAGAGAAAGAAAGAAAGAAAGAAAGAAAGAAAGAAAGAAAGAAAGAAAGAAAGAAAGAAAGAAAGAGAAACAGAGCGCACGAGAGAGAGCGTAGTCCACATATGCGGCAAGTTTGCATTCAGTGTGTGATACAGTTACAGCTAGTATCAGAGTGTGTGTGTGTTTGCCTGCATGCGTATGTGTGTGTGTGTGTGTGTGTGTGTGTGTTTGCGTGCTTGCGTGAGTTTGTGTGTGAGCGTGTGTGTTTGCGTGCGTGAGTTTGCTTGTGTGCGTGATGACCTCCCACACTGCCCCCTGCCCAGTGGAAAGGGGTTCAGATATGCCACTCTAGAGCTTCAGTGGCCGGGCACCCTAACGGGCGAGGTACTCACCCAAAAATACATCATCATTTCGGCCGAGGGTGAGATGGGTGGCAGGGAGGCCAGGGCACTCTCCTTCTTTCTCTCTCTACGTCCGTCCGACTGTTCCGCTCTCTCGCTGATTCTCTCGTTCCTCAGTTCACTCGTTGGTTTGCTCGTTTGGTTATTTGTTTGTTGGTTGTCCTGTTAGTGTCCCGTTAGTGTCCTGTTAGTGTCCCGTTTGTCTCCTGAATAGTCAGAGTTGTTTTCTGGGCGATTCTATGAAGCGTGACAGAAATGCTCCACTCTCTCTGGTTCTCTCCTTTAGCAGGCAACTCTCTCCTCCCTGGATCTTAAAAAAAAAACTCTTATGAGCTCCGCCACAGGGACAAAGAAGAGAGAACGAAGGAGAGTGAACAAGAAGAGCGAGAGAGAAGAAGCCGAGAGGCGTTTTTACTGTACCTCTCTTTTTTTCTCTCCTCTTCACTCTGATTTTATTTCAGCGCAATGTCTTTCTGGCTTTCAGTTATTTTTCTCTTCTACCTCTCTCACTCTAAACTATCCTTTCTCATGCACAATCTCCCTCTCTCTTTCTCTCCCTCTCCCTCTCTCTTTGTCTCCCTCTCTCTTTCTCTCTTTCCCTCTCTCTTGCTACTCTCTGCTGTATCAGAAGCTCCAGTCCAGTTCCGGCAGACTGGCGGGGCAACAGGGGTGAGAGCTAGCTGGTGTACCCAGGCTTGGTGCACCGAGGTTGGGATCCTGGACAAAGGCAGAGAGGGTATAGGCCCTGGAGACTCACTCTACACAGACGGTACTGTACCACAGCCCACCATGCAGTCAGGAGATGGATAAAAGAGGGGAGGGCGGGAGGGGAGAGCGAGTGAGAGAAAGATACAGAAAAGAGAGGAGGGAGGGAGGAAGAGAAGGAGAGAGTGGAGGTTTGCTGATGCTGCTGCTGGTACAATAGCTAGCAGACTGGTTGAGACTGTTCACTCGTAGCTGGTTACCGGTTGAAGTGGAGAAAGCTTGTTCCTCAGTAGCTGCAGTGGCTAGAAAGCCACAGAGCGATGTAGTGCAGTACAGGTGGTGAGAGAGAGACTCTGTGTTTCTGGATATGGTAAAAAGCTAAAGACGTCGCTGACATAGGGCTGGTCTCTAAATTGCTGTGTTCAAAACAAACACATAAACAGAAGAAGCGAGTGAGGGAAAGAAGTAGGAGAGGATGAGAAGATCAAAGCCAGAGCTGCTTGTTTCTTTTGTTCCCTCCTTCTTTTTCTCCTCTGCAGAGGGAGAGGTGGGGAGCGAGGGATGGGAGCGAAAGGCTTTGCTAGATTCAGCCTTATGGAGCGTTAGCCAATCACAAGTCAGCCTGTGCTGAGAGAAAGGCAAGGGGAATACTGGAGGCTGACAGGTCCAATCTGTGTGTGTGTGTGTGTTTGTGTGTGTGAGTGTGCGTGTGTAGAGTTGTAGTCTGAAGGGAGGGGCATGACGGTGTAGCGTTAGTGAGAGAGATTGAGGTGTGATGAGTGTGGCTACATCGATGTGTGCATGTGTATGTGCTTGTGCGTGTCAGTGTGTGCGAGTGTGTGTGTGTGTGTCAGTGTGTGTGTAGGGGGGTAGGGGTTGGGGGTTGGGGGTTGGGACTGGATGTAACATTGAGTCTGCCTCAGCAGAATTAGCCCTGTACAGTCAATATGCCACTGAGGTACTCTGCTTATTAACCTCTTAACTGCCACGCACACACGCACACATGCACACACATTTTACTGATAATGCTCATTCTCTCGCTTTTCTACATGGCATTCTCCACTCCTTTCTCTCGCTCTCTTTTTCTCTCTTAAACACAACTTACAGAGTACATAATGATGAGTCTGAATGTCACATTCAGCTTCTGGAAATCTCTCACTAAGGCCGGGATTGAATCTGATTGCGGGTAACAGGCATTGCGGCTTTTAATTCTTAACAGTCTAAGCCGTTGGGGGGTGGGGGGGGGGGGGGTTAGCTGACATATGGAATTGTTTTAATAAGACTGTCATACCATGAATCATTTAGCTATTTCATTTTTATTTTTATGACCCCTTTAGGTATAAAAAAATGATCAAATATTGAATTTGGCATAGCACATAGAGGTTTTGTATTGACAGTGTGTTTTTTTTCAATTATTTGGTGACGTGAATATATGTAGTATGGTTTTATCTAACTATTTTTAAGTTTTACAAAAAAATAAAAAATTATCACTGAGGACGATGGTCCTCCCCTTCCTCCTCAGTGGAGCCTCCACTGATATACTGTGCACCTACAATGAAGTGGCCGGTGAGTGTATATCTCATTGACAAATACACTCACCATATGTTTCATTCACTCCTATACACTCCCCACTGGGTACATACGTCAGTTCAACGTCTAGTTTTGATTTAAATTTGGTTGAGTTGTTAACTAATGTGAATTCAACATAAAATCAACCAAAAATGTCACCCTATCATTGGACATAGGATAAACTTTGAGCAAAAAAAATACTAAATTCCCTTACGTTGATTACTTTTTGCAAATTCAATCAGTTTTTCAAGTTGATTCAATGTCAGAACATGGAATTTCTGGGTTGAAATGACGTGGAAACAACGCTGATGGACCCATTTTTTTCCCAGTGGGTCATATCATATGTCAGTTAGTGGGTCATATGCACATACAACATGTGTCCATAAGGATTTGAGGGCTTTAAATCATCTCTTTCCCACTCCCCACTCCCTCTCACGTCTATGTCTGTTCTTCCCAAGCAACTCAGACTAAAATAAAAAAAAATCTTCTGAAATCCTGGAGTCAATTTCTGGTCTGGCTTATGAATAAGTTAGGCCAGAGCTGCATGTGAGTGAGCTAATGCACAAGAAAACTGTGTGTTTGGCTGTTTGTGTGTGTGTGTGTGTGTGTGTGTGTGTGTGTGTGTGTGTGTGTGTGTGTGTGTGTGTGTGTGTGTGTGTGTGTGTGTGTGTGTTTTGAGGTAGGAGTCCAGGGAGATGATGATGGAGTGGGCATACAGTTTCGCCTGGACTGCAATCTTTTCAACCTCCACACCTCCAAGGCACCACCAAGACCTCAACTAATCTTCGAAATACAATATGCAGAAGTCTGTGTTCTCCTCTTCAACTCACCAGAATCCATGCAGCACTCTCTAAACATGGTCTCCTCTATCTACAACTCCCCTGGCCTCAGCATAAAAAATACGCAAATTATTGTGCAACAAGTCATCCCCCCCATCAAGAAGTGCCCACCTTTCACATCGACGGTCAAAGTCATACATCACTTCACGTACCTCGGCAGTGTCCTGTACCCCACCTGCAGCATTGACAACAACTTCCAGCTTTGTCTGGCCTGTGCAGGCCTTTGGGCGACTGAAGTCTGGGGTATTCCAGAACAGGAAGACCGCAGTTTACAAGGCAGTGTCATCCCAACAAGATCTCATGGTTTCCCTTTGAAATTTGACGTATTATGGATGAACATATGTTTTTGATGCATTAATTCTGCGTGGTTACAGGTTTTATTCTGCACAGTTAGGCCAGACAAAACTGTTTAACGGATTTTACCCTCAAAAAAGTGAGGCGAAAAAACAAAAAAACATTGTGGTTAACGAATAACAGTACTTTACCATTGTCCTAGGCGATAATAACAGTACTTGACCATTGTCCTAGGCTATAATAACAGTACTTGACCATTGTCCTAGGCTATAATAACAGTACTTTACCATTGTCCTAGACTATAATAACAGTACTTGACCATTGTCCTAGGCTATAATAACAGTACTTGACCATTGTCCTAGGCTATAATAACAGTACTTTATCATTGTCCTAGGCTATAATAACAGTACTTTATCATTGTCCTAGGCTATAATAACAGTACTTTACCATTGTCCTAGGCTATAATAACAGTACTTTATCATTGTCCTAGGCTATAATAACAGTACTTTACCATTGTCCTAGGCTATAATAACAGTACTTTATCATTGTCCTAGGCTATAATAACAGTACTTTATCATTGTCCTAGGCTATAATAACAGTACTTTACCATTGTCCTAGGCACTTGTGTAGGCTCTATAATGTGAGCTTAAAGCGTTATATTATTCCATGCAAAATCCTACATAATTTTTCTTAAAAAGAATGCAGATGTTACAATGTTGTTATAACCATGAGAAATGAAACACAATGGGAAGTAAACCATAAGAAATGAAACACAATGGGAAGTAAACCATGAGAAATGAAACACAATGGGAAGTAAACCATGAGAAATGAAACACAATGGGAAGTAAACCATAAGAAATGAAACACAATGGGAAGTAAACCATAAGAAATGAAACACAATGGGAAGTAAACCATGAGAAATGAAACACAATGGGAAGTAAACCATAAGAAATGAAACACAATGGGAAGTAAACCATGAGAAATGAAACACAATGGGAAGTAAACCATGAGAAATGAAACACAATGGGAAGTATAACAGTTTCTTTATCCCTGATTTTTATTATCCTGATTTATTTTATTTTCCAATCTTGTAATTTAATGTATAGGGTAATAGAGTAGACTATAAAAAAAAAATCTAATTCAAGAATGATTGACAATAAATAATTGTAATCAAATTAAAATGTTGATGTATAATAATGAGTTCATTACCTGAATGCATCTCTATAACCTATAGGCGTTAACAAAATATTCATACAAATATGATTAGGCCTCTAATAAACTAGGCCTTGTAGAAAGAGGGTCAATCAAGTTAGGTCTGACAAATTAATGTAGCATGGGAAAAAATACAAATCCAGCCATAGAGTATAACCTCATCATCAAAATAAAAAATGTTGTTTATAACATGCACAATTAGAAGCATCAATCTATATAGAGCAAGCTTGACTAAATTCGAGTCCAGTAACTTTGCTCACCGCATCCTCATTCCATTGTCTCGTCTGTCTGCCACGAAAAGCCCCCACCTTAGAGACAGTGAATCACATCATTGTGGAGATGCTAATCTGCACGAAGTGTGTGCGTGCCACTGGCGATGTACTTTGTTGGACATGCTATTTGTTCTCAGCGGCGCATTCCGTCTTGGTGTTATCGGTTGGCCTACTACTACTGGTAGTACCAGTAAAAATTTAAGTTAGGAATCGCAAATCGCCATACAGCTGGCCCACTTGGATTTCATCAATAATATTGACTTAAATTTGTTTGTCCAAAATACTATCAGCTTGCACTGCGTCTTTGCTGATGAATGCCTTGATCTCTGGTTCAATTACATTGTTGTTTCGTCTATTAACCGCTTCTAATAGATCTGAAAATCATGCAATAACCATGAATTTAACCAATTGTTTGTTTATAATGAGGGACGTCACACGTTTATCCTGGACACATAAATAGTAGGAATCTGAGTGGTTAAGGTTATGCTATGGTTTTGGGAAGGCTTAAAACAAAATTATAATAAACTACGCACTAGATATAATCAGTATTCATAGTATTCTCACGGCTTGCTAGAGCATTGTGAATTGCCATAGCTTAGTGGTCTAAGCAGGGTGCTCTGGCTCCTAACCGCATGAGTTCCTGCCCCGTGCTGTTCCTGCCCCGTGCTGGGGCACCGAGGAAGGCATATATCAATGTACTCAGGACCTTTTCAAACGTCCAAAATCATAGTCTATTTCTAGTGACCAGCTTGGCTTACCCACCCTTATGTAAGGCTCCGAAGCAAATCAAAATCTCTGAGGATTTTAACATCCGGTGTCTACAACAGATTGTGGGTCTAACATGGGAGGACAGGGTACCCTACACATACATCTACAGCCAAACACAAACAATCATCTCCCAGATCATTTATGGACAGCTGAAGACAGAGGTTCATTTATGGACAGCTGAAGACAGAGGTCTTCCGGGGGACAAAATAAAGACTTTAAGGAAAATATCAAGACCCTCCTGAAGCAGTGTGACATCAACACACCTCCAGGACAGATTCACAGAGAAGGAAATCTAATGAGGTGCAGCAGGGGCACCCCTCTCTGGTGAGAATTTACCTTGTATGTATGTATGTATGTGTGTGTGTGTGTGTGTGTGTGTGTGTGTGTGTGTGTGCGTGCGTGCGTGCGTGCGTGCGTGCGTGCGTGCGTGCGTGCGTGCATTTGTTTCCAAACGCCTGAAGGTACCACATTCATCTGTAGGAAGGAGACGCGTTCTGTCTCCTTGAGATGAACGTACTTTTGTGTGAAAAGTGCAAATCAATCCCAGAACAACAGCAAAGGACCTTGTGAAGATGCTGGCTTTATTGAAGCAACATCTCAAGACATCAATCAGGAAGTTAAAGCTTGGTCGCAAATGGGTCTTCCAAATGGACAATGACCCCAAGTTTACTTCCAAAGTTGTGGCAAAATGGCTTAAGGACAACAAAGTCAACGTATTGTAGTGGCCATCACAAAGCCCTGACCTTAATCCTATAGAAAACTTGTGGGCAGAACTGAAAAAGCGTGTGCGAGTAAGGAGGCCTACAAACCTGACTCAGTTACACCAGTTCTGGAAGGCTACCCGAAACGTTTGACCCAAGTTAAAAAATGTAAAGGCAATGCTACCAAATACTAATTGAATGTATGTAAACCTCTGACCCACTGGGAATGTAATGAAAGAAATAAAAGCTGAAATAAATAATTCTCTCTACTATTATTCTGACATTCTTAAAATAAAGTGGTGATCCTAACTGACATAAGAGAAGGAATTTTTACTAGGATTAAATGTCAGGAATTGTGAAAAACTGAGTTTAAATGTATTTGGCTAAAGTGTATGTAATCTTCCGACTTCAACTGTATGTATATATGTATGTATGGGTATACTGTATGTACATTATGTGTGTGTATGTGTGTGCGTGTGTATACTGTATGCATGTGTGTGTGTGTTTGTGTGCGTGTGTGTGTGAGAGAGAGCTAAAAGAGATACCAGGGTTTTTTAGGGGTATAAGTCTAGGCTGCACTGAGAACATTGAATCGACAGTCTATGTTATTTTTAGCAGTAATGGACCAGATGGTCTTTTCAGGGTTTACATGCCTTAAGTACCTGAGGGTAATGTCTGCTGTCAATGAAATTCCATAAGCTCCCATAAGACCCATTTTAAATAATTAATTAATGTAGATATTGTTCCAAATCAAATCAAAGTAGTACAGGTTAGTCAAGGTAATTGAGGTAATATGTACATGTAGGTAGGAGTAAAGTGACTATGCATAGATAATAAACAGCGAGTAGCAGCAGTCAATGCAAATAGTCTGTGTATCCATTTGATTATTTGTTCAGCAGTCTTGGGGGTAGAAGCTGTTAAGGAGCCTTTGGGACCTAGACTTGGGCCGTACGCACAACTCTGTAGAGCCTTATGGGCGGATGCCGAGCAGTTGCCATGCCAGGCAGCGATGCAACCGGTCAGGATGCTCTCTGATTAATGTGATGTGACCCTCAAAGTGTGTGAAAGTTGCTTTTTAGGATCTGTTTTTTATATTTCTCTCTTTCTAAACTGATTTCTCTTTTGTATTATTTGGCATCTTCATTTCTTCTACTTTCATTTATTTTATTATATATTGCCCACCTTTTTTCAAATGTCATCTTCCTGTAGGTCTGTGTGCTGACCTCAGAAAGCACGACCTCAAACAACTACACAACACTAGAGAGGTAGAGAGAGAGCGTGAGAGAGAGAGAGAGAGAGAGAGAGAGAGAGAGAGAGAGAGAGAGAGAGAGTTCAATCCATGGAACCAGAGCCAAAAGCCTACCCTCCCTCGTAAAGTCTCTTCCCAGTCTAACAATATGCCATCCTCCTCTCAGCCTCTCTCAGCTCAGGCCGGCCAGTCTCTCAAATTCTCTCAGCTTCTCTAGACCAACCAGCTCCCAGGCTGCGTCTCAAATGGTACCCTATTCCTTATATAGTCCACTACTTTTGACCCGAGTCATATGGGCCCTGGTCAAAATAAGTGCCCCAGTCTGTCAACCATCTCCTATTCTCAGCCACTGATGACACCTCCTAGCCCCCTCTGTCACCCTCCACCAATCATATTATCAGAGTAAAACAGCCTCTCAGCCTACAGTGTTCTACCTATCTAACCGCCATTGTCAAGTGGCTCTTACTGACTCCTCCATGCCCTGTGGGCTGGTGCTGGATGGCATCGGTCCTGGCTCCCTGGTTCTGGTACTGGTACTAGCCTATCAGCTCACATGAGCACACTGGCAAAACTGCAGAGTGAGTGGTTGGATGTGTGTGTCATCCAGCCAGCCAGCCAGCCTGTGTCTTAATTACAGGTTTGCTAGTATTGGCCAGCTGCAAGTGAAGACATCTGGGAGGCCATATTGGCAGCCTCCTCCTCCATCAGACCTCCCTGATAATAATGCTGCCAGTGACGTTTTTAAGGGATGGAGAGACAGAAAAGGGGGGAGAGAGAGAGATGAGAGAGAAAGAGGGAGAGAAAGAGAGAGGTCGGGGAGAGGGAGAGATGTCGGGGGTGAGAGAGGTGGGGGGAGGGAGAGAGGTTGGGGGGAGGGAGAGAGGTCGGGGGTGAGCGAGTTGGGGGGGGGGGGGGAGAAAGGTCGGGGGGAGTGAGAGAGGTGGGGGAGGGCATACACCCTCAGTAGTACAGTACATTTATACAGGATATTCCAGATACTTTATCTAAGATTAACAACTATTTATAGCTACTGTCTGTCAGTGGGAAACTGTGAACGCCTTCTAGACCTTCATAGAAGACCTAAGGATTTATAAAAATATATATTTATATATACAGTTGATGTCGGAAGTTTACATACACTTAGGTTGAAGTCATTAAAACTCAATATTCAACCACTCCACAGATTTCATGTTAACAAACTATAGATTTGGCAAGTCAGTTAGGACATCTACTTTGTGCATGACACAAGTTATTCTTCCAACAATTGTTTTCAGACAGATTATTTCACTTATAATTCACTATATCACAATTCCAGTGGGTCAGAAGTTTACATACACTAAGTTGACTGTGCCTTTAAATAGCTTGGACAATTCCAGAAAACTATGTCAAGGCTTTAGAAGTTTCAGATAGGATAATTGACATCATTTGAGTCAATTGGAGGTGTACCTGTGGATGTATTTCAAGGCCTACCTTGAAACTCAGTGCCAGCTCGACATCATGGGTAAATCAAAAGAAATCAGCCAAGACCTCCGAAAATAAATTGTAGACATCCACAAGCCTGGTTCATCCTTGGGAGTAATTTCTAAACGCCTGAAGGTACCACATTCATCTGTACAAACAATAGTACACAAGTAGAAACACCATGGGACCACGCAGCCGTCATACCGCTCAGAAAGGAGATGCATTCTGTCTCCTAGAGATTAACATACTTTGGTGCGAAAAGTGCAAATCAATCCCAGAACAACAGTAAAGAACCTTGTGAAGATGCTGGAGGAAACAGGTACAAAAGTATCTATAACCACAGTAAAACGAGTCCTATATGAAAGGCCACTCAGCAAGGAAGAAGCCACTGCTCCAAAACCACCATAAAAAAGACAGACTACGGTTTGCAACTGCACATGGGGACAAAGATACGTACTTTTTGGAGAAATGTCCTCTGGTCTGATGAAACAAAAATAGAACTGTTTGGCCATAATGACCATCGTTATGTTTGGAGGAAAAAAGGGGGAGGCTTGCAAGCCGAAAAACACCACCCCAACCGTGAAGCAGCATCATGTTGTAGGGGTGCTTTGCTGCAGGAGGGACTGGTGCACTTCACAAAATAGATGGCATCATGAGGAAGGAAAATTATGTGGATATATTGAAGCAACATCTCAAAACATCGGTCAGGAAGTTAAAGCTTGGTCGCAAATGGGTCTACCAAATGGACAATGACCCCAAGCATACTTCCAAAGTTGTGGCAAAATAGCTTAAGGACAACAAAGTCAAGGTATTGAAGTGAACATCACAAAGCCCTGACCTCAATCCTAGAGAAAATGTGTGCGAGCAAGGAGGCCTACAAACCTGACTCAGTTACACCAGTTCTGTCAGGAGGAATGGGCCAAACTTCACCAAACTTATTGTCGGAAGCTTGTGGAAGTCTACCCGAAACGTTTGACCCAAGTTAAACAATTGAATGGCAATGCTACCAAATACTACTTGAGTCTATGTAAACTTCAGAGCCACTGGGAATGTGATGAAAGAAGTCATTATCTCTGCTATTATTCTGACATTTCACATTCTTAAAATAAAGCGGTGATCCTAACTGACCTAAGACAATTTTTACTAGGATTAAATGTCAGGAATTGTGAAAAACTGAGTTTAAATGTATTTGTCTAAGGTGTATGCAAACTTCCGACTTCTGATTATATATCTTCAGTTTGTATTGGAAAGAGAAGGGTTAATTCCGCGTTCACATCATGTTGGAAAATCAGAAACTCCTACATTTTTTACTTGCTTACTGGTGGTAGATAGATGACACAGAGTTTCACACTTGGGAAGTATCAGAATCAACCAATAGAGAGTTACTGCATAGGCAAATAACTAATAATGATGAGTTTCCGATATGACGTGAAAGCGGCATAACACTGAAGAGAAAAAAATATCCAATCAGGATTTTTCTTTGGTGGTCTCTGGCTAGCTCACCCTGGCATTGGCTAGGCCTTCAGAAGCTGGACAGAAGGCCTCTGCCGTTCAACTGTATTAGAGCTCTCATTAAAGAATGAGAGTGCAAGAGCTGAGAACCCAAGAGCAAAGAATCAGTGGCAGTAGCTTTCCTGCGCTAGCTTGTGTTGTAGTATTTTTAGAATCACCCTTTTCAAGATTAACTTTCAAACTACGTTTTCAAATGATAATCACATGGTGAGTGGCATTGTTTTTTTTTTATTGCAGCTCACTTGCTGTAGCTATCTCTGAAAATAATGAGTGTGAAATATTGTTGCATTTAGAGTATTTGCAAGATATTTGCAATGGGAAGTAATAGCTGGTTTGATCGTTTCATTTCGGGCAATTTTATTGTCCCTCTGAAGGCATAAATCCAATAGTCACATTTTATCACTGCTGTTTGTAATTGGTTTACCACAGTTGGAATAGAATAGATTATTGTAAATTGACCATACACTAGTCGCTTTAGCATTGCCCATTCTCTCCCATGCATTCTACATGTGGCAGAGGTTTGTCATTGGTGACCCACACCTAAAAACTAAGAAAGTAGGCTTCCTCAAGGGGTCATTGGGAAGGGTGATGGTTTTATGTGAAACTAGTGATGAAGCCTTCAGAAACCAAGGCTTTATGAAGGCTTCTTTCACCAAATTTTGATGAAAAACTGTTAATTACTCGGAGCTTAATTATCCCTTCACAATGCACATTAGTGACATCCGCTGGTCAGAAATATATAGCAGCGTGTGATTATCAGATATATATTAAAATAATAATAATAATGCATCTATGGCATTATTTAGACAGAAGCTTATACTATACTAAATAAAACAAATTATTTGAACCATTTTCAAAATAGTGTGCCTTCAACGGGATTCAACCTCATACCCTCACGTCCCTGAATGTTCCATAGTTCTCTCCTCTATCTGCTAGTCTACCAATCAGGTGAACATTTTGTATAAAATCCTAACTAAATTTGTAAGTACAGTGCCAAGTACACTCTTAGGAAAAAAGGGCTCTTCGGCTGTCCCCATAGGAGAACCCTTTGAAGAACCCTTTTTGGTTCTAGGCAGAACTATTTTGGGTTCCATGTAGAACCCTCTGTGTAAAGGGTTCTACATGGAACTCAAAATAGTTCTGCCTGGAACCAAAAAGGTTCTGCCTGGAACCTAAAAGGGTTCTTCAAAGTGTTATCCTATGGGTACAACCGAAGAACCCTTTTAGGTTATAGATACCTTTACTTCTATGAGTGTAGAGGTCAATGTCGAAAAAAGCAACGGAACCACGGTGAAATCAGTCAGATCTCACATTTTGCAACACACGGTTTGAAAAAGCTTGTGATCAAACAAGGCTTTGGAGGTCGTTGATGAGGTTCTTCTGATAAAGTGATACACGCATCGACTGCTTAGTGATTTTGACGCATGCCTCGGGGCTCCGGTATCAACCGTAACATAATCCTTTGAGCCCTTTAATGGTTCTTTGCAGTTCAAAAAAATGGTTATTTCCTTTTTTAGTGATAATTAAAATGTAGATGGCTCATTAGAATCTTTTTGAATGTGATTTCCGCACAGCTCTTTTTGTGCAACCGTGAGTGAGAGTGCCATTCCAGTTAGTCTAATCTGTTGCTTTACACTATAGCCAGTGATGGTGTTTTGTGAAATACTAATGTATGGTTGAGTAAATCAATAGTGTTCAATTCTGTCCTCAGGAACCCCTGGCTATTCCAGACCTAGCATACCTGATTCAACTATTTAATAAAGTTTAAAGTTAAAGATTTTAAGGTTAGGGGAATTAGTGTCCTTGCCTGTTTTTAAGACTCACTGTCAACAACACTGTTTGTGATAACTGCAATTGTTTCTAATTTTCAATTGTATCTGTAACTTGTGACACTTTTGTCTTTTGTTTGTATTTTGACTACGTTTCATTTCATACCTGGGTTTTATTTGAATGGTACCACCATCCAGCATGATATTGTTTGTTAATCATGAGCCGAAACTGAACTAAAAATCATAATAGATCGTCTTTGGCTACAACAAAGATGGTGGATAAATGAAGATAGTTCACTCAGGCCGTTGACCCCTTCAAAAAATTGTCAGTTCCGGTCTACCTACCCGGGTGGGTCTCCCATAGACACCAATGCAATAGCTTCTGGATCTGGTCTACTTAGTACATTGACTTTCATTGAACCAGAAAAAACGAGTGGGGTGTTTCTCTTCTGTCTCTGGCTACAGCTTTTTGCCGTAGCCTACACTTGGCTGCCTGAGCCATGGACTTATTCTATCATAATCCGTTGGATAATTTGTCAAGTTTTACTTCTAATACCATTGAAGGTATTAACTGTAAAAGACCACATTTGGAAGAGGAGTAGTTTTTTTTGGTAGTTTCGTTTGCATGTGATATGATTGCATTTTGGAACCCCACTCCCCCCCGTCGCCCCACGATGAATGGTTTTGACCACGCTCAACTGCTTTGATTGGTGCAGCTAGATATCACAAGTGTCTATCCTATAATGAAAAGGCTCCCGCAAAAGAAAATGTCACAAATTTGTTAATCTATTTTGTGCTGTTGTTACATCAAGTATTGGTGTTTCATTTTGTGTCAGGGTGTTGTTACATATAATTTGTGGTGTGCATCATGAGCAAAGTCATTGTAGCCTATCATTCCACTTCCCCTAGATGTGAAAACAATGGCATGAGCCTACCAAATAGAATATAGAAAAACGTGTCTCTAGTTCAAACCGTTCTAGTCAGGCTATCCATACTACCAGTCTCTAGTCCAAACCGTTCTAGTTAGGCTATCCATACTACCAGTCTCTAGTCCAAACCGTTCTAGTTAGGCTATCCATATTACCAGTCTCTAGTCCAAACAGTTCTAGTCAGGCTATCCATATTTTCCAGTCTCTAGTCCAAAAACGTTCTAGTCAAACTATCCATATTACCAGTCTCTAGTCCAAACTTTTCTTGTTAGGCTATCAATATTACCAGTCTCTAGTCCAAACAGTTCTAGTCATGCTATCCATATTACCAGTCTCTAGTCCAAACAGTTCTAGTTAGGCTATCCATATTACCAGCCTCTAGTCCAAACTGTTTTAGTTAGACTATCCATATTACCAGTCTTTACTCTAAACCGTTCTAGTTAGGCTATCCATATTACCAGTCTCTAGTCCAAAACGTTCTAGTTAAGATATCCATTTTACCAGTCTCTAGTCCAAACCATTCTACTCAGGTTATCCATATTACCAGTCTCTAGTCCAAACCCTTCTATCCATATTACCAGTCTCTAGTCCAAACCCTTCTATCCATATTACCGGAGCGTCCTCTTATTTTTTCTATTTCTATGGCGGATTCGTGGCCTCAATTTATGTAAGATGGCAAAACATTGGAGATAATAATGGCAAAGTCAAATATACTGGATTCCCCTGTCCATCTGTTGCAAACTTTTCACTACACGCTTATGACAAATCCAGCTCTAGAACCAGCCATAGCCTAGCTTGCTAGTCTTTTGAATACGGAATAACATTAGCTAGCTAGATAAGGTTAGCATGCTAGCTAGCTTCAGTGCCCTACTTGTTGTTATTTCTCCACTCCACTTGGAAATCACCCACAACGTGTGAATATGTATTAGCAGCCTGCGTTATTCTTCATAGGTGGAAACTAAACGATTTACCCTACAGGACAGGAATTCAGACGAAAATAGGGGGCCTTTAACATCCTTCTACTTCTGTTTAGCAAAAACATAAATCCGATTGAGCTGAAATATGTGTTGAACTGTTTTGCTATGGCTGTATTCATCAATCAATCTAACAAGAAGGCAATATCTGGATAGCTGTTTTTCGAAGGACCTGACAAAACGGGTTGTAATGATGCAGCCGACCGCCAGATAGAGCCAAAGACCCGTTTATTCGACAGAGAAGCCTCTGAGTGTCCTAGAACTGTTTTTTGTATTCTGAATAATAAAACAATAATATTAAACCAGTAAATCTACATGGATGCAGTGGAATTATCTCAAGCTAATTTGCTTATACATAAAACAACTCAAACAACATAAAAAATGTGCATGCAACATCCAATCCTGTCATATATCACATAATGATTTCACAAATTATTTGTCCAACTGTTTGGTTATTTTAACAGCATCAATATAGACAAAACATTGACTGCCAGACAATTTTCATAAATCATAACTATCAGTCAAGAATGATTATACATCTTCAGTTTGACATGTCTTTTCATGTGTTGAAATGACAACTGCACCAGTTTTGAGCAGGTGTTGAATCCAGTTCAGGGAACAGAACCAAAAAACAGAAAATAACAAAACATGTTGAGGAACAGAATCAGAACCGAAAAAACAAAAGTGATCTATTCTGTTCCGGAAACAGAACCGTTATTTTAAAAGAATGGAAACTGGTTAATGGTGAAGTAATTTAATGTTGAGCTAATGTAAAAAAACAACATTTGATTTCAGAGGTTTAAAAAGAAACAGGAAGAAACATTATAAACTAGTACTTTTGGGGGGGGTTTAACCGTTTCTGAATTTGTGCAGGTTGATAAAGTGGAACGGAATGAAAAAATTGTATGGTTCTGTTCAGAACGGTTTTGAGCCCTTTTGTTCCTTGCTGGCTGAAGACCTAAATAGCCAGTAACTAGCTAACACCAGATATAGATGAAAGGGGAAACCTATAAGTATATTTTCCTTAGATGAATAGGGGACACCTGTAATTATATTTGCTGACACGCTGCAGTCAAATTTTGACACCGTTAGACTAGCTACCTAGCTACGTAAAACCAAATATGATTTTGACTATGCGGGACCTTTAAACAGGCTTTCACAGCAGGGGCAGGTTACAACGGCCACACATACACACACACCCCTACTCATTAGCTTGTAGTGCATTTGCCTCCGTCATCTGTTCTGGGTGTATAATAAAGTCAATAGAGCAGCCAGTGCAGGACTGTCTCTCTCTCTCTCTCTCTCTCTCTCTCTCTCTCTCTCTCTCTCTCTCTCTCTCTCTCTCCACTTTCTGTCTCTCTCTCTCTCTCTCTCCACTTTCTGTCTCTCTCCCTCTCTCTCTCTCTCTCTCTCTCTGCAGTAGAATGGAGGAGAAGATACTCCAGTCGTTTTCAATTACCTCAATTAACTTATTAATTACTTAGTCCTCTGAAAGAAGAGACCAGTCATTGGTTCAGAACAACTGCCTCTGATTAATCATTGACTGTATTCCCTATTGTAGCGAGAATCTTCAGGGTTATTTTACAGGTAATATGTAACACTCCCTGACCTCCTACACATCTTCTTGGTGTATGAACAATCCACTTGCACACGTGCGAATGTGCACATGCCCACACGAGAACACACACACACACACACACACAAACAAACAGTTGATAGTATGAATACTGCCCCAGCAGAGTTGGGCCCAGTGTCATATTCCTCCATTATACAAACACCTTGCAATATTAAAGCGAGAGCTATGCCAAGGACAGCTGTTCAGTTTGACATCTATTTCATTTCTACTCCGTCTCTCCAACCCTGGGCTTTGACAGCTGCAGCATGCACTGAATCATTTAACGTGTGTGTGTGTGTGTGTGTGTTGGCGTGTGTGTGTGTGTGCCTGAATCTGTCAGAGTGTGTGTATGTCAGAGTCTGTGTGTGTCTGTGTGTGTTTGTGTGTGAGTGCGAGCCATCGAATGTCTCTATCAATAAAATATAGACCAAGCTCGTAACATTTTTGATGATATCAACTGCTATATAAATATTCACAATTAAATATTCAGAACTCTGAGGAAATATATTGGATTGAATAAAAGTATAAAAGTCTACCCAACTTACATCAGAAAATAACATGAAAGCAAATTAGCATATCACCAAACTAGCCTCAATGAAAGCCATCTAAGTAGACTCATAAATGTCTATAGCTGATCTGAAAATGTTATGTAGCCTTCATAAAGGATGGAGCAATCAATCAAAATGTGATGTTTCTTACATCACACACACACACACACTTTCATAAAGCAACTTTCAATTAAATTTAGTTTTCAGAATTTGAGATATTCAGCAAACAAATGACCTTTTGTTTGGATTTACAGCATCAATATATCAAACAATTACATTAATAAAATGTCAATAATTGCTATTACACACTGCACTATAGTGCTGTCATTACTCACACCTTTTGAGGAAACTTAAGGCCAGGCACCACAGGCTGAAATATAATGTTTGCATCTACCTATCAATTTTGAAATTTGTTGGTATTTAGGTCTATTAATATTAGTATTTTAGAAACAAAACCACATTAATGGACAATATATCAATCATTTTAAAGCTCACTACATTGAACTACACGTAATTTCAAAGCCCATTTCATACAGAATGTTGCTAATTGGGCTACATTTAGTAACTAACTTTGAAGAGGTGGTGATTAGGTCTAAATAGCTGACAGTGTCTCAACAAAATGAAACACAAATACACTACATGTACGAAAGTATGTGGACACCCCTTCAAATGAGTGGATTCAGCTATTCCAGCAACACCCGTTGCTGACAGGTGTATAAAATTGAGCACACAGCTATGCAATCTCCATAGAGATTGGCAGTAGAATGGCAGTAGAATGGCCTTACTGAAGAATGGCCTTACATTGGCAGTAGTATGGCTTACTGAAGAGTTCAGTGACTTTCAATGTGGTACCATCATAGGATGCCACCTTTCCAACAAGTCAGTTTGTCAAATTTCTGCCCTGCTAGAGCTGCCCCGGTCAACTGTCAATGCTGTTATTGTGAAGTGGAAACTTCTAGGAAGAAAAGCTCAGCCCCGAAGTGGCAGGTCACACAACGGGACCGCCGAGTGCTGAAACACATAGCGAGTAAAAATCGTCTGTACTCGGTTGCAACACTCACTACCGAGTTCCAAACTGCCTCTGGAAGCAATGTCAGCACAACTGTATGTCAGGAGCTTCATTAAATGGGTTCCCATGGCCGAGCAGCCGCACACAAGCCTAAGATCACCATGCACAATGCCAAGCGTCAGCTGGAGTGGTGTAAAGCTTGGCGCCATTGGACTCTGCAGCAGTGGAAGTACGTTCTCTGGAGTGATGAATCATACTTCACTATCTGGCAGTCCGACAGATGAATCTGGGCTTGGCGGATGCCAGGAGAACGCTACCTGCCCAAATGCACAGTGCCAACTGTAAAGTTTGCTGAAGGAGGAATGATAGTCTGGTGCTAGGCCCCTTAGTTCCAGTGAAGGGATACCTTAATGCTACATCCTACAATGACATTCTAGACGATTCTGTGCTTCCAACTTTGTGGCAACAGTTTGCTGAAGGCCCTTTCCTGTTTCAGCATGACAATGCCCCCGTGCACAAAGCGAGGTCCATATAGAAATGTTTTGTTGAGAACTTGACTGGCCTGCACAGAGCCCTGACCTCAACCCCATTAAACACAATTGGGATGAATTGGAACGCCAACCGTGAGACAGGCCTAATCCCCCAACATCAGTGCCCGATCTCACTAATGTTCTTGTGGCTGAATGGAAGCAAGTCCCTGCAGCAATGTTCCAACATCTAGTGGAAAGGCTTCCCAGAAGAGTGGAGGCTGTTATAGCAGCAAAGTGGGGACCAACTCCATATTAATGCCCATGATTTTGGAATGAGATGTTCGACGAGCAGGTGTCCACATACTTTTGGTCATGTAGTGTATTTAGGCTGACTTAATCCAGTGTCCAGAAAAATGTATTTGCATAATATGCAAATATTCCCACATTTAATGAGGTATCACCTCATTTGCATATTATAATAAAATATATGTTATATATGTTAATTCTTACAAATAGGTATTGTATTCTGATCTACATTAAAATGGTAAAAGTGGATTGTGATATGATTAAGAAAAAACGTATCCTTATTAGGGTGTGGTGCCTGGCCTTAATATATCTGAGTACAGTTACTGATTTTGTAGTCATTACTCAAACCGATAGAGTCACTGTGACTCTGTAGGGGGTCCAGATGAGTTGTGTCAGCTTGAAAATGTTGAATAATGCCCCCCCCAAGCCATGGCTGTATTAATGCAGGGGCTTCCGCATGCTTCGGTTCGGCTGACTATATTCGCATACTCCCTTAACTACAAGACCTTTAGCTGAAAAACGAGAAAAGCGGCAATAGTACTGTTTGTCCGTCTTGAGACGCCGTAGCCAGTATACACATCTTCTATCTGTGAATCGTCTATCGATGAATGACAACAAACACTTCATTGAAGAATCCTTACTGTTGACCAATGACTGACAAAGGGGTGTAGAACTTCGGCTTGCCTTGAGAAAAAAATGTGTGTGCACGAACAGCCGAAAAAAAAGACCAAAACTTTACAAAATGTCATCATAATATGTGCACAAACTGTTCCGAACTGTTTCAGATGGGAAGCATGAGGACGCCTTTTCAGGTGCTGAAGTTTTTGCACCCAAGCCCGTTGGGGGAACGAGAGGCAAAACAATTTATAACTATTATTACATTTTTAGATAGCATAATTTAGCCACAGAGTATCAATAGAAAAAAAAGCACATACAAGTAACTTCAATTTCAATTCACTAGAAGTATTTGATCTAAAAATGCCATCGGTGGCACCGAACAACCGTCCACGATGGAGCAGAGACCAACCACAGCACAGTAAGTGACAACAGACCAAGAGGAAGAAAGGACTCCCCAAAACTCACCAGTCTGGTGACGAGGGGTACCCCGAAATGCCAGATGTGCTCGTTGAGCAGGCCGCTGTACACCACGTTGCCAAAGAGAGCAATGGTTCCCTGCTGCTTACACAAGCCACTTCCTGGTTTGGTTTCTATGGAGAGAGATAAATTATAGGTAAACGTCTTGGTACATATGCAGAAATACATAAAATGTGAAGTCATACAATATAATAAAAAACATAACGTAAAAAGATGAGAAGACAGAGAGAGAGACAGGGAGAAAGAAAGAAAGAAAGAAAGAAAGAAAGAAAGAAAGAAAGAAAGAAAGAAAGAAAGAAAGAAAGAAAGAAAGAAAGAAAGAAAGAAAGAAAGAAAGAAAGAATAAAAAAAGACTGAATTAATAAAGAGTGAACTTTCTGGACAGAGTTATTGGATAGGTCAGGGCTCACACACTGTAGATGGAGAGAGATACACAGAGGAAGAAAAAGATGGAGAGACAAACTTGCTAAAAGCAAGCAGAAACACAGGAACACACACACACACACACACGTCATTCACATATTGCCCAAACACCAAAAGTGTCATGTTTATAAACCAGTGTCAGGTCAAAAATAAATTGCTGTACTGTTGTCTCATTGTAAAAGAGAGGGATCCAGAGGATGTGTGTCTGTACGCCAAAAAATGCTGGTATGTAAACTTAAAAAGAGCCAGTTTGGGTTATTGATTCTAGGTTATTGAGCTATGAGCCACTGGGTCAGAGCAGAAGACTGGAGGCATGGCTTAGTAGGGGCATGGCTTTCAGATAGTTATTTTTGGCCACCCGTAAGAGTAATTGACATTCCAGTTTATCTGTTAAGTTGTCAACATATGTTAAGGTTGAGCACTGACACTTTTGTAGCTTTAACAAAGCTTAAATAATGTAATTAATTTGATATAAAAGTATGTAATGTGGGAATATATTAATTTGCAGTGTACAAATTATAATGAATAGGAATTAAGTTCACTCTCATGGGTGGCCAAGAATAACTATATGAAAGCCACACCCTGAATGGGCCACTCCTTTTCCCAAACGTGTGTTAATTTAGCCATCTATTGAGTTTTTATTCACTTTCATGTTGAGTTGACCCAGCAGATGGGTCTTTATTAAACTTTTCATGCCTGAGTTCTACATATCTCTAACAGTCACCCCAGCGTGAGTTTTCTTATGTGTGTGATGTCAGAATTTGCTCACTGTTCTAAAACGTGATTGTTATGCAACAGGACATTTAACCCCCTTTGCCCTCAAACCAAGGCACGCTGCCTGCTAATTATCTATAAGCTATGTTTCAACTTGTCAATTTTACATGATTTTCTACCATCAGTTTGAAATGAAGTGCGCTCAGCCTCATTAATTCACATAGAAGTTGCCCATTTCACTGTGGCGGACAATTTACATTTGAGGCATGCTATGCTAATGTAAGGTGATGATTAGCTAGATGAGCTGGACAAGCATTCTCCCAGTGTTTCCTCAGCTCAAGTACTGGATGCAGACATTTGCACATCTCCAGTCAGAACAGAACCTCCCCGAACTTTTATTCCCTGGTGCATTTTCCGTCTGGCTTCCGCGTTGCCGTCATTGTTGTTTTCCTTACTAATAATTACTAAATTATTATTATACTCAATTGTGCTTATGTAGTTACATTTTTTTATTAGTTCCACAAACACAATGCAAATGCTAATGGCGTCAAATAAGTATTAGCTTGTGTTGCATCCTTTGAAGCTGCCCTGGCGTTATTATGACCATTGTACTGGCCTGTGTATTCATTTGGCCTGATTAGCATAGCTCTGCCCTGCCCCAATGTGGAGCCCTTGTGGAGCCCTTCAGTTATTATGTTACTTCATTGTAATATTGTTTTATTGCTATATCCTGATATTGTATTCTAATTACTAATAATTTCTCTTTATTCTATACTTTCAGAAACCACACACACACACACAGTACTGAACATACTGTAACTTGCCAACATCATAACTGGAACTGGACATCTATCTTTGTCGAAGATTGAGGATAGCTTTTGTATGCTAGCAACATACTGTTTGGAGAGGGAGTAGGGAGGATGAGGGGGTGGAGAGAATGATGAGGGAGTGGGGAGGTGGGTGAGATATCCAATTACAAAAACCTTGTCCAGTAATCATTTCACTTGTTAGCTGGCAGTGAAATATGTGGCCACTGAGGACAGTAGTGTCGATCAGATGGAAACGTATCTTATACCACTTGGTGTTTTTCCGAGCACATGCCACAAAGCTGTTTATGTCCACCTTATCCACTGCCCCAATTTTGCGATTATAGTCAAACACACATCTTTCTCTCTCCCGTCTGGTGGTCCACATTACCTGTGGTTCTCTCTTTTCCTGTAGCTCCAAGTCATAGTGATTGATCTTCTTCACTATGTCCCCCACCAGCTCCTCTGTCAGAAACATCTTAAAGCACTCTGACTCAGAGCGAGAAGGCAAGGGGCTTTGCACTCCAGACTGGGACTCATCAAAGCCAACAGCAGGGCCAGGAGGGGTGAAATGGCTGGTGGCCTTCCATATACCACAGACCTCCTTTCCTTCACCCCCTGTTGGTCTGCCTCCAGCATCTTCAGAGGGACCTCGGACTTCGTCGGTGGGCAAGGGGTCCTGAGATTGAGGAGCATCTCCTCATTATCAGAATCTGTAATGTGATCTGGTCTTTTCTCACAGGCTACAAGTGAAGACAGACACTTCGGGACGCAACTGCGCGTGTCCTTATCCAATTCCGAGGCACATATTGAAGATATTAGAAGAACTGTCCACATTTACTTTTTGTCAGCCAACAAGATGAGTAGGCCTAACGAACAGCAAAAGCACTGGCCTATGTCAATCTACTATCCCCCATAGTACAAAAGTTGACCTACTCTATTCTGTGTGAGAAATAAGAATTCCAAACATAGTCCTGGACAGTGGTGGGATGGGATAGATCCCAAATGAATACAACCACTAGCATCAAAAAAATGTTTTTACGCAATTAGGCTGACGCAACAGATCAGAACATTTAGATTAAAATGTTGACAAACTATTAGGCTATTTCTTCACATTATAAGCACAGTAATGCACATATGGCAGTAGGCTATAAGAACAAATGTTCCATTATAGGGAAAATACCATCATCAAACACGATTTTGCATGTAATGCTTTTATTTGAAAGGTGCATTTTTATGTTGAAAATGATCTTCCCCAAACTTGAAACTCACACGCTGCGTATGTATGCCAGTTAGGCTCTACACCATTGTAAAGCGGATTAATGTGCTTAATTTTAATAAGTTATTTGCCCACTTTAGGTGTGATACAAACCTCAAAACATACAGTATAGGCCTATGGGCTAGGCTACATGAGGTGTGGGACTATGATTTAAAAAAGGTATGTATTGTTTCTTGCCTTACGCTGGGCATCATTCACAAGCAATAATATATAATTCACAAGTGATAGGCTAATATTTTCACCTATCAGAGATTTCTTGATTTAATCATGTATTTACATGTACTGAATAATATGAGTGAAATGTGTTTTGATTTAGAATGGACCATTATCATGCACCTGTCTCGAAACAGTGGAAGGGGGAAAAAATACGTGATCTATGCACTTAAATAGCGAATGGAGAACGCTTTTACCATAGTTAATTTTCATGCCAGCCAGGTAGGCTATACTCCTGTTGTAAAGATAAGCAATATGCTCTTTTTAATAGAGGCCATCACTCTGTTTTCTCACGCAATTGAATAGCCTATAGAAATGTTGCGCAACATGAGCTCATGGGCTCTCATTAAGTGTTTGATTAGATTTTTGATTACATTTGCATTTATGTCAGAGTGATTAGAGGGACAATCGAGTTCTGAGTACTAGGTAGTTAGCAAGTTTGGTAGGCTACTAATAACCATCAGCAGCATCAGAGCTTGGAGAAGCCTAATTACCGTGACTAAACTATGTGTTGAGCCATATTTGTTGACATCATTCAGTGCATTCTGAGTCTGTCAGACCAAAGATGGTATAGCAAAACAAGGTGAAGGGATGGTTCACTCGTCTTTCGAGTTAACTTCCGGAAGTGAACGGTGGTAGACGACACCCCCCTTCACCTTCAACATGCATATTGCAAACAGAACCAACTCATCTTGTCACCTCTTCTTACCTTTGTCAGAAAAACAAACATAGCGGTGCACACAAACCATCGGATTACTTTATTTAGAGCTCACCCGTGATGTTATGAACTGTAAATAGTAATATCGATTAGATAGATAGATAGAAAGATAGATAGAAAGATAGATAGATAGATAGATAGATAGATAGATAGATAGATAGATAGATAGATAGATAGATAGATAGATAGATAGATAGATAGATAGATAGATAGATAGATAGATAGATAGATAGATAGATACTTTATTGATCCCCGGGGGGAAATTCTTTGTCAAGCAGCTACAACAAAACACAGTGCAGGTGCAAAATGCCAGAACGAAAATACGCAAAAGACAGATACACGATACATGATACATAGAGCGTCAGTATGAAAAAGTATAGAAATACAGGAAGTCTGGAGTGCTAAAAAAGCTATAAAAAGACATTGCATAGTATGGGTGGTTGGCTGAATATGTACACTATACATTGGCGGATGGTGCATGGTTAACTATACTATACAGGTCGATGGCAGAGAAATACTTCAATAGCTAAAAATGCTTATGATATGAGTGAGGGTAATAATAGTTTACTTAATAGACAAGACATACTGGTTTAAAAAAACAGGAAAGGAAAAATTAGCATGGTTAAATAAACTGTACAGGTAAATATACAGTTAAATTTACAGGTAAGTGAATATTTGCATGGTTACATTAACTGTACAGGTAAATGACATCAAGAGATATATAAATAGCTAAATGTGTGCATGATATAGTTTGCGGTAATAATAGTAATTCCCTTAAAATACAGTCCTTAGTGCGCAGGGTTTAATTACAGATAACAGCACGTATTGCACATTCGATATACTAAAAGCAATGAAAAAAAAAGATACAACTGACAGGATACTAAAATGCATTCCTGAGTGAATGACTACGTAAGTTAAGTCCATGAATTACTTGCAATATTGCATGTGATATGATATAACAACTGTACATGAGTAAGTATATACAGACCTGAATTAATAAATAAGTCCTGAGTGAATGAGTGATTACAGACCAGAGTTACTCACGGATGGATGCACAATTGTTAAACTAGGTCCTAACACCCCAACAGTCCCAGGTCTGTGTTGCCGACGGCACGGCACGGCACCCCGGTGAGGCATTAAATAGTCTAAAAGCCGCCGGCAGGAAGGACCTCCTGTAGCGCTCTTTGGCACATCGTGGTGGGATCAGTCTGTGACTGAAAGTGCTCCTCTGCGTCATAACCATGGCATGCAGAGGGTGGGTGACATTGTCCATGATGGCCAGCAGTTTGGCCAGGATCCGTCTCTCCACCACCTCCTCTAGAGTGTCAAGGCTCATCCCCAGCTAGCCTTCCTGATCAGCTTATTTACCCGAGAAGCATCACCAGCTTTTATGTTGGCTCCGCAGCACACCACTGCAAAAAAGATGGCACTGGCCACCACAGACTGGTAGAAGGTATGCAGTAGTTTACTGCACACGTTGAAGGACCTGAAACTCCTCAGAAAGTAGAGTCGGCTCTGGCCCTTTTTGTACAGGGCCCCGGTGTTACCAGCCCATTCCAGCCTGTTGTCCATATGGACTCCCAGGAACTTGTATGACCCAACCATTTCCACATCCATCCCCTGTATAGGGACTGCAGTCAGTTGTGCCTTGGTTCTCCTGAAGTCCACCACCATCTCCTTTGTTTTGCTGATGTTGAGCTGAAGGTGGTTCTGCTCACACCACAACACAAAGTCACTGATTGTGCTCCTGTACTCCTCCTCCTGCCCACCTCCGAGAACTTCTGTAGGTGGCATGTTTCAGAGTATCTGAAGTCCGAGGTGTAGAGGGTGAACAGGAAGGGGGACAGGACCGTTCCCTGGGGGGCCCCTGTGTTGCTCACTGCCCGTTCTGACACACAGCTCTGTAGTCGCACAAATTGTGGCCTACCGGTCAGGTAGTCCGTGACCCAGGAGACTAAGGGTGCTTCCACTTTCATCATCTTCTCACCCAGTAGCAGGGGCTGAATGGTGTTGAAGGCACTGGAGAAGTCAAAAAACATAACCCTCAGAGTGCAACCTGCGTTGTCCAGGTGAGAATAGGCCCTCTGCAGAAGGTAGATGATAGCATCATCCACCCCGATGTTGTGCTGGTATGCGAACTGCAGGGGGTCCAGTGATGTACACACCAGGGGTCTGAGGTGAGCGAGCACTAACCTTTCCAGGGTCTTCATGATGTGGGATGTTAGCGCTACAGGTCTGAAGTCATTCAGGACAGTGGGGTGTGCCTTCTTGGGCACTGGGATGAGGCAGGATGTTTTCCACAGCACAGGGACCCTTTCCAGGCTCAGGCTAAGGTGGAAGCGACGCTGGAGTATTCCACACAGTTGGTCAGCACAGACCCTAAGCACCCTTGGGCTGATGCCATCAGGGCCCGCCGCTTTCCACTGAGGTAGTCTCTCCAGCTCTCTCTTCACTTGGTTGGTGGTGAAAGCCAGCCCAGGTGGGGAGGTGGGGGGAGTTGAGGATCAGTCCAGAGGGAGCATGGGTGGAGGTGGGGTCGCTGATTGTCTCAGAGGTGTTGTGAGCAAATTGGGGGTTGGACAGCCGTAAGGGTGTGTGGCCTGGGGAGCTGGAAGGGAGGTGGACAGGGCCAGTATCGAACGTATAAAAAAATTGGTTCAGCTCATTGGCTCTGTCCTGGGTCCCCTCCGTCTGCCCACTGTTTGACTTTTTGAAGCCAGTGATATTTCTCATACCCGTCCACACCTCTCTCACCTGGCTCTGCCTCAGCTTGTCCTGCAGGCAGAGCCAGGTGAGAGAGGTGTGGAAGGGTAGCTCATTCATATTATGGTTTCTCTCAGCCGAGAGTTGGCTAAATCTGACCTCTTCTATTAGCTCACTCTTTACTCTTCTGTGAATGTCTGAACATTGCATCCAAAAATAAACAGCTCACGTTGAGGACATAACATTGTAAAGACTGTATTTGTGCAGAACGTTTCTGTGAAAAAAACAGTGTATCCAGCTAAAAACGTTTAGCGTTGCGTCAGTTGTAACTAGACATTCTTATGAATTGTTCTAATCACACTTGTTTGAGCGTGCGCTGCAGGGACCACTGTAGAATGATCAAACCCGTGATATTTCTGTATTTCGTTATGGGGTATTGTGTGTTGATGGGTCAGAAAGAAAATCTATTTGATCCATTTTGTAGTTACGTTTGTTTTGATACCGGAACTCCGAGGCATGCGTTGAAATCGCTAAGCAGTGTACTTCGAAGCAGTGTGCCGATACCTGTATCACTTTATCAGAAGCACGTGATCAATGACGTCCGAAACTTAATTTTGTCGAACAACCACCTGATTTCTTTGATATTGATTTGGTAGAAGACAAAAATCTACGCTGTGCACCTGCTACGGAGTATGGGACGTCATCTATAATAATTTGGTTGCTCTAAATTATTTTAACCAGCAAGTGCCACTAGTGTATACTGTGTTGATCAAGGCCTTGAGTAATTAACCTATTTTCGACACAATAGGCTGGAAAACCTCAACGCTTCAGGAAGCTTAATTTCCCCATCACTACCATTTTAAATTCAGGCTGTAATACAACAAACTATGAACTAAGTCAAGGGGTATGAATACTTTCTTAAGTGCACAACTTGTGTTCTGTTCAATATTTACACAGCGCTGGGTTGTTTATAACCCAGCATTTTTTAGAGTGTATTATAAACTGGGTGGTTCAAGCCCTGAATGCTGATTGGATGACAGCCATGGTATATCAGACCGTATATAACAGGTATGACAAAACATGTATTTTTATTGCTCTAATTACGTTGGTAAGGGGTTTGTGGTATATGGCCAATATTCCCGGCAAAGGGCTGTGTCCAGGCACTCAGTGATGTGTCGTGTATAAGAACAGCCCTTAGCCGTTGGTATATTAGCCATATACCACACCCCCTCGTGCCTTATTGCTTAAGTATAATAAAATGAAAATAAATAAAATAAAATGTATTCTCTCTCTCCCTCTCAGCGGTGGCGGTTCTGGTCAAACGTGGTGCACTATATAGGGCATAGGGTGCCATTTGGGAGGCACCCATTGTAAAACCAGGACCATTAAAATGGCACTTGTGCTTTCCTAGGACGCAGTGCCTCATGCATTTTATTGTTAGACAGCAGTGTGGCTACATATGAGCAAGCCTTCCTGCAGAGACAGGAGTAGGACCAGCAGTATGGTTGGCTGCTTTATGACCCTAGCCTTGCTACCCCCGGGTATGGTGCTAACATGCAAGAGTACACACACACATGCACAATCCTTTGAAAAAGGAATTCAACAAACTGATGTGAGTCTAAACCACGGCCTCTTTATTCAACCCCTCTCCTCAATTTTTCTCTCCCACTCTCCTCTTTCTCCTTGCTTTCTTGTCCTCTCTTCTCTTGTCTGCATGCGCTTTGTTTGGGATTAATTATTAAACGGGAGATGGTAAACCACTAGAGAGCTGAGAGTGAAGAGCATCTGCACTGGAGAAGCACCGGCCGTTACTGCACACGGGAGTGTAGAACCAACCACAACAGCTTTATTACACTGGTGAGGGAGCGAGGCGCAATAGCTTTCATTTGATTCAGCTTTTCCTCCTCACTGGTTTGGGAGATTTGATGTGAAAGCTGCAGGAAACGTCAGCATCATTCTAAACAGAAAGCTTGAAGGGTTTCGGTTTGTCAAAGAATAAATAATTATAATATCCAGTCTGAGTAACACTGGTATCAATGAGTTCGTTTACAGCAAATATGCTTACCACAATTAACATGGTCGCTATAGTACAACATTTATTTTGATTGACAATTTTCTGCACCAGGTAGCCTGATTTCAGATATGTCCATGTAAACCGGATAATTAGGGAAATTGTTCTTCTTGCAAAGCATTTAATTGAACTATTATATTAATCTGATTATCCACAATAATCACATTAATGTGTGCGTGTAACCTTACTCAATTACTACACAATTATTATACATGGGCTACAGTACATTCGTAAAGTATTCAGACCCCTTCCACATTTTGTTATGTTATAGCCTTATTCTACCCGGTGGATCCAGCTGGAGCCACAGCGTCCCCAGCACCTGGTTGTGTCGAGTCTCGTCAAGTCCAGGGAGGAGAACTCTGGAGAGCCATCCCGGAGAAGTATGATGGCAATCCGGAGGGTTGTCGTGGGTTCCTTCTCCAATGCGAGTTGTATTTGGGCGACTTGCCAGTGATGATCACTCTCCTCACGGGGCGAGCACTCAACTGGGCAACGTCACTGTGGGGGAGCGGAGCTGAGGAGTTACGGTCAGTTCCCATATTCATCGAGTAGTTCCGAGCTGTATTTGACCATCCCGCGGAGGGGAGAGATGCGGGCGAGTGGATTATGCGCCTGGAACAAGGAAAGGGCACGGCCGCGGAGTATGCGCTGTCATTCCGGACGCTGGCGGCGCCCAGTGGGTGGAATGAGCCGGCTCTTCGGACAGCCTTCCGTAGAGCGCTGAGGGTAGATGTCCGGATGGAGCTGGCTTGTGTAAGCCAATCCATGACGCTGGACGCCTACATCGCCCGGGCCATTGCCATTGGCGGCCAACTCCGGGACTGTGACCTGCTGGTGAGCCGATGGAGGTGGGAATAACGAGGCTCTCCGCAGAGGAAAGAGAAAGGCGGAGTCGTCAGGGACTGTGCATTTTCTGCGGAGAGAGGGGGCATGTGAGGAGGGCATGTCCCTCTCTTCCAACTGGACGCAGGAAAGGGGTAAGTGGCCGGGGGGTTCATGTGGGCACAGTAAGTGTTTCAAATTCTGTTAATATCGCTAGTCCTTTCTGTTGCCCAGTTGTACTCTCCGGTAACTTCCCCAATCATGTGTCCACAGCCCTGATTTGACACTGGGGCTGCGGGGAGTTTCATTGACCGGACCCTGGTTGACGCTCTCCGGCTTCCGTTCCTGCTGGTTGAGGTCCTCTATGCCAGTTCACGCTCTGGATGGTCGGCCGGTGGGTTCCGGTTCCATCACTCACGTGACCCGTCCTGTCACTCTCACCATTCACGGCTGCCATCGAGAGAGACTGGAATTGTTGGTGATCTCATCCGGTCATCTTGGGACTTCCTTGGCTCCAGCAGCATAACCCCAACATCAACTGGAGCGCACGAAGGATCCTGGGATGGTCGGATAAATTTAGGAAGACCTGTATCACACCTACGGTAGGGGCAACATTGGTAGAGAGCCCTGAGAGCACCCTCACAGGGAACATTCCGCCAGAATACGAAGATCTGCCTGGGGTGTTCTCTAGGGAGAAAGCCAAATGTCTTCCTCCCCACCGTAAGTGGGACTGAGCCATTGACCTCATGCCAGGTGGCACGCCTCCCCGTAAACGCATCTATCCACTATCTATGGCCGAAACGGATACTATGGAGACGTATATCCGAGAGGCGCTGGAGCAAGGGCATATTCGCCATTCTACATCCCCTGCTCCGGGGAGCGCGATTCTTCACCAAGCTAGACCTCCGGAGCGCATACAACCTCATACGAATCCGGGAGGGAGACGAGTGGAAGACCGCATTTAGCACGGCGTCAGGTCACTATGAATACCTAGTGATGCCATACGGACTCGCCAATGCCCCATCGGTATTCCAGTTGTTTCTGAATGAGGTATTTCGAGAGATGTCGGGGAGGTATGTTGTAGTATATATTGACTACATCCTAGTGTACTCCCCGACATTCTCAGAACACGTGACACACGTTCGTGCTGTCCTCCAATGACTATTGCAGAATCATCTGTACGTCAAGGAGGAAAAATGCCCCTTCCACCAGACGGCCGTCTCTTTCTTCGGATACCGTATTGCTCCGGAGGGGGTGAAGTTGGAGGAGTTAAAGGTGGAAGCAGTAGGGTCATGGCCAGTCCCAAAAAACATCAAAGGGCTACAAAGCTTCCTCGGTTTCGCCAACTTCTACCGCCGGTTCATCAAGGGCTACAGCTCCATCGTCGCGCCACTCACGTCATTGTTGAAAGGAAATCCTCAACGCCTCGCCTGGACCCCTAAAGCGGAGAAGGCATTCCTCGACCTGAAGGGCCGATTCACCACCGCGCCGCTACTACGCCACCCAGACCCGCTCAAGCCCTTCACGGTCGAGGTCGAAGCGTCGAAGGTCGGGGTAGGGGCGGTCCTCTCCCAGCTGCAGGGGATCCCTCCCCTGCTATACCCCTGTGCGTACTACTCCAGGAAGCTGAGCGCTGCGGAGAGCAACTACGACGTGGGTGACCGAGAGCTACTGGCGGTGAAGTTGGCGTTGCTCGTGAGCCGCTCACTGTCCTGACGGATCATCGGAACCTGGAGTACGTCAGGGCAGCCCGGCGCCTTAACCCCCGACAGGCCCGCTGGACTTTGTTTTTTGAGTGCTTCCAGTTCACCCTGACCTATCGCCCAGGAACGAAGAATGGCAGGGCGGACGCGCTCTCCCGCATTCACGACCAGGGGGCAGAAATCATGCATAGTAGGACCCGTCTCCTGGGACATAGATGCTGAAATTCTGCGGGCAGGGAGACGGGATCCTACCCCAGATCTACCGCCAGCAGAAGGGAAAACCACCATCGCCGTGGTAGTGGATAGATTCTCCAAGATGGTGCGATTCATCCCACTAACCGGCCTCCCCTCTGCCCTCCAGTTCGCTGAGGTGCTCTTCCAACAGGTCTTCCGATTGTATGGACTTCCGGAGGACATCGTGTCTGACCGAGGTCCGCAGTTTACCTCCCGTGTGTGGAAAGCTTTCATGTCCAAGCTGGGGATCGCGGTCAGTCTCACATCCGGGTACCATCATGAGGCTAATGGGCAAGCGGAGCGCACAAACCAAGAACTGGGGAGGTTCCTTCGAGCGTATTGCATGGAACAATCAGGTGAGTGGACCCGTTTCCTCCCCTGGGCGGAATACGCTCAGAATTTTCTGTGCCATTCCTCCACCGGTCTAACCCCTTTCCAGGTGGTACTAGGCTTTCAGCCCCGGCTGTGCCCCTGGGCAAGGGGTTCAAATGAAGTACAGACGGTGGAGGAGTGGTTTGGGAAGCCTGAGGGAGTCTGGTCCGCCGTCAATGTCCGCCTGCAGAGGGCAGTCCAACGTCAGAAAACGCAGGCGGACAGATGGCGGAGTGAGACTCCAGTGTTCCAACCAGGGGATAAAGCCTGGCTGTCCACGAGGAACCTCCAGCTCCGCTTGCCATGCCACAAGCTAGAGCCCTGGTATGTTGGACCGTTCACGGTCCTTTGGAGAGTGAATGAGATCATCTATAGGTTGAGACTCACACCACCATATACTAACATGTCTCCCTCTTTCCATGTCTCTCGGTGGTTCCTGGTCCACTAGGGGGATCCGGACCTGCAGTGGCGCCTCCACCCTCAACGGAGGTAGCTGAGGGTCTGGCATATCGAGTGGAGAAAGTGCTGAACTCTCGGCTATGGCAGGGTCGGGTCCAGTACCTGGTGGACTGGGCAGGTTACGGCCTTGAGGAGCGCAGCTGGGTCCGGGCGGCGGACATCTGCGATCCGTCACTCACAACGGAGTACCAGCCCCCTGCACTCGGGGTCGTCGGTAAGTGGCGACGTCGGGAGCCGCGCCTAGGGAGGGGGGTACTGTAACGAATGCCCCGCGCAGAGCGACGGGCCCTCCTCCTCTCCAGCGATCATCCTCGCCGGGGTTCTAAACTGGCGGTCGGGGGAAGATGGTAGCAACACCCTGATGGCCCACACCTGTTCCACATTGGTCATCAGGGTCACTACTTAACCCTGTGTATTTTGTTTCAACCCTCGTGGGTTATTGTGTGTTGCTGTCCGTATATTAAATGTCCAAAACGCTAACTATTCATCTCTGAATGGAGCAAAGTACAAAGAAATCCTTGATGAAAACCTGCTCCAGATCGCTCAGGATATCAGACTGGGGTAAAGGTTCACCTTCCAACAGGACAACAACCTTAAGCACACAGCTAAGACAACACAGGAGTGGCTTTGGGATAAGTCTCTGAATGTCCTTGAGTGGCCCAGCCAGAGCCCGATCGAACATCTCTGTGGAGACACTGTATATAATGTACAGTATATATACAGTACCAGTCAAAGGTTTGGACACACCTATTCATTCCAGGGTTTTTCTTTATTTTTACTATTTTCTACATTTTAGAATAATGGTGAAGACATCAAAACTATGAAATAACACATATGTAATATCCCAAAAAGTGTTAAACAAATCAAAATATATTTTATATTTAAGATTCTTCAAAGTAGCCACCCTTGCCTTGATGACAGCTTTGCACAATCTTGGCATTCTCTCGGCAATACACCTCCAAGCTGTGTAAGGGCTATTTGACCAAGAAGGAGAGTGATGGATTGCTGCATCAGATGACCTGGCCTCCACAAACACCCACCCTCAACCCAAATGAGATGGTTTGAGAAGAATTGGACCACAGAGTGAAAGAAAAGCATCCAACAAGTGCTCAGCATATGTGGGAACTCCTTCAAGACTGTTGGAAAAGCATTCCAGGTGAAACTGATTGAGCAGAGGTATTTATGGGTCTTTCATTCCTGTGGCGGTCCTCATGAAGCTGGTTGAGAGAATGCCATGAGTGTGCCAAAAAATGTCGCTACTTTGAAGAATCTCAAATATAACATATATTTTGATTTGTTTAATACTTTTTTTTCATTACTACATGATTCCATATGTGTTACTTCATAGTTTTGATGTCTTCACTATTATTATACAATTGAGTCTGTGGACCCATATAGACACCGGAACAGAGTAAATTGTAGAGGTACCACTCATTCATATATTTGTAAACGACAGAGACATGGTTATTGCATCCATCCAATTTTCGGGCCTATGAACTTCACCAAGTGAGGTCCTAAGAGAATATGTTATTCTCTTTTGTATTATTTAACATTATACCATTAGTTTTCATATTTCATTGAGGGCCTAGTTTTTACAGGGGTCTGAAACTCATACACACCACTTTGGACCAAAACCTCGCCCATCATTATCATATTTCCCAGCGTGCTGTGTTGAACTTGACTTTTAGAATGATTTGTTTCAATATCTATCTTTGTACATGTGCATTGGTTGATTAATCTTATGCTACACAAAGATCAATAACACACATTTTTCTAAACTAATCCAATCATTTCGATTATTTTGCACCGTTTCTGAAATTGTCGTTCCATTTTAAATGTGTTAGATAGTCTCTGCCCAACACATTATAAGCCCCTCTGTGGTTGTTCCTGTTATCCCACATTGGTTGCTCTCTCAGCCAGTGATAGATCTAGGGTTTCTTGAGAGTGTAAGTGATGTTGAGGAAGGAGTAGATTCAGTTCTAAGTGAACATTTAACAACACAATATAATGCCTTCTTGAATATATTCACAGATGGTTGTAAGTACCCTAAAACAGGGAGGACAGGTGCAGCGTTTAGTGTTCCTGAGTTTAAGGTGGCAGTGACGAAAAGGGAAACGGATCATTTATCTGTTTACACAATGGAGTTGATGGCCATACTATTGGCTGCAGAGTGGGTGGAGGAGGTGAAGCCAGACAGGGTAGTCATCTGCTCTGACTCCTGTGCAGCACTGAGAAGCTTAAATTCATTTGTGTCTCGGAGCAGACAGCATGTATTGTGTGAGATTTTCCAGTGCTTGTATAGGTTTAGACAGATGGGGGTATTTGTGATGTTCCTCTGGGTACCAGATCATGTAGAAGTAGAGGGGAATGAGGAGGTGGATGTTATCGCCAAACAGGCTCTTAAACATCCTAAAGTTGAAATGGAATTGTCGTATCAGTAAAGCAGAAGCCAAGGGATTGATAAAAACTGTGGTTAAAAACAAATGGCAAGAGGGATTGGGAAGACACCTGTATAAAATCAAGGAAAAGGTGGGGGCAGGGAGGTCATCAGGCCGAGAGATAAGGGAGGAAAGTGTAATCACAAGGTTGAGACTGGGACACATCAGGCTCAATAGTACATTGAAATTGGTGGGGAAACATCCAACTGGGAGGTGTGATGATTGTCAGGAGGAGATGGAGACAGTGGAACACATTCTATTTCAGTGCCAGAAATATGGGAGGGAAAGGGAGCAATTGTTATTAGATTTGAGTAGTAATGGGGTCGAAGAGCCAAGACTAAGTGAACTGCTGGGGAAATCTTCAGGGCATGTAGTATTTAATTATGTATTTTGTTTCCTTGGGGAGACGAGAATAATGTGTAGGATCTATTTACAAAGATCGTACTTTTTGTAGAAATGTCCTCTAATTGAACTGTTTGGCCATAATGATCATTGTTATGTTTGGAGGAAAAAGGTGGAGGCTTGCAAGCCGAAGAACACCATCCCAACCGTGAAGCAAGGGGGTGGCAGCATCATGTTGTGGGGGTGCTTTGCTGCAGGAGGGACTGGTGCACTTCACAAAATAGATGGCATCATGAGGAAGGAAAATTATGTGGATATATTGAAGCAATATCTCAAGACATCAGTCAGGAAGTTAAAGCTTGGTCGCAAATGGGTCTTCCGAATGGACAATGACCCCAAGCATACTTCCAAAGTTGTGGTAAAAAGGACAACAAAGTCAAGGTATTGGATTGGCCATCACAAAGCCCTGACCTCAATCCTATAGAACAGTTGTGGGCAGAACTGAAAAAGCGTGTTCGAGCAAGGAGGCCTACAAATCTGACTCAGTTACACCAGTTCTGTTAGGAGGAATAGGCCAAAATTCACCAAACTTATTGTGGGAAGCTTGTGGAAGGCTACCTGAAATGTTTGACCCAAGTTAAACAATTTAAAGGCAATGAGTGTATGTAAACTTCTGACCCACCAATGTCGAAGTGCATGGGTACACTGTCAGAAAGAGACTGCACAAACTTGGCCTACATGGGAGGTCAGGAAGGAAGAAGCCTCTGCTCTCAAAAAATAATATCAAGACCCAACTGACTTTTGCCAGACAACACCTGGGTAAAGTCAGTTGTGTCTTGATATTCTCTTTCTGACAGTGTACCCATGCACTTCGACATTGATTGTGGAAAGAGAGGCCTGTCGATCCATTGATGTTACCCTGGGGTTCTAAGAGACTTCTATGAGCATCTTTTGGTCAACTCTTGGGCTGACTTTGGTGGGACGACCTGTCCTAGGTAGTTTGCCAGTGGTCTGGAACTTTCGTTGGACAGTGGAATGATGTACTTCGAATTGCTTGGAAATGGAATGATGTACTTCGAATTGCTTGGAAATGGATTTGTAACCCCTCCCAGACTCATTTGATCTTTGAATGATGTGTTTTCACACACACATATGGTTAAGACCAAACCAGACCAATTTTATTATATTTATGGAAGGCTGGACCCTCCTAAGTTTCTATCTAATGTTTTCTAATCATTTGCACTTGTTTTGGTGTACCTAATTCTAATTTTATGTGATGGTAAAGGTAGGGGTGTACTAACTTTTTCCCCATAAGGAAAAAGCATTTTTGTTTATTTAAATTGCAGAACATTTTCAACGTTTTTTTTTGTGTGTGTGATTTGTTAAATTGGGTAACTTTTATCTGTCATTTGTGTTGAAGTGAAGATTACATATCCATCTGTCCAAATATGAAAAAAAAATAAAAAATAAAGAGAACTTTCCAGGGGGTTTACTTATTTTTTCACAAGACTATATATATATATATATATATATATATATATATATATATATATATATATTCTTGTTATACAGCTCCCGTTTGGTATGTCTTCTATGATGCAGTTCACAGCAGCACTGACAGATGTGTTGACTTGACAACTGCGTCAGAGTTTTGAACGACCCTGTTAATGAGTGAGAAACAACAATACCATGCGCCCACTAGTGTTCAAAAGGTTTTTGGCATGCCATAAACTCAGACGCAGTTGCTTGACATATATATATATATATATATATATATATATATATATATATATATATATATAGCTATATACAATTGATGCAATTTCAATGTTGTGTATCACCAAATTAGCTTGAGATAATTGCACTGCAACACTGCATCCAAGTTGCTTGACATAGGCATTTCAAAGAGCTGTCAGTCAAGGTGAGCTCATGAATATAAGCTCCTTGCCCACTCAGGCTGTCTTTTCAAACTTCCTGGTATTTAGCTATGAGAGAAAAAGAAAAAAGTACTTTTCAGAATGACTGTTCAGGACCATTAGAAAATGTAATGGTTGACTGTTTACCTTTGTCCATTTGATCTGTTTGCCCTCTAATCAATGTATCCTTAACTACAACACCATTTTCAGTAACGGTTACAGAGACTTTTTACTTGATATGACTGTAATATATATATATATATATATATATACAGTGGGGAGAACAAGTATTTGATACACTGCCGATTTTGCAGGTTTTCCCACTTACAAAGCATGTAGAAGTCTGTAATTTTTATCATAGGTACTCTTCAACTGTGAGTGACGGAATCTAAAATAAAAATCCAGAAAATCACATTGTATGATTTTTAAATAATTAATTTGCATTTTATTGCATGACATAAGTATTTGATACATCAGAAAAGCAGAACTTAATATTTGGTACAGAAACCCTTGTTCGCAATTACAGAGATCATACGTTTCCTGTAGTTCTTGACCAGGTTTGCACACACTGCAGCAGGGATTTTGGCCCACTCCTCCATCCAGATCCTTCAGGTTTCGGGGCTGTCGCTGGGCCATATGGACTTTCAGCTCCCTCCAAAGATTTTCTATTGGGTTCAGGTCTGGAGACTGGCTAGGCCACTCCAGGACCTTGAGATGCTTCTTACGGAGCCACTCCTTAGTTGCCCTGGCTGTGTGTTTCGGGTCGTTGTCATGCTGGAAGACCCAGCCACGACCCATCTTCAATGCTCATACTGAGGGAAGGAGGTTGTTGGCCAAGATCTTGCGATACATGGCCCCATCCATCCTCCCCTCAATACGGTGCAGTCATCCTGTCCCCTTTGCAGAAAAGCATCCCCAAAGAATGATGTTTCCACCTCCATGCTTCACGGTTGAGATGGTGTTCTTGGGGTTGTACTCATCCTTCTTCTTCCTCCAAACATGGCGAGTGGAGTTTAAACCAAAAAGCTATATTTTTGTCTCATCAGACCACATGACCTTCTCACATTCCTCCTCTGGATCATCCAGATGGTCATTGGCAAACTTCAGACGGGCCTGGACATGCGCTGGCTTGAGCAGGGGGACCTTGAGTGCGCTGCAGGATTTTAATCCATGACAGCGTAGTGTGTTACTAATGGTTTTCTTTGAGACTGTGGTCCCAGCTCTCTTCAGGTCATTGACAAGGTCCTGCCGTGTAGTTCTGGGCTGATCCCTCACCTTCCTCATGATCATTGATGCCCCACGAGGTGAGATCTTGCATGGTGCCCCAGACCGAGGGAGATTGACCGTCATCTTGAACTTCTTCCATTTTCTAATAATTGCGCCAACAGTTGTTGCCTTCTCACCAAGCTGCTTGCCTATTGTCCTGTAGCCCATCCCAGCCTTGTGCAGGTCTACAATTTTATCCCTGATGTCCTTACACAGCTCTCTGGTCTTGGCCATTGTGGAGAGGTTGGAGTCTGTTTGATTGAGTGTGTGGACAGGTGTCTTTTATACAGGTAACGAGTTCAAACAGGTGCAGTTAATACAGGTAATGAGTGGAGAACAGGAGGGCTTCTTAAAGAAAAACTAACAGGTCTGTGAGAGCCGGAATTCTTACTGGTTGGTAGGTGATCAAATACTTATATCATGCAATAAAATGCAAATTAATTATTTAAAAATCATACAATGTGATTTTCTGGATTTTTGTTTTAGATTCCATCTCTCACAGTTGAAGTGTACCTATGATAAAAATTACAGACTTCTACATGCTTTGCAAGTAGGAAAACCTGCAAAATCGGCAGTGTATCAAATACTTGTTCTCCCCACTGTATATATGTTATCAACCTTGGTTGAATTCACTGGCTAAGTTTCTAAGGACAAGAGTGTCCGCTAAATTACCAAAATGGAAATGTAAAAATGTAAACTTTCAAAGAACACTGGATAATATGTAGCAGCATGGGTAATTCCAGTAATATACTGTAAATTAGATTACAGTAAAAAAATCAAATCAAATGTTATTTGTCACATGCACCGAATACAACTGGTGTAGACCTTACGGTGAAATGCTTTCTTACAAGCCCTTAACCAACAATAATGTTCAAGAAAGAAAGAGTTAAGATAATATTTACTAAATAAAAAAATAAATAAAAAGTAACACAATAAAATAACAATAACGAGGCTATATACAGGGGGTATCGGCATTGAGTCAATGTGCGGGGTACAGATTAGTCGAGGTAATTTGTACATGTAGGTAGTGTCAAAGTGACTATGCATAGATAATAACCAGTGAGTGTAAATTATCCGGGTGGCCATTTGATTAATTGTTCAGCAGTCTTATGGCTTGGGGGTAGAAGCTGTTAAGGAGCCTTTTGGTCCTAGACTTGGCGCTCCGGTACTGCTTGCCATGCGGTAGCAGAGAGAACAGCCTATGACTTGGGTGACTGGAGTCTTTTGGGCTTTCCTCTGACACCGCCTAGTATATAAGTCCTGAATGGCAGGAAGATTGGCCCCAGTGATGTCCTGGGCCGTACACACTTCCCTCTGTAGTGCCTTACAGTCAGATGCTGAGCAGTTGCCATACCAGGCGGTGATGCAACCGGTCAGGATGCTCTTGATGGTGCAGATGTAGAACTTTTTGAGGATCTGGGGACCCATTGCACATTTTTTCAGTCTCCTGAGGGGGAAAAGGTGTTGTCGTGCCCTCTTCACGACTGTCTTGGTGTGTTTGAGCCATGATAGTTTGTTAGTGATGTGGACACCAAGGAACTTGAAACTCTCGACCCGCTCCACTACAGCCCGTCGATGTTAATGGGGGCCTGTTCGGATCGCTTTTTCCTGTAGTCTACGATCAGCTCCTTTTTCTTGCTCACATTGAGGGAGAGGTTGTTATCCCGGCACCACACTGCCAGGTCTCTGACATCCTCTCTATAGGCTGTCTCATCGTTGTTGGTTATCAGGCCTACCACTGTTGTGTCGTCAGCAAACTTAATGATGGTGTTGGAGTCGTGTTTGGACACGCAGTTTTGGGTGAACAGAGAGTACAGGAGGGGACTAAGCACGCACCCCTGAGGGGCCCCAGTGTTGAGGATTAGCGTGGCAGATGTGTTGTTGCCTACCCTTACCACCTGGGTGCGGCCCATCAGGAAGTCCAGGATCCTGTTGCAGAGGGAGGTGTTTAGTCCCAGGGTCCTTAGCTTAGTGATGAGCTTTGTGGGCACTATGGTGTTGAACGCTGAGCTGTAGTCAATGAACAGCATTATCACATGTAGAAGTAGAGGGGAATGAGTGAGTGCTACGGGGCGGTAATCATTTAGGCAGGTTACCTTCACTTCCTTGGGCACAGCGACTATGGTGGTCTGCTTCAAACATGTAGGTATTACAGACTTGGTCAGGGAGGGGTTGAAAATGTCAGTGAATACACTTGCCAGTTGGTCCGCACATGCTCTGAGTACCTGTCCTGTTAATCCGTCTGGCCCTGCCTCCGTCTGACCTGTTTATAGGTCTTGCTCACATCAGCTACTGAGAGTGTGATCACATAGTCGTCTGGAACAGCTGGTGCTCTCATGCATGCTTCAGTGTTCCTTGCCTCGAAGCGAGCATAAAAGGCATTTAGCTCGTCTGGTAGGCTGCGTCACTGGGCAGCTCGCGGCTGGGTTTTCCATTGTAGTCCGTAATAGCTTGCAAGCCCTGCCACATCCGACGAGCATCAGAGCCAGTGTACTAGGATTCAATTTTATATTGACACTTTGCCTGTTTGATGGTTCGTCTGAGGGCATAGCGGGATTTCTTATCAACCTCCTTGAAAGCGGCAGCTCTAGTCTTTAGCTCGGTGTAGATGTTCCCTGTAATCCATAGCTTCTGGTTGGGATATGTGCATACGGTCACTGTGGGGACGACGTCATTGATACTTTTATTGATGAAGACGGTGACCGAGGTAGTATACTCCTCAATGCCATTGGATGAAGCAAAACAGTCCTGTAGCGTAGCACACGCATCATCTGACCCCTTCCGTATTGAGCGAGTCATTGGTACTTCCTGCTTTAGTTTTTGCTTGTAACCAGGAAAAATTAGGATAGAATTATGGTCAGATTTGCCAAATGGAGGGCGAGAGAGAGCTTTGTATGCATCTCTGTGCGTGGAATAAAGGTGGTCTAGAGTTTCTTTTCCTCTGGTTGCACATGTGACATGCTGGTAGAAATGAGGTGAAACAGATTTCAGTTTGCCTGCATTAAGGTCCCCAGCCACTAGGAGCAGCACTTCTGGATGAGCATTTTCTTATTTGCTTATGACCTTATACAGCTAGTTGAGTGCGGTCTTAGTGCCAGCATCGGTTTGTGGTGGTAAGTAGACGGCTACGAATAATATAGATGAAAAATCTCTTGGTAGATAGTGTGGTCTACAGCTTATCTTAAGGTACTCTACCTCAGGCAAGCAATGCCTCGAGACGTCTTTAATATTAGACACTGCGCACCAGCTGTTATTGACAAAGACACACCCACCCCACTCCTCGTCTTACAAGATGTAGCTTCTCTGTTCTGCCGATGCACCAAAAACCCAGCCAGCTCTATATTATCTGTGTCGTCGTTCAGCCACGACTTGGTGAAACATAATATATTACAGTTTTTAATGTACCGTTGGTAGGATAGTCAATCATAGATCGTCAATTTTATTTTTCACCGACTGTACTTTGGCCAATAGAACGGATGGTAGTGGAGATTTACTCACTCGCCTACAAATGTTCAGATGGAGGCCCAACCTCCATCCAGAAGCTCTTTTCGGGTCATCAGAAAGGCTAGGAGCAACATTATGTACAAAATAAGTTACAAACAATGTGAAAAAACAATCAAAATAGCACAGTTGGTTAGGAGCCCGTAAAACGGCAGCCATCCCCTCGGGCGCCATTCTTACCGTATGGATTACCGTAAAATGGATTACAGTAGCTGTACTGGAAAACAAATTACAGTAACTTACTGATCAATACAGTTTACAGTGTGGCCTGTTTCTGCCAGTTCTCTGGCATGACTGTGTCAGCTAGGCCCAGATCCCAGTCAACACCAGAGGGGCCTGTGTGTGTGTGTGTGTGTGTATGTGTATTGTACCCCAGTTGGCCTGATCCAAGGCAGTGGATGCAACAAGGCACAAACCCCCTCCCAATGTTTGGGTTGGAGGGACACACACACACATTCCCATACACACCCTCCGTCATCTTTAGAACTGGATCAAATCAAGCCATACCAATGTATTCTCTCTCTCTATCTATCTCTCTCTCTCTCCACAATTCTCTCTATCAGTGTTTTCAACAGCCTCTCACAGTATTTATCACTCTGTATCCCCTGGGGTCCTTAAGAGCCTCTCCTGTAATCCACTGTGTGTGTGTGTATGTTAACAATCATTCTCTTACCCAGAGTTAATCATCTACGGTGGGAAAGAGCCTCACACACACACACACACAACCCACACACATACACACTGATGACGGACACATACACACTAGTGAATATAGCTGGGTGTGAGGCAAGTAAACTTCTAGACATGAAGAGCCACAGATTCACTGTCAGGGCACTGAGTTACAGTAGTAAGGGGAATTCAAACAGTCTCTCTACTCATGCACCACTTGTATTCGTTGTCTAGCAAAAGTTCTGAACACTAACTGCTTGAGACACTCATCATAACTTCTTCACGGCACATGAACACAAGTGGGCTCCCGAGTGGCGCAGGGGTAGGCCGTCATTTCAAATAAGAATTTGTTCTTAACTGACTTGCCTAGTTATATAAAACAAATAAGAGAACAGAAGGTAATGGAAGAGAAGAGAACAGACTGGTCAGCAGTGTTGCTAATATCTGCTGAGGAACCATCATAAAGTGGGGATAGCAGGAGGGGGGGATTTTTAATCACCTGCAACCCTCATTCACTGCCAGGTTAGAACAACAAACATAAGAGACTACCTAAACCATCTAAACAAAGAACAACCATTTCAGTAACAGCTGCAACAAGGCCAAGTAACAGATTGGATTAGTTTAGAATTGTTTTATTTTTATTTGAGTAGCATAAGATTAATGAATCAATCAATCATAGATATTGAAACAAACAATTTTAAAAATCAACCTGCAATAGAGCATTCTGGGAAATATGATAATGATGGGCGTGGTTTTAGTTTAACACTGGTTATTAACGCCAACACTGGTTCAGTTAACACCTGAATCAACACTAGAAATGTTACACAAAATAATGAACCCTAGGTAACACTAGCCAATTTGCTGTGTATAATGTTATACACACACATGAACATATGGACAAACGCAAGCACGCAAGTGTTTGCACTTGAGAGATCTATTGACGAGAGCCCTGAAAGGATGCCATGTCATCAACAGAGCGATAAAAACCAACAGCGAGAAGATCTACCAGGCGAAATAAAAAAAATCAACCACAAGGCAATATTGATGGAAGAGAGGAATCGATAAAAACCCTGCAAAAAAATAGAGCTTATTGGAATAAAGCCTTCTCTACACAGAACAGAAGAGCAATAAGGTTATTGTTTTAGAGATGGAAGGAACTTTCCAGAAAATTTGATAATTGAATTTTACTGCCACCTGTTTCTTTGACAATATCAATGTTTTGAGAGGTTTGCAATTAATCTAAAGTCCAGCATAACTTATCCATAAAATACTGTTTATCATCATTACATGCCACACACACACACACACACACACACACACACACACACACACACACAGACACAGCAGAGAGCAGCAGGGCTATAAATGTTTTTAATTGGCACACACCACCGGGGCTGTCAAAGTGTTTACTTAACATACTGTTGTATTAATAAAGAAATGAGAGAGCTAATTGGGTAGACGGGGGAGTAGTAATATTTGTCAGAGAGCTAAGTCGTCATGGAGGATAGGCTTGGAGTTGGGGATGAATTTGGGGTATAAGGGCTGGGGCTAAGGTTGGGGTAGGGGCTGAGGTGGGCTGTGGCTGGGGTTGGGGCTGGAGGTGGGCTAGGGTTGGGGCTGGGGCTAGGCCTAGGCCTAGGACTGGAGCTAGGGCCTGAATGGGCAAAGCTTGAAGCTGGGTTACTATTACCCTAGAAGGTAGGGTACTGAGGCTAAGAGTGGAACTGAGGCTTGAGGGATGGAGCTGGGCTCAATGGCTCGAACTGGAGTTTAGGTAGAGGCTCAGAGACTCTGTAGTCTCTCTGTGTCTCTGGCTCTGTGTGTCTCTGGCCCTAGACTTCTCTGTCTCAGGTGTATTTAATGGAATGTGGTGTGAGGGATCCATTTTCCATTGGCCAGGAGCAACGCATTAAAAACCAATCACAGCGACCTGGACCTGCTGCTGATTCCCCAACAGACCAGAGCACGCTGAGACCCAGGGCACTGCTGCCACCACACAGCACAATGCGTGTGTTTGTGTGTAGGTTTTTGTTTCTTTGTGTATGTACCTACGTGTGTGCTTGCGTGTGTGTGGAGAGTGGATGAAAAACATTTAAATAAAACCCCCTCCATCTATACGTCTCTCCACGTTTCTGTTCCATCCTCTCCCCCTCCCCCTCTCCCTCTCCCTCTCCCTACATCCCCCTCTCCCTCTCAGCTTGGCTCATCACCAGAGACAGCTGGAGAGGTGGGTCTCCCCATTCCTGTCGGTTTATCCTGGTGCCCAAACACACACACACCCACACACACAAAACAGTGAGTCTGATCTGCTACCAACAGCCCTATAGGAACGCCGTGCCAGACCAGGGGCCCCAAGCAATCAGCCTCCCCCACCTCGGAGCCCTGATGCTGGGCAGTGGGAGGTGGTTTTGCCCTCCCCGGCACTGGAGCTACAGTATGTGAGAGCCAAAGCCAGGCCTGGAGGGTAAAAGCCAGGCTCACTGAGAGACAGGCCAGAGCGGAAGGGATGGAGTGTGAGGAAAGAAGGGAATAGATAGATAGATAGATAGATAGATAGATAGATAGATAGATAGAGAGCGAGAGAGAAAAAACACTCCATGTTTCAGCAGGTTTTTCATGTGAAATCTTCTCATGATCACAAAGAGGGAAGATTGAGACATTAAACTGAAGCTGGCTAGAAACGGAAAAGCACACAACTACACACATGCACACACTCCAGCACAGACCCCTACACTAGAATCCAGGGATATTATCTGTATCATAGAAAGCTCTATGTTTCTGTCACAAATGGAACCCTATTCCCTATTTAGCATACTCAAAATAGTGCACTAAATAGGGAATAGGGTGCCATTTGGGATGCATCCCCTCACTGACCCCTCACAGTGGTAACACGTCTTCCTAGCAATCATTCATAAACTGGCTCTAGTACCACTGTGGATCAACGGACTGAAAAAGAGAGGCTCATTCATCTGCTAGCTTTGAGCCCTAACTCGCTTCACTGAGAAACACAAATAGTATATTGCGGATGCAAAACAGACCTCTGGCACACTTCAAAGCTTTTTCTTCTGTCAAACTGGAAATGTGCCACTCTCGTCGGTTGCACCCTGAAAATAGCACTGTTTTCCCTATGTAGTGCACTACTTTTGACCAAGGCCTAGATTAAATTAGATCAAGTGCATAGTTGATGTTCTCGCAGTGTCGAAGGTGGAATTGCGTGTTAAACAAATCAAAATATATTTTATATTTGAGAATCTTCAAATAGCCACCTTTGCCTTGGTGACAGCTTTGCACACTCTTGGCAGAGTTCCCACATATGCAGAGCACTTGTTGGCTGCTTTTCCTTCACTGTGGTCAGACTCATCCCAAACCATCTAAACAATCTCAAATTTGGACTCCAGACCAAAGGACACATTTCCACCGATCTAATGCCCATTGCTTGTGTTTCTTGGCCCAAGCAAGTCTCTTCTTCTTATTGGTGTCCTTTAGTAGTGGTTTATTTGCAGCAATTTGACCATGAAGGCCTGATTCACACAGTCTCCTCTGAACAGTTGATGTTGAGATGTGTCTGTTACTTGAACTCTGTGAAGCATTTATTTGGGCTGCAATCTGAGGCTGGTAACTCTAATGAACGTATCCTCTGCAGCAGAGGTATTTCTAGGTCTTCCATTCCTGTGGCGGTCCTCATGAAGCTGGTTGAGAGAATGCCATGAGTGTGCAAAGTTGTCATCAAGGCAAAGGGTGGCTACTTTGAAGCATCTCAAATTTTTGGTTACTACATGATTCCATGTGTTTTATGTCATAGTTTTATGACATTTCACAATGTAAAATAAAGAAAAACCCTTGAATGAGTAATATTCCAATCTTTTGGCCCCCAGTGTACATAGATATACAAAGACACCATCCTAGACCTGGAGTGAGTAGAACACAGGGGAGCGCCTCTATTGACCTTCTGGTAACGGGCTTACAGGTGTTTGCTCACTCTGAGGTTTGTCCTTTCTCCCCCTTCAGGACCAGACCCGACATCATCAAGACCAGAACCAAAACCGCCCCACCCCTCATCTGAACAAGATGACCGGGATGAACCCAGGAGTGATGAACCGCTACAATGTGGTGAGACTGAAGCTAATCCCCAACAACGAGGCTGCCGATGATGGAGCTGACAATCGTCGGGCAGCGCGCGGCAACAACAACAACAACAACAACAACAACAACCACCACCGAAGAAGTTACTAGAACAGTTTTGGTTGAAATTGCAAAGATTCAACCCTGTTCAACAGACAGAAAAATAACCCCTTTCTGACACAGAATCCAAAGTAGTTACAGTACAGCTTCACAATGAATGCATCCAGGACTATGAGATACAAGTTTGGTTTAGCAGGTTCGCCACCCTCAAGTCAGCAGCTAGGAGGGTTCTGGACAAAGAAAACATCTGGACTGGGGCAGGGCAGCAGCCTTTACTGACATTATCTGTAAAGACAACCATCCCACCTCAAACTGTACCTCCACACTCCCCTGCAAGATGTGCGGGAAAGGGGGCCACTTCTTCAGAACCTGCCCCAGTGAATACACAGACAGGGCAAGGACCAATGACACCAACCCCAACACCACTAACACAGATCCCTACCCCCTCCACCATAAAATGAAAACTCAGATCCAGTTCCAGAACCAGACCCAGACCTTCCCACAGGCACCGCCCAACCCACCACCCAATATGTCCCCCAAAACCCTGGTCAAATGGAGCTAGTTTCGAGAAAGGACAAACAACCTGAAGAACCCATCACCTCCTGTTCTTAGACGATGACCCAAACTGGATTACCAAACGAAAAAGACCAGACAAACAGCAGACCAACAAGAGACCAGAAGACCAGAGCCCAAACCCAGACACCAGGAAACATCCCCTCAGAGAAACCGTCTCCCCCTCCTAGACCACCCCCGTTGCCCCACAGCCCATTACTCCCTCTGATTGCCCCTGTCTGCCCCTTCCTGCCCCAGATCCACCCCTCCCACCACCAACTGCCCTTGACCCCCCTACTATAACCCCTATTTGCCCTGACTGCTCCTTAGTGACACAGATCCACCCACCTTAGCCCTTCCTGCCCCTGATCTCGCACAGCAGCAAGCAAGCCAGCCTTAGTCCAGACCCCCCGGAACCTCCAAACCGCTTTCACCCCTCCCAGCTCCCATTCTATCACTAAGTCAGTACAGGGGGCCACCTGGCAGTCAGTGGAGAGGCACACCTAGACCTGTGAACAGCCAAGAACAATGCAAACGATCCGCTAGAGGCTGTCATCCACCTCTGCAACAAAATGATCAAACCCGGACCTGTACCCACCAATAACCCATCACCATGACCCTGACAATACACTCAGAACAGAAATACACACTCCATGATTGCCTCCCCACTAGGGAATCCATCCATAGACGGCACAAGGTACTTAAAGAGAACTGACCCACAGAGACACTCACACTGAACCGACGTACCAATTGTTGGTGAGTGCTCTGTGGCCAGCTGGGGCTGAGCCCTGTTTCTTCCCTCTGCCGCATCGCTCTTCCTCCAGCCGATAGACATACCCTCAACCCCCACTGCTGCCTCTCTATCCCTTTCCCCCTTCCTCCCTCTACACCTATCCCTCTCAGAGAACCAGAACCAGGAACCATTCATCACCACACCAGAAGAAGTGAGTAGCAAGGACCAAAGATCTAGAACTATGTCAGGAGTGAGCAGGCCACAGAGCAGTACCATCACCGACCCCCAGGTCTAGGGCTGCCTTGTGTGCCTGCTTGCTCCTCAGGTTGTCTTTCCTCCCTCTGCAGATCCAGCATCCAACATCCAGGTTCCCAGTCCCATCACCAACCCATGGTTTCCAGTACCGGCCACAGCACTAGCACAGTTTCTAGTCCAGCACCAACCCATGGTTTCCAGTCCCAGCCCCAGCACTAGCCCAGTTCCCAGTTTCCAGTCCCATCACCAACCTATGGTATCCAGTCCCGGTTCCTGCACCAGCATGGTTCCCAGTTTCCAGTCCCAGCATCAAATGCCACCACATCTGACTGCTGCCAAGCCAGACCCCACCCCTTCCCCTCCCCAATAAAAGGACACAGACAGGCCATCAACCACTCCACCAAACCAACCACTCAACCAAAAACCCCGATCTCAACCAACTAAGAGCCACTCTTCAACAGACACTGTGAAAAGCGAGCTGGGTTAATTTCCATCTAATTTTGACTATTTTATTTGCCTTTTGATTTGATCTTCCTGTTTTAGCTATGATTTGATTACTTTCCAATTTTATTGCTAATTTACTTAATAATATTTTTGGTTCTCAAAACCTCCAACTGTTCCAGACTTAGCACACCTGATTCAACTTGTCAATAAGCATACTAATAACACCTATGGAATTTTAACAATATAATATGGCTAACCAGGAAAAATAACCCTTTATGGTTCTTCATATGTTTTTTTGTAGAACCTTTGATATTGAGAAAGGTTCATTATAGGACCATTCTCCAGGGTTGGATTTCCGAGTCGATAGTTTTAACCAATGCAAGAGGGAAAAGTCCCCGAAACTTCCAGCTTTAGTTTGTATATGTGTGTGTTTGCGTTTGTGTATGTGTGTGCGTACATGGGTCTTCTCCTGGAATTCTCTGTTTTTCTGGGGACTAAGCACTACAAAGCCAGCCAACTGTAAAACAATTAGATTAGCATAAATATGCCCAAATTATACATGCAAATGTAAGTCTCTGTTTTCCTGTGGAATCTAGTGAATTATTCAGAGTATACAAATATTGGTTAAAGCATATCTAAACAATGAGAAACAAATATGGCTTAATTCATGTGCAGGCACCTGGGAGAGGAACATATGCAACTCAACAGATTGGGAACGATTGGCATTTCTTCAGAGTAACAGAGTAGGGTTGCAAAATTCAAGTTACTTTCCCAAAATTCTCTGGTTTTCCAGAAATCCCAGTTGTAAGATTCATGGAATCAGGAGGAAATAAGCAGGCAATCCTGGGAATTTGGGGAAAATTATACCCTAAATAACTAAGGTAATGAGAGAAGGGACAGATAGTGTGGCTCTAGTGGCTGGTGGCCAGTCATTTTGGATCAAGCAGAGGCTCTTTCTCTTATGGGGCTATTCTGCAACTGGGAAGCAGAGAGACACTCTCTGGACATCAACCAATCAGAGCCCGTGTCCTGGAGTGGGAATGATCAATGAAAAATGCATTCTCACATTGATAGAACAAGAACACGCTCACGCATGCAATTCCATTTTGACCCAAACAGTACTGTATGGGATTGAAGTATGGCGACCCATCTAAGATTAGGGCGACAGGTAGCCTAGTGGTCAGAGTGTAAGCCCAGCTGGATCGAATCCCTGAGCTGACAAGGTGAAAACCTGTAGATGTGTCCTTGAGCAAGGCACTTAACCCTAATTTGCTCCAGGAGCGCCATCCTACTATGACTGTCCCTGTAGGTAGGCTGTCATTGTAAATAAGTTTCATTTCTAAAACCAAAATCAAACAAATATAAACAAAACTACAAATTGGAAAAACAACTACATGGAAAATTGGACAAATTAAATGAAACTGTCATCTGTCCCCAAATATCTAAGCCAAAAAGAAAACCCTCTCAGAATACAGACTGAGCGAAAACAGTCTGAAAATTAATCTTGGCTTCTCACACACAAAAAGGTTCCATATAGTGTCAAATAAGGGTTGTTTGTCTTGTAACCATAGCAGATCCCTTTTTGGTGCGATATAACCATTTTTGTAAGGTAAAGGACCATGCTCATAAGGTTATAATGCTACAAAGAACCCTTTCCTAAGGTTCCATAAAGAACCTATGATGAATAAAAGTTTATATAAAGCACCAAACTATGTTTACAACCCTTTTTGAAGCTACTGTATATATATAATTATTTTTATAGTTCTTTATATAACCATTCTCCATAAAGGTTCTATAAAGAACCTTCCTCAATCTCAAAGGTTCTATGTAGATCCTTAATTTTTTTCATTCTGGTTAGCCATATTATATTGTTAAATTCCTTAGGTGTTATTATTGTGTTAATTGCCAAGTTCAATCAGGTGTGCCGCCCCTGCATGTTCCCTGAGGAGAGAATTGAGAAACATTGTTTTAGTCAATAGTGATGTGCAGTTTGTGAACAAATTTTTCTTTTTTTAACTACTATTTTTACTGGCTCAAAAGTCATAATGAATATTTCAGAGTGACTCTTTAATTTTAGTTGTTTGTTTGACCTGCTGGCCGCAATGAATCCTACAGCAGGATTAATATGCGCTTCTCCGGCTCAGCGGCCAGTGTTTACGAGTAGTGAACTACATGTCATATAACTAGTAATTTAAAATTTTGCAGTAGCTTGGTGGTAGTTGAACTAAATTCAAATCGGTATTTAACTACTTTTTAGCGAACTGCTGTAACTATGTGTAGGAATATGGGGTTGTGTAAATCCTCAACTTGTGTTGCTGATTGAGCCAGCGAACAGCAAGCTTTTCGTGTGGCGCCGACTGGTAAGACGCTTCAGGAGAGGGGGTGAACATAATGAAGTTATTAATTACACTTTGGATGGTGTATCAATGCACCCAGTCACTACAAAGATACAGGAGGCCTTCCTAACTAAGTTGCCGGAGAGGAAGGAAACCGCTCAGGGATTTCACCATGAGGCCAATGATGAATTTAAAACAGTTACAGAGTTTAATGGCTGTGATAGGAGAAAACTGAGGATTGATCAACAACATTGTAGTTACTCCACAATACCACCCTAAATTACAGAGTGAACAAAAGGAAGCCTGTACAGAATACAAATATTCCAAAACATGCATCCTGTTTGCAGTAAGGCACTAAAATAAAACTGCAAAAAAATGTGGCAAAGAAATGAACTTCATGGCCTGAATACAAAGCATTATGTTTGGGACAAATCGAACACAACACATCACTGAGTAACACTCTTCATATTTTCAAGCATGGTGGTGGCTGCATCATGTTATGGGTATTCTTGTCATCGGAAAGGACTAGGGAAAAAAAAATAAAAAAATAAACAGAATAGAGCTAAGCACAGGCAAAATCCTAGAGGACAATCTGGTTCCGTCTGCTGTCCAACAGACACTGGGAGACAAATTCACCTTTCAGCAGGACAATAATCTAAAACACAAGGTCAAATATACACTGGAGTTTCATACCAAGATGACATTGAATGTTCCTAATGTTCCAGTTTTGACTTAAATCAGCTTGAAAATCTATAGTAAGACTTGAAAATGGCTGTCTAGCAATTATCAACAATCCAATTGACAGAGCTTGAAGAATTTTTTAAAGAATAATGGGCAGATATTGTACAATCCAGGGCTGCAACGCTCTTAGAGACTTACCAGACTCACAGCTGTAATTGTTGCCAAAGGTGATTCTAACATACTGTATATTGACTCAGGGGTGTGAATACTTATGTAAATTCGATATTTCTGTATTTAATTTGCAATAAAAACATGTTTTCACTTTGTCATTATGGGGTATTGTATGTGGATGGGTGAGAAAACAATATATTTAATCTATTTTGAATACAGGCTGTAACACAACAAAATGTGGAATAAGTCAAGGGGTATGAACACTTTCTGAAGGCACTGTAGGTATTGTGATTTATAGGAGGTTAAAAATGAGATGCACTTCCTGTGTTCCTGCTCAGAATAAAACAACTTAAGAGAAACATACTACCCAGCTTTTTACAAATATATAACAAAGTTTAGACGGATCCCTGATGTACATAAACTACGTTTAGCCCAGTACATCACTGGGGCTGAGCTCCCTGCAATCCAGGACCTGTATACTATTCCTTCTCCTCTTTTTATCCTGAAAAACTCCCCAGTCCTTAACGATTACAAGCATTCCCATAACATGATGCAGCCACCACTATGCTTGAAAATATGGAGAGTGGTACTCAGTTATGTATTATATTGGATTTGACCCAAACATAACACTTTGTATTCAGGACAAAAAGTTAATTGCTTTGCCAAATCGTTTTGCAATATTACTTTAGTGCCTTGTTGCAAACATGACGCATGTTTTGGAATATTTGTTATTCTGTTCCGGCTTCCTTCAGGGGCGGATTGGCCATCTGGCAACTATGGCAAATGTCAGATGGGCTGGACCATTGTTTTGTTTGGTGGGCTGGTAGAAATTGACACACACAATATTTATTTCAATAAAAATAAAACAATAAAAAAGGTGAAATGGGCCGGCCCAGTTTTCTGATAGGCTGAGATAAGGTCACGCAAACTCACGTAAAAAAATAAATGCGGCATTAGCATTACCTGCTTTGACTCTGTTATCAGTTAGCCAGTCAAGATCATGGATCGTAATAAATGGAAAGGGCGCCTATAAACTTAGAAGCTGGGCTTTTAAAACGTATTAGGCTTAAGCAGACAGGCAGACAGTAGTGGCAAGGCTCAAGCTATGCCCACCTGAGAATATTACCATAATTTGACTGTATTTCAGTGGATAATCTATTTGTTAAAAAATGGCACTTTACCGATTCGCTTTCAAAATAGAAACGGACAATTACCTGTGCAAGACAACTTTTCTCCTGTCAGTTAAGAACAAACTCTCATTTTCAATGACAGCCTACCAGGGAACAGTGGGTTAACTGTCTTGTTCGGTGGCAGAATGACAGATTATTTACCTTGTCAGTTCGGGGATTCAATCCAGCAACCTTTCGGTAACAGGCACAACACCCTAACCACTAGGCTACCTGCCGCCCATTTACTATCTGGGAAAAGTATGAAACAATGTCTCAAAAGGATGGGGGTAAAAAAAGTTGACCCACATGCAGTAGCGGTGTGTGGGTAAAATCACTTGGGAAGCCAAACAGGAAAAAAAGCCATATTACAACCTATGAACTTTGAACTGTGATTCACTAAAGAAGAAGTAATTAAATCTTAGTTGTTGCGGTTACCAGACTGCAGTTGAGAAACGCAGCCTAGGACGAACACAGCACCTGCATAGAACTGGGTACTCCAACGTATCCGCTCTACAGACACTGCAACCAGAAAGACTCTCCAAAGGACCAGAGTCTTCCGTCTTCGACCCATCTATCGAAGCCAAGCTCAAATCGTAAATATCTATAATTGCATAACCTTTTCCGAATGGGCGGTTATGAGAGTGTATAAGATTTTGTGTTTACATTAGCGTAGCTTTATCCAGGTCAATAAGCCTTTATCTCTCTTCCCGCTCATTTCACTCCAACCCCTCCCCTTTCCTTTATGTAACTAGCCATCATATTGGAAAAGCACACTAGGGACTTTTCATGATGTGACTGAGTAATCGATGTATAATATATAACCTATTGTGTATATATATATATATGTAATTCTATGTGATTCTTTAGCTAGTAAATAAATCATTAAGACAATTTGTGTATGCTGATTCAACATGTGAGCTAGGATTTGTGCAGATTTATGATCATCAGAATGAGACTGAAATACGGAGTACGGAGAATTAAGTAAAACCACAAGTCCAAATCCCATCTCCATCCATGGCTAATTTAAGAAAGGGACAATTTTAGCTAGCTAACTAGCTAGCCACAGGAGGACAACAACACAATGAGATGCACAACAAGTTTCTGTCAATGACGTACGCACTCAATGCGATGTGATTGGAGAGGAGCCAAATCCAAATTGGCTTCCCGTAACACTTTTTTTTGTGCGCCAGGACCATTCACAGATAAGCTCACTCAGTTTAGCTCAACGCTGATCGGCTATTATTATAGAAAATAATTTATCAAGGGAGGCCAAATTTTCGCTGGCTTCCCTTGCATTCAATGCTGTGGGCGGCAACAATGTAATACTCTTTTGCACCAGACAGCATCAGATAGATGGCCTACACATACAGAGACAGAGGGGCACTGTTTTGGTCGCTTGGATGCTTTCTCCGGTGAGATACTTATTTAGTCTTGCCATAACAAAGGGATGAATACTTATTGACTCAAGACATTTCAGCTTTTCATGTTTAATTAATTTGTAAAAATGTGTAAAAACATTATGCAGTATTGTGTGTAGGCCAGTGATAAAAATCTAATTTTAATCAGTTTTAAATTCAGGCTGTAAAACAACAAAATGTGGAAAATGTTACTATTATACATTCTGATATCATTATCTCACTTCGCTTCAGAAACAATGGCCTCATTATATATGTTAATAAAACGTATCTGAATCTGAATCAGACGGACAGACAGACTGACAGACACCCCTTTTGCCGCTAATTTGTCATGCCAGCCGAGATTAAAGTTGATTCCGTCTCAGGGTCAAAGGGATTTGATCAGTCTCTCCTGTCCTGACACAGACCCACAGGGTGCTACAAACCCATATACCAGACCTGAACACACACACACACACACACACACACACACACACACATGGACTGGATAGGCAGGGCAGGGCTGGAGAAGACTGGGCCAGCTGGACCCTAGCCATCTCTACCCAGTCTGTCTTTCTGTGTGTCTGTGTCTGAGGAAGGATTGATTGGGATATGTGTTCTGTAATGATCGTTCACTGACTGGCACATTTTATATGTAATTACCCAGAATAGCTCTCCAGAAACAACATATTGCATTATTTAGCTTGACAGTACTGCAATCAATGATATGTAGGGTACGGTGTGTAGCTTAAACATGTGGTTATTGATTGGTGTTATTGAATACATAGATTACTGCATGAACTCTATTAAATCCAAGGGAGTCCACCAAACATGGCCATATTCATTATTACTGTAAACTTATATTTTATAACCTTTCTAGTGCGTGAGAGAGAGAGAGAGAGAGAGAGAGAGAGAGAGAGAGAGAGAGAGAGAGAGAGTCAAAAGTAGTGCACTATAAAGGGAATAGGGTACCACTTTGGCCACTCCATGGTGTTTGAGAAAACTAAGCAGCTGGGGCAGTGATGTAGACAGCTAATCAATAGAGGACATACTACCTCATAACTGGCCTGGTTAGGAGCTCTGTCTCCAACCGCAGGTAGACTAGTGGTTAAGAGAGAACAGAACAGGACAAGACATTCAACCTGATTCTCAGTCACTCTATTCTCAGTATAAATATTCAACTCTCAAGCTAGCTAGTTCAACCAGACTACACCCACTTTAAAATAGCATCCCAAAAGGCACTCTATTGCCTACATCAGGGGTACTCAACTCTTACCATACGAGGTCCGTAGCCTACTGGTTTTCTGTTCTACCTGATAATGAATTGCACACACCTGGTGTCCTAGGTTTAAATCAGTCCCTGACTTGAGGGGAACAATGAAGAAATGCAGTGGAACTGGCTTTGAGGTCCAGAGTTGAGTTTGAGAACCCTACATAGTCCTTTGGGCCCGGGTCAAAAACTGTACTAAAATTTTATTTTTAAATCATCACCATATTTAACCGTGCTATCCATGATGACTAAATAATCATTTAACGATTTCAACTTCAACTCTGACTCAGCTGTTCCCTTCTTTACACCGGACTCCACTCCATTTTTTGGGCTACCAAAACAGAAGAAGGACTGGCATTTCCAGTCACTTGAGTATAAGATGGACGAGCTATGTTCTCGAGTTTCCTATGAATGAGACTTGAAAAACAAATAATCTATGCTTTACAGAGATTTGGCTGACTGACGCTACAAATATACAACTCTAACGATTCTCCATGCTTCGTCACAATCGGACAGTAAATTTGGTCAAAACTGGTGCGCAGCTCAATTTTAAATAATTGTGTACTTTACGAATAGTTTACATGTTGAATTACAGTATGTGTGCTTGTCCGGGGCTACAACAAAAATCTGTACTCTTGGAGGAACTTGAGGACTGGAGTTGGGAAATGCTGCTGTTACTCTCCAGACAAATGACTTCCCAGCCAGAAGCATTGCATTCTAAGTGCAAAGACCTTCACAATAACAAGATATTTGACACAATACATAACATTTGTTCAACCCTGCGCCTCAGCCCCCACACAAAGTACAGCATTAACAAAAGATATACATTGTGTATGGTAGATTTCAAGATGGCTTCTCCATACAGGACACAGAAGCTTGTGTGTAAACAGAATGAAACACAACAGCTGTCTGACAGTCACAAATGAGTAAACAAAGCCAGCGTGGCTCAGACATTTATTACAACACAAGCAACCATTGTTGTTGTACTGTTGCTGGCGGAGGGAAAAAGCAAAGGCAAATGAAAAAAGAAGAATGAAAGGATGGAGGGAAAAAGGAAAGAAAGAAGAGAATAGCCTCAACAGTGGATGTTGGATTCAATTAGAGAGCAACTCCTACTGAGTTGAGAGAACGCACACACACACACACAGCGATCACCCCACTCAGCCCCTGATACCTGAAAGAAGGAGAAAGAGGAAACACATCACACCAGGAGAGAGAGAAAGAGAGATGAGTGATCAGAAGAGGAGAGAGAGGTCTCTCAGGGAAAGAAGAAAATGAGGAATTTTCTGTCTTGTTAAATTTGATCGCTGAGAGCCCTGCTGAAAATACCAGCATACATTTCAAGCTGGTCTATGCTGGTCCATGCTGGTCAGTGCTGGTCGGATACTGGTCAAGCTGGAGGTGTCATAAACAATGCACCCCCCTTTTCACATGACCCTCCCCTTGTACTGTAAAAGAAATTACTGTAGCAATGTGGATATCGATTTGACCACTTTAGCATGGTTTTGTGGCACAGTAGATGCCACACAGGGCTACGGGCCAGAAGGTAGAGGATTCGCCAACCACCTAGGTGGAGCTCAATCTCCCTGCACGTCTCAATACGATCAGAGCCACCTAGGTGGAGCTCAATCTCCCTGCATGTCTCATTACGGTCAGATCAATGATCCGCTAGGAGGGAAAACTCATATTCAAATTGTTGATTCTACATTTGTGATTATAAAAAATACATGCAATGAATTTTCCACCAACAGGTTTCTGTGCCAATGCACCACACACAACTAATAAGCAACAGATAACTGCATACCAATTACCGACTTCAAGTGCTTCATCATGGTTTGCGTTTTCAACACCACAATCAAATAATATATGTAAATCTCGACAAACATAAAATGCATCCCTCCCTACTCATAACCAAAAACGGCAGGTGCGCAGTTTGGATGCTGGAATTATATGCTGGGAAATATGATAATGATGGGTGTAGTTTTACAGACCAGCAAAGTTCTGGTCACAACATCTCGGTTGCCTGCTACACCACTGGATCTGTGGGTATGATTAAGATTTTTCAGATTAGAACCAATAAACATTCTGTAATTTTCCAATTGGGGGAACCCTTTTGGGTGCAACGTAGAAATCTTAGATTTTTTAGAACCTTCTCACATGGAACCCTTGTGGGTTTTTCATTTTGTTACTGTAGGGGAACCCTTTTGGGTTCTACATAGAACCCTGTCATGAATAACCCTCTGGTTACAGAGTTCTGTCATTTGTCCCTATGGGGGAGGTTTAGGAAGTGACTTTGTCGTGGCAGGTTAGGAGAACTTACGCTGCAGATTGTGATAATTAACATAGCAGGTTAGGAGAATTAGGTTAAGGTTAGGAAAAGGGAAACGGTTAGGGTTCGCTAAAATGCTCTCCTAACCTGCTATGAAAAGTAACTTCCAGTCGTAGCTGTACTCCATCTAGTCACAACCATGGGTGAAACCTTTTGGGTGCCACATGAAACCCTGAGGCTGGATTGCAATAAGAGTTTCAATAGGAATGAGACATCACTTTGCAAGCCAGCATAATGTGACTTGATGCTGGTTTTGTGGGTGAGCAGCATATGCTGGTCACCAATGAAAACACAGCGAAGGCTAGTCACCAATGAAAACACAGTGAATGCTAGTCACCAATGAAAACACAGCGAAGGCTAGTCACCAATGAAAACACAGTGGCTAGTCACCAATGAAAACACAGCGAAGGCTAGTCACCAATGAAAACACAGCGAAGGCTAGTCACCAATGAAAACAAAGCAAAGGCTAGTCACCTATGCTGGTGTGTGCAGTTTTTTTTCCAGCACGGCGGACTGTGTGTTATCTGGGAGCAGAGAGAAGCAGTGTTATGGGTTGAAAGCTTGGATGAGGAAATGCTGAGTCGTTACCGCCGTGATAAATGTAACATCCCCACTTTTACAAAATCAAGTATAAGTGATGGTAATACAGGGTTGAATACAGCTGTCACTGAAAGAATAAGAAAACATTTCAATAAATATATCTCATTTACAGAGTGTTCCAGCAAGGCAGTATTACTGAAGGAGCCTTTAACGTTTACATTTTACACTTATCGAGAGCGATTTACAGGAGCAATTAGGGTTAAGTACCTTCCTCAGTGGCACATCAGCAGACTTTTCACCTAGTCAGCTCAGGGATTCGAACCAGGTACGTTTCGGTTTCTGGCCCAAAGCTCTTAACCGCTAGGCTACCTGCCACCCAAAACAAGTCCTGAAATCCCAAACTACTAGTACTGTAGACACACATCCATATTGTAACTGAGCAGAGTATGAACCATGGAAGAGGAGAAGAGAAGAGGAGAGGAGAGGTGAGGTGAGGTAGTGCCACACAACAGGATTCATCCAGAGCAGAGTTTGGCCATCATACAGAATGTTCCCTCCCTAAGTGTGAGGTCAGAAGGTCACAGACAGTAGAAATGCAGTGAGACATATAATGAGGGAAGGACAACTACTCTAGGTTCACATACTGACTTGTCTTTCTCTCTCTGTGTCTCTCTCGATCTTTCTCCCTCTCTTTCTGAGATCTGCCTCTCCTTGTGATTTTGTAGTGCAGCATCAGCACAGCCCAATATGGTACAGTACTCCCAGTTACTGTACAGGAACTAAAACGTATTCCCAGCAGCGAGGGAATAAGCATTTTCCTACTGCCTGCTGTATCTCATACTCATCCAGCTTCTCTCTTTCTATCTCTGTCTGTCTCTCTCTCTCTCCCTCGCTCTCTCTCTCTCTCTCTCTCCCTCTTTCTCTTTCCATCCACCGTTCCCAGTCCCTGAGAATGAGTCACGTACAACACCACGTATCAAGGGCTTTACAACCAGCGTACGGTCGATAGTAATAACCATAATACCAATATAAAAAAGTGTGAGAGGAAGGTTTTGCAACAAGAGTGCCATTTATTAGCGAGGAACGTATATAGCGTGCCCTGCGTGAACTGCGTCTGGACTGATGGGGCCATGTCCTCCCCAGCAATCGGTTCCGGGACCAGGGAAGCATCAGGTAAGCATCAAGGAAGCCCAACACATTTTTCCTGGTGGCACAGAGACAACATGCTTTGTGGGACGACCATTTCTGGAAATTGATTTAGGAGTAGAGACTTGGTCTCAGAAGGGCATCGCTGACAAATAGGCAGATTCTGCATGAATGCACTACTCTGCACAGGAGGGGGAATCATCTGACTGGAGAGAGGGAAGGAGAGCGGGAGGGGTGGAGAGAGAAGAGAGAGAAGAAAGTAAACAGATAAATTAGATAAAGACCAAAGGGGAGGGGTGAAATAGACAGAAGTCAGAATAAGAGACAATGAAAGACATAGTGAATGAAGTGGAATGAGACAGAGATGATTGAGAAAGACAGAAACAGAAAGAGAGTCAAAACTATATTTGAAAATCTCTGACTACAGTTTAAGCTGTGTTGTCACCCGAGGCGGTAGGAGAGGAGAGAGAGCAGAGCCTGGGGCTATGTGAAACTATCTGGGGATAGGACCAGGAGAGGATGGAGGAAGCTATAGCCAAGATTCCCATGCCTCTAACCTGCCCTGCTTGACACCCCACTATCGACCGTACACTACTCAGACCAAAACAACAGCCACCAGCCACACACAAAAAAATGTGGGTTCCTCAAGAGTTCTTTGAGAAGGGTGATGGTGCTATTTGGAACCATACTAACCCAAAGAACCCTTTGAGCCCTTCAATGGTTCTTTGCAGTTCAGAAACGGGTTCTTTCATCTTTTAGTGTTAATTCAATTGTAGGGGCGTGGTTTGGTCGCAGCTCTTTTTGTGCAATTGTGAGTGAGAGTGTCATTCCAGTTATACCATTACATGTTGTATATGACTATAGCCAGGTACAGTGTATTGTGAAAGACTCACGCATGGCCTTGTGTAAATCAGTAGTTTTCAATCCTTTCCCCTGGGACTCTGCAGGTAGCTTAGCGGTTAGAGTGTTGGGCCATTAGGCTGCTAGTTTGAATCCTTGAGCTGTCTAGGTGAATAATCTGTCAAAGTGGCATGAGCAAGGCACTTAACTCTAATTTCTCTAGGGATAGCTGTCAAAAAAAAGCTGATCCCTGCTCTCAAGGGGAGTGGGATATGCAAAAAAAACGAATTTCCATATAAGTGCCCCCTATTTGACCTTTAACCCACCTGTTCCAAGGCTAAACCCAACACCATAATAACACCTATGGAATTATAAACAATATAATATGTCTAAGCCAAAAAATGAACCCTATATGGTTCTTTGTAGAACCTTTGAGAAAGGTTGTTTATACAACCATTCACGTGCTCGTCGAACATCTCATTCCAAAATCATGGGCATTAATATGGAGTTGGTCCCCCCTTTGCTGCTATAACAGCCTCCACTCTTCTGGGAAGACTTTCTACTAGATGTTGGAACATTTCTGCAGGGACTTGCTTCCATTCAGCCACAAGAGAATTAGTGAGGTCGGGCACTGATGTTGGGCGATTAGGCCTGACTCGCAGTCGGCGGTCCAATTCATCCCAAAGGTGTTCGATGGGGTTGAGGTCAGGGCTCTGTGCAGGCCAGTTCTTTCACATTGATCTCTACAAACCATTTCTGTATGGACCTCGCCAATGTTTGTCTATGGAGATTGTATACAGCTGTCAGCAACGGTGTGGCTGAAATAGCAGAATACACTAATTTGAAGGTGTGTCCATATACTTTTGTATATATAGTGTATTTGCATTCATACATTTTGGGTATCTTTCTACCTCTATCGAAATCGCCTAATAGCCTACCCCCCCAAAACCGCCACAAGCCCCCCTCTAAAGGACCCAGGAGGGCATAAAGTAGTCATCTAATCTGCTGACAAAGTGCTTCTCCTTTCTAAAAAAAAAACAAAAAAACTGCTGCACAGACACCGTAGTCAGAGACAAAGTTCACATTCAAAAGACTACGGCTACTGTGTTATCGTCACAGGGTTCTGTGGCCTTCCAAGCTATTTCATTCGTTCAGCACACGGCAGTCGCACGCACGCACACACACGCACCCTCAGCCCACTACGACTGTTCTGTTAGCATTCGCCACATTAGCGGCAGCGTCATAAATCAGGCGGTATAACAAATGGACTCCTCCTCGCTAGATAGCGGCTCTCTTCCTCTACAGAGAACAAGAAACACAAAGGTCAAATGATTAGCCTGGGTATGCCTGCGCACCTTTAATGGCTCCAAGAAACCTTTGTGTGCAGGACAGGAGCCGTGCATCCTCAGCACATGTAGCGCCTTGTTAAATACAGAACAGAAGAAGTAAATTAATGAATGCTGCTTCTCTCTACACTCCTCCTTCCCTCATTCGTTTCCTTCTCTCAGTTTTACTGGCCTAGCGCAATGTTGGGGAATAGAATTGTAAGGCAAGATGTGCATCCCAAATGGTTTGCTAGCAAAGAGAGGTCAAGACAGGCCACGAGAGAGACAACTAACTAATGGTAAATTTGTGAATTATTTTGCCCCACAGTTAGCCAAGATGCTTAGTTAGATAACAAGCTAGCTAAGGTTGTATTCACAACAGTATTTTGTTAGGGAAGGGGGATACTAGTCAGTTGTACAACTTAATATATTCAACTGAAATGTGTATTCTGCATTAGGCGATTCACTTTCATATTAGGCGATTCACTTTCATATTAGGCGATTCACTTTCCATATTGGCCCAGTTTGGCAACCGGGGATCACTTTGAAGTCCCATTCTGACAACTTCTAGCTATTGCTGTCCGTCAGCTTTGTGTTGCTGTTCTATATGAATGGCAACCAACTGCCAAAAGGGTTGCTTTACTTTGTCATAGCATTGACTGTACTGTACCATCACACTGTGGATTGCAGGATAGCAGAGACCCAAGGGACAGTGGAAACACTCTGTTCATAACCACCAGCAATAACAGCTATCACACTGTTTATCATTTTATTTACAGTGTACCAAACTGTAGGGAGTGCCAGCCCTAGTCAGTCCCCAATGGAATAAACACTAACCCATCACAGAGAGAGAGAGAGAGAGAGAGAGAGAGAGAGAGAGAGAGAGAGAGAGAGAGAGAGAGAGAGAGAGAGAGAGCGAACACAGATAACAGTCATGGCATTCTATCACTTAGAGATCCTAAAACATCAGGCATCCAGGGCCGGCCAACTCTTGTCATTACCCAATAAAATAAAATAAACAGTGTGAAAAACACTCTCCTAACTGTGTTATAGATGCTGGTTTAAATGCACACTTAAGACTTGATCCCCACATACACCCATTCTCTCCCCCCAGGCAGCACAGAATAGTGCATCTCACCCATTTACTCTGATTCGATCCCAAGCTTATGGCCAATTATTACCCCGGCTACAGGACACACTGAGCAGAGTCAGCAGAAACCATAGTACAAACAGTCATTTAGCATGCTATCACAGAGAGAGGAAAGAGAGGGAGAGAAATGGGGAGTAGAAGAGAGGGGGGAGAGAAATGGAGGAGAGGAGAGAGCGCAAGGGGAGAGACGCTATAGGGGGAGAGAGTAGACAAAATCACACTAAAGTTGTGATGTTAGCAGAATGCTAAGTGTTTGAGTAACAATGGTCATAAAAAACTTGTGGGAATCTGTTTTTTTAGTTAGTTGAAACAAAGGAGGGGGCAAAAGGAGGAGAGGAGGAGGGAGGGGGATAAAGAGGAGAGAGAGGTTTGGGATTCTTTCGAAAGTTGGAGTGCATTCCCTGAGGGGGGGAAAGCATCTGGAGCGAAAGAGAGTGGACAGTGAAGAGAGTGAGAGGGAGAGGGGAGGAGGTAGAGAGGGGAGGCAGGAGAAGGAGAGGGGAGGAGGGAAGAGGAAGGAAAGGTAGAGGGGACAGTGAGAGGGGAGGAGGAGAGGGGACAGGGAGGAAGGGAGAAGATAAATGTAGAGGGGAAGATGGGATGAGGGGGAGGGGACAGTGAAGCAAGCAGAAGGGAGAGGGGACAATGAAGAGGGGAGGAGGGAGAGGGGAGGAGAGAAAGAGAGAGGGGAGGAGAGAGAAGGAGAGGGGAGGAGAGAAAGGGAGAGGGGAGAAGAGAGAGGGGATAGTGACGAGGGGAGGCGGGAGAGGAAGTAGGACAGGGGACAGAGGATTTGAAGAAGGAAGTACAGAGAGGGAGAAGGAGAGGGGACTGTGGATCTGAAAAGGTGCAACAAGCAGCATTGTTCATTGATTCATCATTCAGGCTACAGTATATACAGCACTAGGTTTAAGTATATACAGCACTAGAAGAGAACCTCTCTATTCCACTCCTCCATTATTCACTGGGGATATCAGTGAATCACTGGTGGAGTTCATTTTGCATGGCCCGGTACTCCGGGTGGGTGGAGTTTTCACTTAAGGACCAATGGAATGGTCTAAAATTAGCAACCTCCGCCCATTCGGGGCACCGGGCCGTGTAAAACGAACTTGTCCATTCACTTCTCAGCCCTGGGCTGCCACTGGCAAATCAGTTATCAGAGCTGTGGTGGGGATTGAAGGTTAATTGCAGATAGGTAGGGGGAAGCAGGGAGGGACAGGGAAGTGGACTCATGGAGGGAGGGCTGAGGGGATGGAGAGAGGGATGGATGGAGGGAAGGGGGATACCTTGCACAACAATGCATTCAACCAAAATGTGTCTTCCACATTTACCCAACCCCTTCTAAATCAAAGAGGTGAGGGGGGCTGCCTTAACCCCCTAAGGTCAAATCAAAATCTAATTAGCATAATAAAAACATTCCCATAGAAATCTGTCACTTTTTTTGCATTGGATGTGTCTCAATACACCGCATCTGCCTGTCGCACTTCCGCATCAGCGATGAAAGGTGACAGAGCTAGAGCGGTGCTTGTCAGAACATGAGATATCCCGAAAATAGGACTTTTCGCAAAATCGTCTTTAGCGTCCAAACGGCTAAAAACTATTATAACCCATCTATGGAAAGATGAGACTCTCCATTCTGTTCTATGACCCCCGCAAGCATCTTGGGACTCACCTGAAGTCGGTACAGTCGATTTGTCAACTTCTGTCTGTAGCTTCCGAACAGTTTGGGCTAGACACTAATATTACCCCTCTGTGGAAAGGTGAGACAGGTCTCACAAGACTTGTCTGAAGGTCCCCTGGTACCAGTTGACAAAATTTATGAAAGTACAGTCGTGGCCAAGTATTGGTCTCCACAAAGTTCGCTGCTTCAGTGTTCTTAGATCTTTATGTCAGTAGTTACTATGGTACACTGAAGTATAATTTCAAGTATTCCAGAAGTGTCAAAGGCTTTCATTGACAATGACATTCAGTTTATGCAAAGAGTCAATATTTGCAGTGTTGACCCTTCTTGTTCAAGACCTCTGCAATCCGACCTGGCATGCAGTCAATTAACTTCTGGGCCACATCCTGACTGATTGCAGGCCATTCTTGCATAATCAATGCTTGGAGTTTGTCAGAAGTTGTGGGTTTTTGTTTGTCCACCCGCCTCTTGAGGATCGACCACAAGTTCTCAATAGGATTAAGGTCTGGGGAGTTTCCTGGCCATGGACCCAAAATGTTGATGTTTTGTTCCCCGAGCCACATAGTTATCACTTTTGCCTTATGGCAAGGTGCTCCATCATGCTGTAAAAGGCATTGGTCATCACCAAACTGTTCTTGGATTGTTGGGAGAAGTTGCTATCGGAGGATGTGTTGGTACCATTCTTTATTCATGGCTGTGTTCTTAGGCAAAATTGTGAGTGAGCCCACTCCCTTGGCTGAGAAGCAACCCCACACATGAATGGTCTGAGGATGCTTTACTTTTGGCATGACACAGGACTGATGGTAGCGCTCACCTTGTCTTCTCCGGACAAGGTGTTTTCCGGATGGCAATCGGAAAGGGGATTCACCATAGAAAATGACTCTACCCCAGTCCTCAGCAGTCCAATCCCTCTAACTTTTGCAGAATATCAATCTGTCCCTGATGTTTTTCCTGGAGAGAAGTGGCTTCTTTGCTGCCCTTCTTGACACCAGGCCATCCTCTAAAAGTCTTCGCCTCACTGTGTGTGCAGATGCACTCACACCTGCCTGCTGCCATTCCTGAGCAAGCTCTGCACTGGTGGTGCCCCGATCCCGCAGCTGAATCAACTTTAGGAGATGGTCCTAGCGCTTGCTGGACTTTCTTGGGCGCTCTGACGCCTTCTTCACAACAATTGAACCTCTCTCCTTGAAGTTCTTGATGATCCGATAAATGGTTGGTTTAGGTGCAATCTTACCAGCAGCAATATCCTTGCCTGTGGAGCCCTTTTTGTGCAAAGCAATGATGACGGCACGTGTTTCCTTGCTGGTAAGCATGGTTGACAGAGGAAGAACAATAATTTCAAGCACCACCCTCCTTTTAAAACCAGTCTGTTATTCTGACTCAATCAGCATGACAGAGTGATCTCCAGCCTTGTCTTCATCAACACTCTCTCCAGTGTTAACAATCACTGACATGATGGCAGCTGGTCCTTTTGTGGCAGGGTAGAAATGCAGTGGAAATGTTTTTGGGGGATTAAGTCCATTTTCATGGCAAAGAGGGACTTTGCAATTATTTGCAATTCATCTGATCACTCTTCATGACATTCTGGAGTATATGAAAATTGCCATCAACAACACTGAGGCAGCAAACTTCATGGATACCAATACTTGTATCATTCTCAAAACTTTTGGCCACGACTGTATATAGGGAATAGGGTGTAATTTGGGACAAACACAGGGTTTCATAAATATGGTTCTTATGATTACACAACATAGCAGAATGTTATGGATTGCAACATTCTAAATGTGTCTACCATATACCAATGCATTTTAATTCAATATTAATAAAACTTATTAACTGTACTAATAATAATTGATGTTATTGCTATGTGTTCCTATTTCCCTTCTCTCTCCCGCTCTCTTTCGCTAACCCCTCTCCTTATACCCCCCTCTCTCTCCCTCTCTCTGTCACTAAACCCTCGCCTTATCCCCCCTCTCTCCCTCCTTTCCTCTCTGCCTCTACTTTTGACCACTCTACATCTTTAGCAGATGCTTTCATGCACAACAGATAGGGCATGACTATCTCTCTCTCTCTCTCTCTCTCTCTCTCTCTCTCTCTCTCTCTCTCTCTCTCTCTCTCTCTCTCTCTCTCTCTCTCTCTCTCTCTCTCTCTCTCTCTCTCTCTCTCTCTCTCTCTCTCTCTCTCTCTCTCTCACACTCTCTCACACTCTCTCTCGCTCTCTGTCTCCCCTCCATCCACCTCTCAGTTCACCTCCATACCTACAGGTGAGGGTTTAGTAGGCTAAGTGTACCCCTCCAAGGCATAACAGCAGTCAGCCTAGCCACCACTGGAGGCTTGAACTCAACCACTCTTTGCTTGCATCCCAAATTGAACACTGTTCCCTACAAAGTGCATTACTTTTAACCAGAGCCCTATGGGCCCTGGTCAAATGTAATGCACTATATACGGAATAGGGTGTCATTTTGGATGCAACCTTTCTCCCTGTGGTCACTGGACCGTGTGAAATGGTATTCACATTTAGTTTCATGACTCACTCAATGTTGTATCACAATTCTTTCCAACCAAAGCTACTATAGCCCATTGCCTTCTGTTTGACTGACTGTCTGTCTGTCTGTCTGTCTGTCTGTCTGTCTGTCTGTCTGTCTGTCTGTCTGTCTGTCTGTCTGTCTGTCTGTCTGTCTGTCTGTCTGTCTGTCTGTCTGTCTGTCTGTCTGTCTGTCTGTCTGTCTGTCTGTCTGTCTGTCATAATACTGATGGTGTTGTGACCGTCCGGGACTGGGACTGGGAATGTGCTGATGGTGTTGTAACCGTCCAAGACTGGGACTGGGACTGTGCTGATTGTGACCGAACGGCTCTAGCTGCTAGCTCAGGAGTTACAGCAGTAGTAGTAGTAGTAGGTGTCAGAGACCCTTGGAGGGGGATCAGGGGGCAAGAGTCCAGTCTGTGCCCCAGCAGCCATCATTTGCCCTGGGTTAGAAACAGACATTGCTCCCCCTCAACTACCACACCATCCAGCTGAGACTGGGGTAAGGGAGTTTTAGTTTTTAGTTTTTAGTTTCCTGCAGTCAAATGACCAAATCGCCCTCTAGTGGCCTCATGGGTGGAATGTTATTCATATATCAGAATTTAATCATTAATAAACATATATATTTTTGAAACTGCAGAAAATACAGTGTTTCTATGTCGAAAGGTTTTGTTAGATTTCAGTCTTCTGTGATGTATATAAAGTGTAATACTCGGATGCAAAGTCAAAATGTAATACATTTCAACTCTATATCTGACATGTTACAGGTGTCTTCTTTTTTCAAGACCATACCCATGTGTGTGAGGTATATCATTTTGTTTCAAAGTAGGTTGGTTTAAGACTTCCAAGAAACCCTGATTTATCCCGCTGCAGTAAAAGGTTAAGAGATTTCGATGACTATAGATGGGTTGAGATGTGTAGTCGTATGGAAAGGCTGGTTTCTTATTATAATGATGATGATGATAACTACAACAATGATGACAATCTAAATACTGACAGTGAACGGAGAGAGATGATAATATTATGAGGAGAATGAGAGAGAGACGATAATACTATAAGGAGAATGAGAGAGAGAAGATAATACTATAAGGAGAATGAGAGAGAGAATATAATACTATAAGGAGAATGAGAGAGAGAATATAATACTATAAGGAGAATGAGAGAGAGAAAATAATACTATAAGGAGAATGAGAGAGAGAATATAATACTATAAGGAGAATGAGAGAGAGAAAATAATACTATAAGGAGAATGAGAGAGAGAATATAATACTATAAGGAGAATGAGAGAGAGAAAATAATACTATAAGGAGAATGAGAGAGAGAGACGATAATACTATAAGGAGAATGAGAGAGAGACGATAATACTATAAGGAGAATGAGAGAGAGAAGATAATACTATAAGAAGAATGAGAGAGAGAAGATAATACTATAAGGAGAATGAGAGAGAGACGATAATACTATAAGGAGAATGAGAGAGAGAAGATAATACTATAAGGAGAATGAGAGAGAGAAGATAATACTATAAGGAGAATGAGAGAGAGAAGATAATACTATAAGGAGAATGAGAGAGAGAAGATAATACTATAAGGAGAATGAGAGAGAGAAGATAATACTATAAGGAGAATGAGAGAGAGATGATAATACTATAAGGAGAATGAGAGACAGAAGATAATACTATAAGGAGAATGAGAGAGAGAAGATAATACTATAAGGAGAATGAGAGAGAGAAGATAATACTATAAGGATAACGAGAGAGAGACGATAATACTATAAGGAGAATGAGAGAGAGATGATAATACTATAAGGAGAATGAGAGAGAGAAGATAATACTATAAGGAGAATGAGAGAGAGAATATAATACTATAAGGAGAATGAGAGAGAGACAATAATACTGTTAGGAGAATGAGAGTGAGACGATAATACTATAAAGGGAATGAGAGTGAGACGATAATACTATAAGGAGAATGAGAGAGAGACGATAATACTATAAGGAGAATGAGAGAGAGAAGATAATACTATAAGGAGAATGAGAGAGAGACGATAATACTATAAGGAGAATGAGAGAGAGACGATAATACTGTTAGGAGAATGAGAGAGAGAAGATAATACTATAAGGAGAATGAGAGAGATAAGATAATACTATAAGGAGAATGAGAGTGAGACGATAATACTATAAAGAGAATGAGTGTGAGACAATAATACTATAAGGAGAATGAGAGATAGACGATAATACTATAAGGAGAATGAGAGTGAGACGATAATTCTATAAGGAGAATGAGAGAGAGACGATAATACTATAAGGAGAATGAGAGAGAGACGATAATACTATAAGGAGAATGAGAGTGAGACGATAATACTATAAGGAGAATGAGAGAGAGACGATAATACTATAAGGAGAATGAGAGAGAGAAGATAATACTATAAGGAGAATGAGAGAGAGACGATAATACTATAAGGAGAATGAGAGAGAGACGATAATACTATAAGGAGAATGAGAGTGCGACGATAATACTATAAGGAGAATGAGAGAGAGACGATAATACTATAAGGAGAATGAGAGAGAGACGATAATACTATAAGGAGAATGAGAGAGAGACGATAATACTATAACGAGAATGCGGATAAACGAGACCAGAAGAAAACAGAGGAGGGCTGAACGGAAGGAGAAAGAGCTAGTGGGGGAGAGGTGGGTTTTCAAAGCGGAGAGCGGAGGGAGAAGATGGACAGTGGCCTTTGAGAACAACAATGACCAAAGAGTCATAATAGCACAGTGCCTTCCTCTAAAAGCATTAGTGTCATTAAATCAATAATTCATTTACTTTAATGAGATAAGTAGGGAAACTAATTTCACCGACGACCCATTTAGCCAAGCCATGCAGTTAGACCCTGCTGCCTAGCTTAATGCTAAATACCTCACAGCTATTGTAGCTGCATGCAGTGGCGGATTTAGGTATGGGCGACACGGGCAGCCGCCCAGGGCGGCACAGGGCAGCCGCCCAGGGCGGCACAGGGCGCCCGCAACAAAAAAAAAATCAGAATGGTGACATTTGCGCGATCGGTTTTCTATCGCTCAAAAGCAGGTCACATCAATGATATCATGTCACCGTGTGGGACTGTAGGTCAGTTAACCTTGTCGGAGTGGGCGCCTTGATTCTAGTTTGTGAGCTAGGCATGCTACTGCCTGGGAAGGTCTACCACTTAGAAGAACGAGATGGGGAGGGTGGGGTAGGTTGACCTCAGGTCTCCCCACTGGAAGCCCGAGGTAGGGGGAGCAGGGGAATCTATCAATAGTGTTTTTGCCTCTCATGTTGGCCCCATTATCATAAGACTGTCCTCTGCAGTCCTTAAAATGAAATTTTAGCTCCTCTAATCTTTTGAGAATCAGGGATGCCAAATGTTGGCCCGTGGACTCCTCTGCCTCCAAAAAAACCATAAAATGTTCCTTTATGTTGGGCTCCTCCTTCAGTGACACAATTCTAATCACAACTGACAACTGTTCAGTGTGGCTGACATCTGAGGTGCAATCTAGAATGATAGAGAAGAATTTTGCCAGCTTGATGTCACTCACCATTATTGAAATGACCTTGCTGCTCAACTAATCAATGAGTTCAAAAACTGAATCCAAGAGCTGTATTTGTGCCATGTGGGGCTCACACATTGAATCTGGTTGTGGCTGATGCTGCTAAAAGTTATGTCGATGCCACAGGTTACTTTGGCATCTTACACAAACTGTACACCTTGTTCTCAGCCTCCACACAGCGATGGGCCATCCTGAAAAAACATGTGGACATCACTTTGAAGATGTGGACTGAGACAAGGTGGGAGAGTAAATTTAAGAGTGTCGAGCCACTGATGTATCAGGCAGCAGTGGTGAGAGAGGCATTGATTGAGGTGAGGGATCAAACCAAAGACCCTGTGATAAAGATTGGTACAACATCTTGAGCCAGATCCAACATGTGAGCAAGCTGATGCAGTCTCCCAGTCTGCAAGTGGATGTTGCAGTCAGTCTTCTCAGAAAGACAGAGAGAGGTATCAGCAACTACAGGGCAACAGGCTTCATGACTGCACAAACGTCAGCCAAGGATATTTGCGAAGGTTTGAATGTAGAGGCCGTTCTACAACAAAAAAGGCTGAGGTCCACAAAGCGGGACTTTTCATACAAATCATTTGATGAGCCTTTGAGTGATGCCCTGAAGAAGCTGGAGGTGACATTGTTCAATGTCGTTGTTGATGCTGCAACCTCAGCCCTTCAGGAAAGATTTTCCACATTGGGAAATGTGGGAGATGTGGAGTGCTGTCAACCTTCCAAAGTCTCTCAAATGAGGAGCTGACAGAGCAATGTGAGGCCCTTAGTATGACACTGCACTATAAAGAACACTCAGACTTGGATGGCAGTGAGCTCGCACAGAAACTGAAGAACTTGCCTGACTTGCCATCGAAGTCTACCATAACCCTGCTTGAGCTGCTGATAGTTATGAGGCAAATTTATGGTGAAATTATTGTCTTTCCACTTCCGTATTATGGCCCCAACAGTGCTCACTGGAACATTCAGAAGCTTAGAAATGCGCCTATAACCAATGCCATCATTATGTTTTGCAACAATTAGGTTGCGAAGGTCTTGAGACAGCTCTTTGCTTTTACCCATCATGAGATGTGTCTTGTGTGACACCTTGGCAATGAGACCTTTTTGTAGGCCATCAGTTGGTACTGAACCAGCTGATATTAATTTGCACTGACAGGGGGCTGGATTGCTTTTTAATTACTGATAGTTTTCAGCTGTTGTCTTGGCTTTCCATGCCTTTTTGAACCTCCCTTTCTTCATGTGTTCAATACTTTTTCCCTGTGTCATTTCACATTATTACACATAACTTAATTTCTGAACGTATTTGTTTTGGTTTCTTTGTATGTATGGATTACTTGGGTTGTTACCAACATCTGGTGAAACTTTCATGTCAATAGCACCTTTGGAAATATATTTACTGAGAAAAATGGTGACGTGTTCAATACTTATTTCACCCGCTGTATATATATGATGTTTATAACATTTTAGCTCAAAAACACTTGTAATAATAAACAACAAACTAAGTTCTGGTGGCTTTCCAACATGACACTGATGTTTGGTGCTGAGATGTCTCTGGAGGTGCGCCGGTTTCATCGAGCTGTTAGCTAGTTTCTCCCCACAGAAAAAAACACAATGCCTGGGGAGGGTTGCCGTTTGTTGCCGTGAATCCCATCAGAACATAACCCTCCTGATATTGACGGTATTTTGTTGGCTCCACTTTGGCTTTCTTTTTTTCTTCATCCTCCCCGTTCTCCGCTGTAGTATTGCTACGTTTTAACCAGGATTTCATTTAAATGTCTGTTTGTTTCCAGTAAAGCAACAGGCTTCCCGCTCGGCGTGATTCAAATTCTTCTTCTCTGATTTAGGTAGTTTACAATTAAAATAGAAACATCTTATATAAAAATGTGGTTTACATAAACATTTTATTAAACTTATTTTCGTATGATATTTTTAGTAATCATGGATGATTTTGTATATCTTTTAAATTAAATTAATAATTTAAATTATTATTCTTTTTTTAAAATTGTTTTTATAAATCTCACGTACCCCCTACAGTACCGCAACGTACCCCCATTTGAGAATCACTGTATTTATAACATACAGTCTACACTGTATTTCTGATCAATTTGATGTTATTTTAATGGACCAAAAATGTGCTTTTCTTTCAAAAACAAGGACATTTCTAAGTGACCCCAAACTTTTGAACGGTAGTGTAAGTCAAAGGTACTCACACATCTAAAGGTTGCTGTCCATCTAAGCTGTGTAGAGAAGTTCAGCAATAGTTAATAAAATAAAAAATAAAACATTAAATGCATTAAATTTAGCAGACGCTCCTATCAAGAACGACTTACAGTTGATAACTAAAGTAGTTATCAATTCCAATGCAATTCCCCCTATAAGTTCCATTAATTCAACGGAACATTCCAGAGAAGTTCTTCAATTCAGAGTCAATTCAACTCATCTAAAATTCCAAGTCAATTTAAGTCTACAATTCCTATTTCAATATTGTGCCACAACAGTTCACTCAATTTAATGAATCTCAAAATCCAATTTCAATAATTAAAGTCCCTCTCTAGACTAATCATTATATTTGATCAAACAATGTCATATGTGGTCAGTTTTTGTGTTTAAATTATTTATTTGTTTGCATTCAATTTCAATGCTAAATGCATTAACTCCAGTAAATTGAATTTTCATAAATATAATACAATTCAAGTTTTAGAATGATTAAGTCCAATTCCATTTAAGGCTATTTTTACTATCCAATTAAAGTTCAATTCCAATTCAGACAGTCTAAATTACTATTCAATTCCAATTCCATTCCAAATATGTGTTTGTTATTCAATTCCAATTCAGTTCAAATACAGACAGTCAAAATTACAATTCAATTACAATTACATTTTTTTGAAGATTGCTGCAATTCCAGTTAAATTCCAAGTAAATTATCCACTTATTGCTTGAATTGAAAATAAGTGGAATTTGAATATAAGAATATGGAATTTGAAATTAAATTGGAATTGACGCCAGCCCTCACCCCTATAGTTCACTCTCTGTGAAAATGTTTTGGCCTCACAGAGCAAGATTTTGTCAGAACAAAACTTCACTGTGTGATGTTATCTCCCTGCCTGTCTGTTGATGTTGTGATGCATTTTGATGTATCGTGGAGACATTGACACTTGGATGAGCTATGAGCCCTCTAATCTCTACAGAGACTGATCATCTCACACATCTCTTCTCGATATTGAGAAATGGAAAGGTAATTTTTAAACCCAGCAGACACTGTAAAGGAATCATTTAATGTTCTTCTATCAAAGAGGGATAGAGCAATGTTTATGCAATTAAACAGGATAGGCAGAGGAAACTGGTGTGGTATGTAGGTGAGGACAGGAGAGGAGTGGAGGGGGTGATTTCAGATTTGACAACAATTTGTCTTCATCTTGAAAATAATTGGTGTTGCATGGCGTTTGCGTGGTTCTGCATGCACTGAATAAAGACACTGTCAAAAGTCACAGCTACACGTGTAAACAAATACATGGTTTATCTGAATAAAATCTAGTCCGAGAGACAGAGAATCCAAGAATGAAGAAGAATCCGTCCATAGTGGTCTCCAAGTCCAATGAAACATCTCATTGAATTCAGATGACGCTCCTCCATGCCTGGAGTCCTCATCAATTCAATCAGTATTTCTCTGATTCTTTCGACATTCTCACCAACATCCTCACCTAGATCAATGAGCAAGACCCTTGGCCAGGGCAGCTGACAATATCACAAACACATGTATCTCTCTGTGTAGAACAACCAAAACCTACTCCATCAAACCGAGAGGAAGAGGGAGAGTAGGAGAGAGAGAGGGGGGAACAAGTGATACATGACGTCCTTGCCAGAACGAGAGATACTGAGCGAGGGATGATGGGGATGGATTGATAAAAGAGAGGGGTGGTGTCTTTATCGCAGAGTGAGTGATGAGAGTGGAGGAGAGGAGAGAGATGTGTGTTTGTACGTACAGGACATCTGTTCCATTGTTTGCGTGTGTTTTCCGTCTTAATTTGTGTAATAAGTACAGCATAGATGTGTGTGTGTGTGCGCGCGGGCGTGTGTCAGCCTACTCTACCCTCATTTACCCATCTACCTCACCCCTCTCCCACCCCTCTCCTCTTCCCTGTGGCAATCTACACTTCCCTAACGCTGCATTCCCCTCTCCCTCCATTAATATCTTCCCTCTCCTGCATCCCTCTCTCCCTCCCCTCCTTCCTTCGTTCTGTATCTTGCATGCCTCTCTCCCTGCCCTTCAGTTCTCTCTGAGCAGTGTGTGTGTCGGTGTGGGCAGAGCAGGGCAGGGCAGGGCGGGAGGGCAGGTAGACCAGTGATGATTTAGAGGGTGTGGGATTGGAGGGTTCAACTCAGGGCTAGACACACTGACACACCCATTAATCAGAGGGAGAGGGAGGGAGGGAAAGGCAGGGAGAGAGAAGGGGGAGGGAGGGAGAGAGAGAGGCATGGAGTTAGACAAAGACAGAGTGACAGGCAGAGAGAAAAGAAAGAAAAGTGGAGGACAGCCTACATGTATAATTTAAGACACCCCCAACCAAGGTAGACATACCTCTCCTTCCCTCCCACATCTCTTCTCTTACCTATCCCTACACCTCTCTCTCTGGATCTCATTGCTACCTCTCTCTCTGGATCTCTCTCTCTCTCTCTCTCTCTCTCTCTCTCTCTCTCTCTCTCTCTCTCTCTCTCTCTCTCTCTCTCTCTCTCTCTCTCTCTCTCTCTCTCTCTCTCTCTCTCTCTCTCTCTCTCTCTCTCTCTCTCTCTCATATACATACATGTATGTATGTACTAGTGCAGTTGCTGTCAAACTAGAGTTCTCTTTCAATCTTGATCTCTCTCCTACTCTCCATACCCTCTCAGGAGTTGTGGTGAAACCATTTTGCTTGGGGGTGAGAAAGTTGTAAAGTCCAGAAATATTCAACATGTTTTGAGTCTGGTGTTGATGTGTTTTTTAAACTCTACCATACACTCATGATTAATATTCATGTAAAGAGACATCATTTTTTGGTTTATTTTTATGTAACCTTTATTTAACTAGGCAAGTCAGTTAAGAACAAATTCTTATTTACAATGCCGGCCTACCAAAAGGCAAAAGGCCTCCTGCGGGGATGGGGGCTGGGATTAATAATAAAAATATAGGACAAAACACACATCACGACAAGAATACACAGGTTTCTACTGGTGAGTATGAAGACTGTCGCTGTTTTCGAATACCCATACTAACATACTGTATACTACATACTTAATGAGTATATAGATATACTATTAGTTCATTTTAGTATACTGTAAACGAACGGTATTCTAGCTTTTCGCAGGTCTACTAGAAGTTGATGCTGTTGAACCTCTTGCTAGCTTGTTAGCATAACAAATTACTAGCTATACATTTTACGACTTCGGGTGTGTTGTTAAATTCAATCTGGAGTGTCAGTGTGTGCTCAGAGTGCGCTCTGGGCTTTTGTAAATTCAGAGCATTTCACACTCGGAGCGCACACTGGACGCTCGGGCCGAGGAGTAGGGTTGATTTGAGCGTTCTGACCTTACAACGACAGTCAAGCACCCAAGCTAGTTGGCTAACGTTGGCTAGCTTGCTAGCTACTTCTAGACACAAATGAGAGAACACCTCACTCTGACCATTTTACTCGCCCTAGCAGAGATGCTTTCATGTTATCCAGATCGTTGGTGACTGTAACTGTGCTGCTGGCAACAATTTAATTACACTTTGACGTTTACTGACACCGGCCATCATCAACGGGTGCTGAGCACTAGTACATTCATCAGTTATTCTGCTCTCTCGTACACTCAGACAATAGTGCTCTGAAATCGGAGTAGATAGCCAGAGCGAATTTATGAAAACACCCGAATGTCCATTGAGAACGCACAACGACTATGCCACTTAACTAAGCTAAGAATGACGCAAATGATCAAGTCAATCAACGTTTGGTGGTTAGTTAGATAGCATATAGTTAATATACTGGCAAGTTTGATGTATTAGTAGCCAACTAACGTTAGGTAGCTAGCTAACATACCGGTACATACTGCTGTAATGATATGCTATGTGGTTCATAAGGATAGTGTAGATAACAAATTGTCAGCCAACATAATGTGTAAGGTAACTTATTAAAAGTAATTACTTTATTACATTGCTCAACATTTTCTTAACATTTGTCATAATTAGTTAAAGCAATGAATTGTTATCTGCTTTCGTAAGACTTCTGCAGCATATTTTCTGCCATTTTCTTCAAATCTGAAAATTATGTGAAGCCCATTCTCTGAAGAATTGTATTATGGGCCCCAAAATAACAGAAATAGTGTCCACTGCTGGTATACTTTGTATTTTGGCGAATGTAGTATGACATCCGGTAACTTTTGGGATGCTAACTATATCCATACTGTGACCAATAAGCATACTATATACTCAATTTACGTCGCAAATAGTACAGTTAGTATGACTATTCAAACACAGCTTGTGTCTCTCAGAGAGTAAGAGGTGTTCAACAACCACATGCACAGATGAAAACAAGAGACAACAATGAGTTAATGTGTGTGTGTGTCCTAGACCGTGACTCACCTGGAGATGAGCCCTGTATCGATCTAGCTCTAATTATATTAAAGCAAACCACGCACTCATCTAGGGATGCATATATTACGTGAAGGCGCCAGGGGACTCTGTGTGTGTGTGTGCGAGTGTGTGTTTTCAGCACACTGTGTATGGTCTCTTAATTTATGGGAAATTGTAGGCAAACAATACACTGTACACTATGAGTCGTCCACAGTGAGGGGCAGTTACCTTTCGCCAACCTCCCCCTCCACTTTGCTTTTACCTCCCTGTCCCCCCTCCTCCCCTCCTGCCCGCACAGTATCTAGAGTCTGGCAGGGGAAAAGAAAGGAGAAAATCGATGGTGTGCGTCTCAATGAGAGTGGCGAGAGCTGGATTGATTGCAGTCTAAATTAGGTCAACAGGATTGCCTATTTAAAGGCCAGGACCCCTTAATCATCCTTTTAGCTGAGATAGACTCAGAGACACACACAGATTGGCTCTATACACACACACACAAACACAAACAAATACACATGTGACCCATGCCCTCATGCACAGGTAGTCACACACCTTCTATAGGCCACAGACAAACATTTGCATGGAAGATAAAGCAGGAAGTTTAATTTGGAGGGAAATGTTCACTGCCCGTGTTTTGCATTGGCCATCCCAGACTCTGAGAGGGAAAGAAGGCTCTCAGTTTTGCGTCCCAAAATGCATCCTATTCCCTATGTAGTATACTACTTTTGAGAAAAGCAGTGTGCTGGCTGTGCGCGGTAGGCATACGCCAACAGACTGGGGATCCAGCAGCCTCCTGGAGCTATGGAAGATGTCCTTGGTCCCCCGTCCCCTTGCCACTGGAATGCACACCCTCTGCTAGGTGGTTGCTACATAAAGTCCCCAGGACATTTACAGTATTAGGCAAGACTGCCTTCTCGTCTTGTGAACCAGAGGCATGGAATAGTCTACAATCCATGCTTCATCTAGATATGTAGTGCTGCTGAATTAATTTAAAATGTTGATGGGAGACTCTGTTACAGAGGAGTGTAAATGCTTTTTTTTAGGCTGGATCATGTTGTTGTGTTGTATTGTATTGCTGTATGTTTTAATTCTGTAATGTATTGATTGCTGCTGCCCTCTTGGCCAGGTCTCCCTTGAAAAAGAGACTATGGGTCTTAATGGGCTTTTTCTGGATAAATAAAGGTTAAATAAATAAAATATAAAAATAACCTCCTTTGCATAGGTATCCACTTCCGGACACCGGAAGAAAGCCTGGAGGCGTTGGGGTATCCGGTGAAGGGAGCAGGCGTTGGGGTGTCCGGTGAAGGGGGCAGGAGTGAATGCACCTGGAGCCCTTAATCAGACCCCTGCACGCCAGTGGCACAGAGCTATTTTGATCGCCAGCAGTTGGGACTTGAGTGGTAGCTGCTCTCGACAGACCCCTTTATGACTGAGCAGCCCAATTTAGGAGCCACACTGCTCACCAAACCTGAGAAGAGGCCTCAAAAAGGTGGCCTTAAAATTAGCCCACTCACTCCTCCCTTGATAGGCTACCACACCTATCGGGAGTTCCACTCAGCAGTTGAACAATGCTAAAGAAAATAATTCACCTAAAACGACCCAAAGACAATCTCATCATCACTAACACCTTGTTCCCCCCCAACGCCTGCAGAAGTCCAGTAAGAGGCAACTGCACTGTATCCGGTTTGAGAAAGGAAGGAGATTGAGCCTCTTTTGAGCTCAGAGGACCCCATAGACCAGAAGTGGGCATCTATCAGCTCATTGCTCTATCAGGCAGCAGGCCACACCATTGGCTACAGAAGTAAGAAACATCAGGACTGGTTCGATAAGAACTCGGACACCATCACAACCTTAATGGACAATATGCACAAAGCGCTCCGGGCTACTCTCAACAGCCCCAAATCTCCTACCCTTCGCCAGCAATGGCGAGCATCACACAAAGAAGTGAAAACAACCTTGCATTCTCTGCATAACGAATGGTGGACGAATAAGGCACAGAAAATCCACATTTATGCTGACAAAAACGACATCCACAATTTCTACAACTCAGCTAAAGCTATCTACGGCCCTAACAGTTTCTCCATCACCCTCCTGAAAACAGCTGATAGTCTGACCAAAATCAGATCCTGTTAAGGTGGGCTGATCACTTTGAAGCACTACTCAACCAGCTCTCTCCAACAGACCACTCCATCCTGAAAGAACTGCCTGTACGGATGCAAACATTGTCACCATCTACAAGAACAAGGGCAACAGCCGGGTTGTGGCTGTTGCCGGCAAGGTCCTGGCCAAGATAATGCTACACAGGCTGGTGAATAACATCACAGAAGAACTGCTGCCAGAGTCAGAAAGAACAGGAGTACGGTCGACATGACGTTCACGGCACGGCAACTCCAGGAGAAGTGCTGTGAACAACGTGCATACCTTTGTCGACATCTCCAAGGCCTTCAACACTGTGAGCAGGGAACTCTGGTCAAAATAAGCACCATTTGGGACGAACCCTGTGTGTGAGCTTTGTCTACTACAGGGATATATGCACAGCGAATGCTTCAGTGTTAAAAAAAATGAAACACAATTAACACTGAGAGTGTTGAGTCTGTGGATCCATACAGACACTGGAACAGTGTTAAATTCACACACTGCTTAGTGTCTCAAAGTGTCTTGCCTTTACAGTAAATTGTAGCGTTACCACTGATGACTGTATTTGTTAGTGACAGAGACATGGAGAGTCTCATGGATTTCACCAAGTGAGATGCAAAGTGAATATGTGACCATCAAATTTGGCAGGTCATGTAATCGCGGAAGCAGATGCAATATTTGATTTTGTTGAGTTCAGGAGAATAAGCGGACAATGGTGGAGAGTGAAGCAACGATGGTGTCCAATGACGACAAGGATGATTCTGGCCCAGTGGGAGTGCGATTTTTGGAGATAACGGATCCTTGCCTTCCGGAAGATCCATATGTGGTGTCAGGTAGGGTGGAGAGGAGGATGGGGACTGGTGAGTCGGTGAAAGTAACTAGAAGTGGACTCAATGATTTTTTGCTTTTCTTCTGACCATAGGGAGCAGGCACTCCAGACCACGCGACTGGGGACAATAATTGTGACTTGCTTTGCTCTCCGGAGCAGCACTCCGTTGAAAGTAGTGATAGCATTAAGTGTTGAGGAGGATCAGCTGATATTAAAGATTCCCGGTGTCTGTGACGCCTGCCGTTTGATGCGACGCAGACCCGGTGGAGAGCGTGCTGAAACGGAGAAGACACTGTCTGTCTTGCTGAGTATTGATGCAGATTCTTTGGGCGACAAGGTCAAGTTAGGATCCGTCAGTTATCAGTGAGAGCTTTTGTCCCAAATATATTACGGTGTTTTAGGTGCCAAGCTTATGGTCATGTTGCAGCAGTTTGTAGGAGGGAGTGAGATGAAGGAATAAGTAGTATCGGTGGGAAAAGTTGTGTGTGTAAACTGTAGAGGTAAACATGGCGCTGGAGATCAGAAGTGTCCGGTGAGAGAAAGGCAAGTTGAGTTTGCCAGGATCAGAGTAGTGCAGAAAATGTCATATGCTGAGGCAGTGAAGAGAGTAGCAGAGGAAGATGAGTACAGGGCGAGAGATCCTGCGAGGATTCCTGTGAGTAGGCAGAGATCAATAGAGAGTGACAGGAATAATATGTGCTTCAGTGAGGTGGGTCTCTTAGCGTTCATAGCTATGTCTGTCAACTGTACTGCAGAAATGGATCGTAAGTCACAGAAAATAAAGGTTGTTGTGGCAGCTGCAGAGAAGTACTTGGGATTGCAAGGTTTTACTACAGAAGAGTTGCAGGGGTGTAAAGTGGTAGAGTTCTGTCCTCCAAGGCTGTCGGCCTGGAGTATGATTAGATAAGAGTTAAATAGTGGAATGGGGTGGTGGGATTTTAATGAGGGCAAATAGTTGGCATGGTAATTTCCACTTTTCCTTTTTCCCAATTTTGTATCGCAAAGTATAATGGATTTTACAGTAGGTGGCGGCAATACAACAATAGGTGTAGTGTACCATAACACCTTAAAGAAGAAGCTTAGTCTTCCTGATCTGATTGGTGCGTGCTCCACCTCATGGCAAAATTATGTAGAAATGCTGAAGCACACCATTTTGTTCATGATTTCTATGAATGATTGATGTAGCTGTTTAAAGCTCATGTAACTATTTTAATGTCTGCCTCATTTGTATTTTTCCATAGTAGTTGGAGAGGAAAGGGGAGGAAGGGTGGACAGCTCTCTGTCTAGTAGGCATCACTTGTAGCTAGTTGTAGGTCTCCTTGACGAAGCTCCAACAGACGGAGCTTGGGAAAATGGTAGAAGCTGTTACCTATCTTTGAGTAGGATACGATTAATTAATCAATCAATGTACATGCACAAAAATCTACCTGCAATAGAGCATGCAGGGAAATATGATAATGATGGGCATGGTTTTGGTTCGAAGTGATGTGTCAATCGGTTGGTAACACAGACAATGGAAAAGGACAAGGTTGTAAATAAAGGGCTTCATTTATCCACTTTGAATTTATCCAGGAAAGAAGAGGATTAAGTAAGTGTATATATAGTACCAGTCAAAAGTTTGGACACACCTACTCATTCATTTTTTCTTTATTTTTAGTGAAGACATTAAAACTATGAAATAACACATACAGTCGTATGCAAAAGTTTGGGCACCCCTCTGAGGCTGCATAATAATTTACTCTGTCGTCACAGAAAATGATCACAGTGGCATGCCATTCATTTTCTAATAAAAGCTGAGTACTGGGGTATTGTCCAGACAAATATTTTTAGTGTAGCAATATTAAGTTGTATGAAATTAAATCAGATGTGAAAAATAGGCTATGCAAAAATTTGGGCACCCTTGTCATTCTGTTGATTTGAATACCTGTAACTACTTAGCACTGATTAATTGGAACACACAATTGGTTTGGTGAGCTCATTAAGCCTTGAACTTCATAGACAAGTGCATCCAATCATGAGAAAAGGTATTTAAGGTGGCAAATTGCAAGTTGTTGTTCTCTTTGACTCAAAGGGAGCCTCAAAACAACTCTCAAATGACCTGAAAACAAAAAATGTTCAACATTATGGTTTAGGGGAAGGCTACAAAAAGCTGTCGCAGAGATGTAAGCTGTCAGTGTCCACTGTGAGGAACATAGTGAGGAAATGGAAGACCACAGGCACAGCTCTTGTTAAGGCCAGAAGTGGCAGGCCAAGTAAAAATATTGGAGAGGCAAAGGCGAAGGATGGTGAGAACGGTCAAAAACAGCCCACAGACCACCTCCAAAGACCTACAACATCATCTTGCTGCAGATGGTGTCAGTGTGCATTTAGTTATTTGGTCATAACAAGGGGAGTTATGCATGGCGGCAAAAGAACACAGCGTTCCAAGAAAAACACTTGCTACCCACAGTAAAATCTGGTGGGGGTTCCATCATGCTGTGGGGCTGTGTGGCCAGTGCCGGTACTGGGAATCTTGTTAAAGTTGAGGGTTGCATGGATTCCACTCAATATCAGCAGATTCTTGGGAATAATGTTGAAGAATCAGTCACAAAGTTGAAGTTACGCCGGGGCTGGATATTTCAACAAGACAACGACCCAAAACACTGCTCAAAATCTACCCGGGCATTTATGCAGAGGAACAAGTACAATGTTCTGGAATGGCCATCCCAGTCCCCAAACCTGAATATCATCATCTGTGGGATGATTTGAAGCGGGCTGTCCATGCTCGGCAACCATCAAACCTAACTGAACTGGAGATGTTTTGTAAGGAGGAATGGTCCAAAATACCTTCATCCAGAATCCAGACACTCATTAGAGGCTATAGGAAGCATCTAGAGGCTGTTATTTTAGCAAAAGGAGGCTCTACTAAATATTGATGTGATTTTTCTGTTGGGGTGCCCAAATTTATGCACCTGTCTAATTTCGTTTTGATGCATATTGCACATGTTCTGTTAATCCAATAAACCTAATTTCACTACTGAAATATTACTGTGTCCATCAGTTATTTGATAGATCAAAATGAAATTGCTGATCCAAACACCCAATTATTTATAAATGGAAATCATGGAAATTGTCAGGGGTGCCCAAACTTTTGCATACGACTGTATGGAATCATGTAGTAACTAAAAAAGTGTTAAACAAATCAAAATATATGTTATGTTTGAGATTCTTCAATGTAGCCACCCTTTGCCTTGATGACAGCTTTGCACACTCTTGGCATTCTCTCAACCATCTTCATGAGGTAGTCACCTGGAATGCATTTCAATTAACAGGTATGCCTTGTTAAAAGTACAATTTTTTGTGGAATTTATTTCCTTCTTCAGCCAATCAGTTGTGTTGTGACAAGGTAGGGGTGGTATACAGAAGATAACCCGGTCCTGGCTAGTTAGCTACGGTAGTTAGCTACTGCCACCATGTTGTTGTGGTGTTATTATCATATTTAGCCTATTCCACCATTTGCAAAATGCATACTGGCATTTGAATATAGCACGTGAAAAGTAAATCCGGACACATTGTGGACATGATGGACATATTTACAGTAAATATAAGTGTAGACTCATGATGTGTTCGGAATTCCATGATCAGAATACAAAAACGGCATTAACTGTCAAGTCTAGACACAGCCTCAGAAATAACTGACCCTTTACATGGAGCCACTGGATTCAATTAACAGATGGAGAGAGAGGTGAGGAAGGGGGGAAACAGTGGGAGGCAGGGGGGATATATGGGGAGGCTGGGGGATGAGGTAAAGTATCCTTCCACTCACTGCCATAGAGAGGAGAGACAGACAGACAGGTGTCAGAGTACGGGACAGGTGAGCTGCTAGCGGAACATGCAGGTATTGGACAGGGAGGAATGGTGGGAGTGTGTGTGTGTGTGTGTGTGTGGTTGCGAATGTGTGCGTGTGCGTGTGTGTGTGCCTCATACACTAAAACCCACCCATGTGGGTTAGGCTTACTATCCTGTGGGCTACACGTGTTCCCAGCTAATCGTCCATGTTCATGGAACCACATTCATTCATGCGATAGATGATGGCTGGGGATAAAACTGCTGCTGAGAAGAGACTATTGCTCCCCAGCCACTTTACAGACACACACACACACACACACACACACACACACACACACACACACACACACACAGACACACACATACACACATACACACACACACAGACCAAGAAATCATGCAAATGACGAGAGAGAGAGAGAGAGAGAGAGAGAGAGAGAGAGAGAGAGAGAGGGGAAACGAAGCGGTGGATGGAGAGGAGGAAAAAGATAGTATAATTAGAAATAGAGAGAAAAGGGGGATCAGAGTAATCCAGTGGGCTTTGAATACATCAAACATTTTAAAACCAACTGATTCCTTCTGGCTGTAACCAAACAGAAAGACTGCTGTTCTAAATGGAATTCCTCTCATTCTAGAAACCTTTTCCTTCCTTCCGGAGGCTCAAACATGGAGCCTCGCTAGGCGTCGCTTTCCAACCCTGCGGGACCATGATAAGAATCTAATTAACCAAAATCAATATTAACACCCAATTCTCTTTCTCTTTCTCTTTCTCTTTCTCTCCTTCTCTCCGCCATCCTCCAGTCATCTCACTGGTCGCACCTTCATTTTCCCTCTGTCTTTTTTTATTTCACAATTTTAACACCCCAGTGTTCCAAGAACTGAGGTAGAGTAGAAAGAAACAAGGGGGAGGAGGAAGTGGAGAAGGGGGGATTGAGATCACAATGCATTGTGGGTAGAGAGGAAAATGTGTCCCAAATGGCACCCTATTTCCTTTATAGTGAAATATACACACAGGCACACAAACCTACCTCACCACACACACACAGTACGGAATGTAACACTCTCCCTTAAGCAATGGCTGCGGGAAGATATTTTACGTTGGGAGTGCTCGACGGAAGAAGGGGTGGGGGGAGTAATAAAGTCCTAGTTCACAAATATTTGTATTTATTTATTTAGATTCATCAGGACCCCTACTTCCCATGGCTATGCCTAAAGCCCCAGAGAGTGAGAGACAGATCCCCTTGTCCCCCCTTGACTTCTCTGCCTCTTGCACTCCAAATTGAAGAGAATAAGTGTGCATCTCAGTTTCTCCCAGAGCCCTAGCCCCTCGCAAGCACCACATCTAAAAGGAGAGGGGGAGTGTGTGCGCCTCTTCAGCTGCTTTAGGAAATGAGAGAAGGGAGGATGAAACCCTGACGGGGCGGTAAGAAGGCGTAGAGGAAGATTCATCCCAGTTCATTCCATTAAGTGAGTCCAAGGGACCCAATGTGAACGCTAAACAATTCTATGGGATATCCAATACCACACAAGGACTACAGTAGTTAGACATTTACAGGTAAATGTGCTTGGTCTCTCTTTCCTATTATAATCTTGTAACGTGAATAATCACACCATTTTAGTAAGTTTTGTATCAGACTCAATGTTAAAACCTCTTCTCATCTTCACTTAATGCCTAGTTCTCCCTCAATTATTCCTTTCGATATTTCAGATGTGGGGATTTGCTAAGGATTACCTACTTTCGGAAGTACCGGAAGTACCTATCAACCGTGTCTGTTAGAGACAGACAGGTAGAGTGGCGAATGAGGTGAGACCCTCACCTTTCTTAAAAGGAGCAACTCTTCCGCCCTCAGGTTATTCTCGCTTCACTTCCTCGCGAAGAGAATTTCTACTCTACTGTAGCTCTCCTCAGATCGACTGGATACATGTTTTCCTGCTTAACTTCTCACAAGTGAACAGTAAAGGATATACCCTGTCAAGAGGTTGAGTACTAACCGGAAGGTTTTATTTTCGTGTAGAAATTCTCAGTATCTGTTGGTAGCTAGCTTCATGCCCCTCCACTAGTGGACTTTGGGCTCCTTCGTGTCTGCAAGCGGACCATGGCCAGACTCGGCATCGAGTCTCCTGTAGGGGCTCAGGTCCCTTCAAGGGACCTATACGACGGGAAGAAACTCCCGTTCCATACAGCCTCCATAAAGGAACTGCTCCCCACAATACCATCTTGCCTCAGGGAAGCTAAGAGCTTGGGGAAAAGTATCTTGCTAGAGGTACCCTGAGCCTGGATATGCACAATATGGAGGAATCCGGGTATGGCAACCCTCCCACGGTGTAGCCGTCACTGGCTTACCACGTCAGCCCCTCACGCCATGTTACTAACAACACCAGTGCCTCACTCCCTGGGAAGGCAGAGGCTTTACTGACTCCGTTTTTCAGAAGACGTAAGGAGGGCCAGTCAACCTAGGGCACAGCCCTGGTGGCTGAGGAGGATAGGATGTGCAGGGTCTATGGCTCTCTGCCTATTCTCTCTCTTCAGGTTTAATGTTTGCTACTCCTTCCCCTCTCCGGTTTTTCGCTGCAGTGGGAAGGCAGGGCTGCGTTAAAACAGAACTATATTCTCTGTGCAGCAGCCCCCTGATTGCCTCCCTCCCTCAGGCTCTACCCCCAGCACCTTCTCTGCTTTTCCGCCGGGGGCACAAGTCAGCATGTCAGTCCTCCCTCCGTTGTCACGACACACACAGAGCAGGATTGCAGGTCTTTGACCATCCTCTGTGGCCCTTTCCCCCTCGCCTTTGGTCTTTATGCCTCTGACTACTATTCTGCTTTATGAGCCGTTTCAGTTGTCCCGATAAAAGGCGTTGCTATTTTGTACAACAAGGCAGGGTAACCCTAACCATACACGCTCCCCTGTTCTACTGCAGGACAGGTTTCCAGGGCTCACTGTATAAATTGTTGCATGTAGCTATTATATTTTTGTTCAGGGTACAAGGTAACGAACAGTACCATGTGAGATCATTTCATATGGGTACCTCTGAAGGTACATTATGTGTATTTTGGTATTTTTCTACCCTAGGGAACAATGTGTACCCTAACCGCACTCTTATTTCTACGAGTGCATCTGTCTCTCTCTGTCTCCGTCTCTCTTTTCTCTATCTGTCTCACTCTCTCCCTCTCTCTCCCTACCTCCCTGTAAACTGGCTAAAACACTAACAACTGTATCTATTGGACAATAGAATTTCTATTGTCCAATAGATAGATATTTTCTAGTGGGGACCATGAACAGTCTGATAGCATGGCTGTGGTGAAGTAGCTGTTGAGTAAATATTCAGTATGACCTTTTCCAAGGGCCCGTATTCCAATAAATACTAATTTCCTGTTGATCTAATTAGAACCTGCAGGAATTTGTCTTCATCTATTATTGAGGGGAAACAAGAAAAACTTGGGCGCCAGCACCATTTTAATGGATCTATAACAGAGGAAAGGCTATTATTTATTAACCACCTCTTTAATCGTGTTCTGGTGTGTTCAGGCTTTGTCTTATAGCCTAACATATGTTAGCTATATGCTACCTGTTAACAGGGGTGAAAGCAAGGCTGTCCGGTACGACGTCCCGGCAAAATAAATAGTATAAAACATGAGCCTATCACAATTAAAACTAAATGTCAAGAAAAGCAAGAAAAACAATGGATACATACATTCTGGCCTAATAATAATCTCTCTCTTAATAATTCTCTCTTTCCATTCAACACTGTTTGGAGGCTGGACATATGTTGCGAGTGGATGAACGTGCGCGGGTAGCCTAGTAAAGGAGCCCTTTGAAGTGATTGTTTGACAATCAGATAAAAACATAATGACTGGTTGCCACAATAAAAGGTCATATATTTTAAAAGTTAAATGACAAACCTTTACGACTAGGCCCACAGAGATCCTATTGACTTAATCAGGATGTTGTTCTATAGTCAGGCCTATACACACATAGGGAGTCCCGCATCGGGAATAAATTAAATATACTTTCACCCCTGTGTGTTACATTTAAGCAATAAGGCCCGAGGGGGTGTGGTAAATGGCCTACATACCATGGCTAAGGGTTTTTCTTAGGTACGACGTAACGCGGAGTGCCTGGATACAGCCCTTACAGCCCTTAGCCGTGGTGTATTGGCAATATACCACAAACACCCGAGGTGCCTTATTGCTATTTTAAACTGGTTAACAACAAAATTAAAATAAATGCTTTTTCATACCCATGATATACGGTCTGATATACCACCGCTGTCAGCCGATCAACATTCAGGGCCTTCTCATAGGCTTACATGATGAGACGAGATAGCAGTGATGTGAGGTGGTACATAAGGCCTCCCTATGTCACGTAAGGACTTTCAAATACCCTTACTTTTACAAACTTTTCCCCACCTCTCTCCTCAACCTGTGGCAATCCCTCCCCCCCTCTGTGTGCTTGATCAACCTATGGCATTCTACACCTCTCTCTCTCTCTCTCTCTCTCTTCTCTCTCTCTCTCTCCTCCAGTGTGTTATGTTTGGTCGACCCACAGTATAGAGGAGCCAAAGCAATTAGATATGTTCTTTGTGTTACCCGATAAGTCATTAAGAGTGTAAATGACCAGAGGCCTCTGGGGGAAACCTTTCCTCTGTAGAGCGCAATTTACGGCTAAAACAAACCTGCACCCATTATGGTCCGAGTCGCTCCGGACCGGGAAAACATTAATGCAATTTGTTTTGTTAAGGCCTACGGAATTATGATCCCCATTCCCCATTGTTTTATTTCCCCGCTCATGTCACCTTGGAGTAGCCGATGGGAAAAACAGAAAGTCAATATGGGTTAGGGCTAAGTGGACAAGGCGGAACACAGTGTAGACAGTATTCCTCTTCTTTCCAACGCAGTAGCCTAGGGGTGTTGGGAATCTGGATTCTCCTGGGTATTCCTGGGATAAAGAGGTGTGGGATTGGAGAGGGAGATCAGAGAGAAGGGATGTTTCCACTACACTGCCTTGACCTATAATTAATTAGGTTGTGTGATTTAAAACCTTGGTAGAGCATGGGTGAAGTAGGACTTGTGGTCCTCATGTGAATTTTATTTTTATTTTTTGGGGGGGATTGATGGTGCTTTAGGGGGCGAGGTGGTAGGTGGAAAGATACATTAGGTGCTTTAGGGGGTGAAGTGGGGTAGGGGGTTGGTGTATCTGAGGTGTGGTGAGGTGGAATACTGTAGGTGAAAGGATATCTGAGGTGTGGTGAGGTGGAATAATGTAGGTGAAATTATATCTGAGGTGTGTTGAGCTGGGAGAGGTTGAGGGATACCTGAGAAGTGGTTGAACCCAGCAGGAGATTCACCAACATAGTTTTGCCATGGTGCACTGAAGGTGTAAGGAAAAGAGGGAGATACATGAAGCGATAGAGAGGGGGAGGCAGAGAGCAGTCTCTTGTCCTCTCTGTCTTAACAAGTTGAATCAGGTATGCTAGCTCTGGAATGGCTGAGGAGGGAATTGAAAACCCATGTGATCAATGATGTTTGAAGCTTTGTTTTGTCAAACAACCACCTGATTGGTTTTGGTATTGGTTTCAGTAGAAGGCAAAAAGGCTTCCCTGCGCACGCTCTACGGTGTGTGAGACGTCATCTATAATAATTTGTCCGTTCTAAATGTGGCTGTACATTAGATGCTACTAGCGTACACAGTGTTGATCAAAGCCTCAAGTAATGAATCTATTTACAACACAATTGGCCAGAAATGCTCAATTTCTTCATCACTATCTTTCACTGGACACCAGCAAAGGAATTAGCCATATAACATTTAACAGCATAACACAACAGATAACATAAACTGGAATAACACTCTCACTCACGTTTGCACAAAAAGACAAACCACGTCCCAAAATATTCTAATGAGCCGCCGCCCCTACATTTTAATTAGCACTAAGGGGGGATTAGTATGAGTTAAGCGCTCATACTTGTAACATAATTCCCTTTTTATTCCCTTTTCTCTCTATGCGTGTTCTGACCTTGAATTTAAGCGTGAGAATAGCATTCTATTCACCCGCTATTCTTTTGGGTTGGAGATCAAAGGAAGGTGCGGCGGAGGTGTGTCTACAGATACACCATATTCTAACCTTCATTTAATTCCCTCATAATTCTACCACCTTTATGCACAACCAAACAAATGAATAAAGTCGAGCAATCTGTCGGTTCCAAGTGGCACAACATCTACTTTCTTTTTTCTGATAGAAATAACACCATTATCCATACAGTGTCATTTACAAAATTGATAAGAGCTATTGATAAGAGCTAGGTAAATGAGTAAATTGTTTGGAAAAGGGGATTGCAAATATATATTTTTTTACCGTATGATCGCTGGAGACAAATGAGAAACCAGTCATATGGCAGCAAACTGAAGCATATAAACTGAAGCATATAAACTAAACCTTTTCCACTGTGAAGAAACGCTGGCCTTATAACTTGCAAGGATGACATTTGGAGACCCAAGCTATAGGCTTCTGTAGCCATGCGCAAATGACAGTATAGCGCCAAACCTACCAAGTTGATTTATGATTTCTAAAATGTTTTAATTATATGCCCAGACTTTTTACAATTTGTATCGTGTTTAATATTAGCCACTATCGGTAGCCACCATCAGTTATACCCACATACATTTATAACTCTAATTTTAGTGTTAATTTACTTACATTTTGCATAATTCCATTACATAGTTAGTTTACCTTTCTTTCCCCATTTGTGTGGTTGTTCCTGAGGATCACTAGCAATAGTGGAACATATTAAGCTAACGTATAACAAGTTGTGCGCCTATTTGAATCATTATGGAACGCAGACCATACATAGCAGTTTAAACCTGGAGTCGAGAGCACGGTTCCCGACGACTGGATCGTCACCACAGTTCCATGATTAGTGAGGATTATTAGGGTAGATTTATGGGATTATTGTTCAACCCCTATTGAACACTTTTCTCACCTTCCAATATTTCATGGATTGAACAATTGAATATAGCAACTTTCAGGATGAATCAAACTTTTGTGCATAAAGGCTCTCCAAACCTGTGTTTGTAATTTTCATAAATACTTTCCTAACCCTAAACAATATACTAGAGTATTTTTAAATCTACTAATTGGTGCTGAAAAGGAGACGAATATGCATGTATTTACATGGCTTTCTTTCACTGATCACTAATATTCTGAACTGTTCTCTCCATATATTCTAGTGAGTCTGTCGAGAAATGTCATACTCAAGGTACACCAAATTTAAAGTGATGACTTTAGATAAATGTACAAATGTTTTCATTGAATGAAAACTCCACAAGAAAATCTGTTGGCCAGCAAGTGGAAGGGTTTTCAGTGATTTAATGTATTCAGCCCACACAAGGGAAGCACACCTGCATAAAAGTCTAAAAACCAACTACTGAGCAATGTTTAGAAAAGGCAGATAAGAAAGGCATACAGTTCCTATGTCTGAATCGGGCCCGAAAAGTGTAGAGAACCCTTTTTTGAACTGCAAAGAACCATTGAGGGGCTCGAAAGGTTCTTTGGGTCAGTATGGTTCCACATAAAACCATCACCCTTCCCAAAGAACCCTTGAAGAAGACCCATTTTTTTGCGTGCACCCTTGGTACTTTAGCTCAATGATTATTAAGCCATTCCCTCATCCTGCAACACAGGGCATTCCAGATTTATCCAATAGAATAACAGTAATTAAAAAGTATAATAGCCTAACTTGTCCTCTCACTGACACTCCTGATACCCTGGCCAAAGAGGGATTGGATTGGATGGGACTACCGTGTGTGTGCGTGAGTGAGCGGAGAGAGGCACTAGAGTGTGTGTGTATGTGTGCGCGTGCATGCGTGTGATATCGTTGGAAGGGACAGAGAAATGAGAGGTGATCCATTTTAACGTCCTCTCCTGTACAGAGCAGTGGATATATGACCTCGGAGAGAGACAGAGAGCCAGAGTGGCTCTAAGCTTTCAGTAAAGGTGGAAGTCACAGATAGAAGTTATCTCTAGTTCAATATTTAATTGGTGAATTTCTCCAGTGGGTTTTCTCTGCTTAAATCTTTAATGAAGATTAAGCAGGACCTAACACAGCCTAATAAACATCCCTTAGGATAATGGTCAGAGGGGAGAGGAGAGGAGGGATTGAGTCAAGCAATCAGGCCACACATACAGGAACAGACAAACAAACACGATCACACATGGGGACACACACACACAGCACTGTAACCCCCAAGGCATTTTTTACTCAAATGCTTCTAGTAAGTTGAACTCAGTCAATGAAAAGTAATTATTACTTAAAATGTTTATGTGGTACGGACTCAAAATTAAATGAGAAGTCCCATCAACTAAAGAAGTTTAAGTTATGATAACAAATTAACATTTTACCCAACATGCTCAACTGCAGGTAGATTTTTTGGAATAGTTTTTAGTTTTTTTTATCGCTTTGGAACTATTTTCACAAGTATATGGTAAAATGTCACAACTCTTAGTACAGAACTTAAAACAAATCATCAAAAAGGCAACTTTCAACTTTAAGCACAAGTTCAACACACAAAATCACACAGTAACTTTTTCACCAAACCTATTTAATCTAAAAATACCTTTTTATATAAAGTAATTGCCTTTCACAATGCAATACTCACGAAACTTTTCATATGATTCTCTTCTCATTTGTTTAAATACATTTAACCGTCTCTTAATCCACTGTACCTAATGGTTAATCACTTAACTGTTTGGTAAGCATATATATTTTAAACTGGTTTGTCTACTATATATGGATTTTGAGAACTACAGAAATAAAATGTGTGTTTGCAAAGTTTAAACATAAATTACATGTATGATATATGATAAGCATACTTACTATTCCACATTGCTAATTGATTTCACATTTATTGGTAACCACATTTGGTCGCCATTTAAAAGGGGGTGTGTGAAAACTTTCAATTTCTTTCAACATGGAACAGGATAGACCGCAAGGGAGAACAAGAAATCAAAGAGCTCGTGGACAAGGAGCCTGTCAGAGAGGTGGTTATGGGCCCCATCAAAGAGGTCAAAGAGGTGGGCATGTGCCTTATCAAAGAGGTCAAAGAGGTGGACATCAGAGAGAGGGAGGCAGATGGCAGGGAACTGTTGTGTCTAATGAAGTCCGGGCCATCGTCGTTGACCATGTGGTAAACAGAGGCCTTACCACGGCAGAGGCTGCCAGATTAGTTCACCCCAATCTGAAAAGATCAACTGTCAATTCGATCATGAGAACATTTTACCAAGAAAACCGGTAAGTCTGCAGGATATGCACTATGCTTTACCATTACATTTACAGTAATTTACAGTATGCACGTAAATTCCCAAAACATACAGTATTCTTACAGTGTGATCTATTGACAGTATACTCAGTTCTACCCTCAGAATTGACAGAAGACCCCATGGTGGTGGCAGTGGTCGTGTGCTGGTAGAAATGGTGAGGGTCAGGAATGACATATGGCTGTCCGAAATAAAGCAGGCCATTGAGGAGAATGATGACACCTTTGCCAATGTGACATCCATCCGCCCACCAACAATCGCCCGCGTTTTGAAGAGGCACCAGGTATCTATAAAACACAAATTCGGCGCCGTGGGCGGAACCTTATCAGCCAACGGGCGACCGTCCAAGTGCCTGGACAACGTGTGGGAAACCATTTGCACAACCATCTCTGAAGGCCATTACTTGGCTCCTACAATGCTGCACACCTCATTGTGTTTCTCAATGAATTTGAGTAGGCCTGTTAAGGTGAAGGGGTCACCTATGTCATGGTGTGGGACAATGTCAGGTTCCACCATGCAGAGGTGGTTCAGGCATGGTTTCAGGCCCATCCCCGATTCGTTTCCCTATACCTGCCCTCATAGTCGCCATTTCTCAACCCTATTTTTTCAGCATGGAGGTGGAAGTTGTACACTCACTATTCCAATGAGCATGCTACCCTCCTTCTGGCCATTGATAAGGCATGCGACAACATCAAGGCAGACCAATGTCAAGCCTGGATTCGCCATGCCAAAAGGTTTTTCTATTCTGGTTAGAGACAGTTTGCGCTGTTCTGTGAAGGGCGTAGTACACAGCGTTGTACGAGATCTTCAGTTTCTGGTAATTTCTCGCATGGAGTAGCCTTCTTTTCTCAGAACAAGAATAGACTGACGAGTTTCAGAAGAAAGTTCTTTGTTTCTGGCCATTTTGAGCCTGTAATCAAACCCACAAATGCTGATGCTCCAGATACTCAACTAGTCTAATGAAGGCCAGTTTTATTGCTTCTTTAATCAGTACAGTTTTTAGCTGTGCTAACATAATTGCAAAAGGTTTTTCTAATGATCAATTAGCCTTTTAAAATGATAAACTTGGATTACCTAACACAACGTGCCATTGGAGCACAGGAGTGATGGTTGCTGATAATGGGCCTCTGTACGCCTATGTACGTAGATGTTACATTTTTTTAAATGTATCAGCCGTTTCCAGCTACAATAGTCATATACAACATAAACAATGTCTACTGTAGTTGGTAGACATTCCTTTTATTTTATATTTCAAAGTGCACCATTCACAAAACAAAGATCCACAATGCAGGTGGGAAAATCATGAACTTAAATAGGATCCCCAATTAGAGACAACGTAATGCAGCTGCCTCTAATTGGGGACCAAACCAAAAACCAAACATAGAGTCGTCTAAACAACTCTCCTATCAGGACCTGACAGTCTACACTGTATTTCTGATCAATTTGATGTTATTTTAATGGACCAAAACTAAAGCTTTTCTTTCAAAAACAAGGACATTTCTAAGAGACCCCAAAATTCTGAATGGTTGTGTATATGCAGACAGTGTGCCTTGCAGAGTGATTTGTACTACATTTTCAGTCATTTAGCAGACGCTCTTATCCAGAGCGACTTACAGTAGTGAGTGCAAACATTTTCATACTGGTACCCCATGGGAATAGAATCCACAACCTTGGCATTTCAAGCACCATGCTCTACTGACTGAGCTACATGGGGTACTCACTACAATGCATAAAGAAGCTACTCAATTGAGAAAAAACTCCCAATAAAGTCCCAACACTTCCAGAGGTCGCTCACCTCAAAGGGTTTGAATACTAAATTACATTCAAATACATACATCTAGTAAATCCCAGGGTTTGATTAGGGCTGTGGCACACCTCAGAGACACACAAACATAAACGCACACACACACACACACACACACACACACACACACACACACACACACACACACACACACACACACACACACACACACACACACACACACACCTCAATGACGGAAGACACATCCAGGAAACACCATCACTTTTTACTCATCCAAAGGGAGCTTTTTTATTTTTTTTATTTAAACTAAATTACACACATACACACACACAACCGAAGAGTGATTATATTACTGACACACACACACACACACACACACACACACACACACACACACACACACACACACACACACACACACACACACACACACACTTTTCAATCATAGTGAAACCTGTTGTTCTTCTGTTCCTTATTGACATCACCACAGGAACACAGAAACCTCTGTATTATCACAATCTATTTGACTCCACGCATTCTGGATTCCCCATAGAGTAGAAAGCGGAGTCATTACACACACACACAGAAACACACACACACACACACACACATACACAGAAACACACACACACATACACACACACACTCTCAGCGGAATACAGCCTCTTCCAGCTGCATTAGGGCTAAGTGCATTTGACACACAATGAGATGAACATGTTGTCATTTATTTGAGTGTGTGTTTGTGTAAGCGCATGTGTGTGTGCATGCATGTGTGAGCTTGAGTGTGTGTCTGTTAATGTCCCACAATTTTTCCCTTTCCCCTAAGATGAGAGACAATAGATAATAACACAGAGATATTGGACTGGCAACAACATTTGGGGAATGAGTCAACTGTATATTTTCACACACAGACACACACACAAAAACACACACACACTAGTATAGTTTCTGGTGACGTTTGGGGAACCTGAGTCTATTCCACCACCAGATATCATATGTACGTCAACATGTACAGTATGCACGCAAGAAATCTTCTGATCAGGACACAAACACACACACAACACACACTCATGCACACACACTAAGAGGGGTAAGGAGGGAGAGAGAAAAGCTGACTTAAACATTTTTCTCAATTTCACAAAAGTAGCCGTGCCGGTGTCAACATGATGAATGAGAAAATAAGAAGGGGAGAGAGGGGGGGAGAGAGAGCTTCTTCTTTTTTACACACACACACACACACACACACACACACACACACACACACACACACACACACACACACACACACACACACACACACACACACACACACACACACACACACACACACACACTCAAACAAACAAACTCATAGAAACACACACACTGTAAAACATTTTTTAGATTATGTCAAAATAATTGTTTTGATCTAGCCAAGTCAACTAAATTAGAAATATTTGTTGAGTTGACCATTTTTTTTTAAGTTGAGATGATTTCAACTCACAAAAAATGTAAAAACGTAGTAAATCAAGTTGAGTTAGCGTAGTGTATTCTCAACGTAGAAATTCACAACCATGAAGTGAAATGTAAATTAAAATGATGACTTCAACTTACTTTGGGTGGTGGATCTCATTAGAATAATACCCAGCATGCATTGCAACCGTTAATATACTGAACAAAAATATAAACGCAACATGTAACAATTTCAAAGATTTTGCTGTTAGTTTAGATTTTCTGACTACTTGTCAAAACAACTTGAATAGCGTTGTTAGGACAACTAAGTTAAAGCACGTTGATTTGACAAAAAATATGAACTTCACTCAAGTTATTAAAATCAAATTTGTCAGTTCCACTGACTTTACTAGATGAAAGTAACTTTTGATTAAGTTAACTCAACACAAAATCCGGATTGTACATCACATAATATTTTAAGGCAGCCTGGTTACAGGCTTTTTTATAAAGGTCCTGAACATTAATTCTGAAAAGTACTTTTATCTCATGGCTAACATGCCAGGAAGTTTGAAAAGACAGGCTGAGTGGGCAGGGAGAGTATATTCATGAGCTCGCCTTGACTGACAGCTCTTTGAAACACCTATGTCAAGCAACTTGGATGCAGTGAGCAGTGTAAGCAGTAAAATCATCTCAAGCACATTTGGTGATACACAAGGCAACTCAGACAATGTCAAAATTGCATCAATTATACATATATATTTTGAATACATCTCCTGTTTGTCATGTCTCTTATGATGTGATTCACACCAGTGCTGACAGATCTTTTAACGACCCTTCCCCCCCTTTTGTTCCATGCTGGATGGAGACCTAGCTAGCCAGTAACTAGCTCACGCCAGACAAAGATGAAAGGGGAAAAGTATATTTTACATAGATGAATAGAGTAAACTTTAAATATATTTGCTATATTAACCACGCCCCTCTGCAAACACACCTTACCTTTAATAATGAATCCAAGTGTTTAACTTGGGGGAGGAGACAAGTAACTTCATGATCAAACTTTATCAATGTAGAAGCAATAGTAAAATGTGATACTTTGATCTGGTTTCCTTCAAAAAGCATCCAAAATCATGAAAAACCTGATTTTGACTATTCAACAAATATGCAGTAAAAAGTTTGGACAGGATGCCAAGAGTGTGCAAAGCAGTCATCAAGGCAAAGGGTGAATACTTTGAAGAATCTAAAATCCAAAATATATTTTGATTTGTTTAAAACTTTTTGGGTTACTACATGATTGCATGTTATTTCATAGTTTTGATGTCTTGATTATTCTACAATGTAAAAAATAGTACAAATAAAGAAAAACCATGGAATGAGTAGGTGTGTCCAAACGTTTGACTGGTACTTTATATATTTTTTACAGTGCATATGCATCCATACATATTCACACACACACACACACGCACGCACACACGTGCACATACACACACATACAGATTTGTATTATTTAATTTCTGCATCGGTCATTAAACAGGTGACAGCACATTTTAACGAGCAGCTTCAGCATTTTACTGTATTTGATTGAAAATATGCACGATAACCAAAGGCTTATGTGTGTGTGTGTGTGTGTGTGTGTGTGTGTTTGTGTGCATGAGCGAGAGCGAGAGAGGAAGAGGATGAGAGGAGAGGAGAGATAAATGTTTGGTACCACCTGCTGGTCACACTATGGGAGACCAGAGAGGAAACAGAACCAGGCCTGCGTTCTAAAAGCCACATTAATGCCACATTATTTTGACCAGGTCCCATAGGGCTCTAAAAAATATATACACCCCCGGTCAAAATTTTTGAAAATTACAAATTCAAGGGTTTTTCTTTATTTGCACTATTTTCTTACATTGTAGAAAAAAAGTAAAGACATCAAAACTATGACATGACACATATGGAATAATGTAGTAACCAAAAAGTGTTAAACAAATCAAAATATATTTTATATTTGACATTCTTCTAATAGCCACCCTTAGCCTTGACGACAGCTTTGCACATTCTTGCCACTCTCAACCAGCTTCACCTGGAATGCTTTTCCATCAGTCATGAAGGAGTTTCCACATATACTGAGCACTTGTTGGCTGCTTTTCCTTCACTGCGGTCCGACTCATCCCAAACCATTTAAATTTGGTTGAGATTGGAACCAAAAATCTCAAATTTGTACTCCAGACCAAAGGACACATTTCCACTGGTCTAATGTCCATTGCTCGTGTTTCTTGGCCCAAGCAAGTCTCTTCTTATTATTGGTGTCCTTTAGTAGTGGTTTCTTTGCAGCAATTCGACCATACAGTCCTGATTCACACAGTCTCCTCTGAACAGTTGATGTTGAGATGTGTCTGTTACTTGAACTCTGTGAAGCATTTATTTGGGCTGCAATCTGAGGCTGGTAACATTCCTCTAATTCCTGTGGCGGTCCTCAGGAAACTGATTGAAAGAATGCCAAGAGTGTGCAAAGATGCACCAAGGCAAAGGGTGGCTATTTGAAGAGTCTCAAATATAAAATATATTTAGATTTTTTTGGTTATTACATGATTCCATATGTGTTTTATTCTGCAATGTAATAAATAGTGCAAATAAAGAAAAACCCTTGAATGAGTAATATTCCAAACTTTTGATATATACTTTCTAATTACAGAAATCATCACCATATGATACATTTTGTATCATATGATGCTGGGTTTTGCATCATATGATACGAAATGTATCATATGGTGATGATTTCTGTATTTTTAAAGTTCCATATCGTGATTGCTGACTATGTCAACACTGGACTAATGAAACAAATACAGTTTTTGGGTGGAGTTTTCCTTTAATGCCTACACTTAACCTTCTAACACTTCTACATTTTACTGTTTGCAACAACTTCAAAATGTTACGTTTGAGAAACATGGATGAACGTCTAATTCTGACGTGACACCGTGATCACTAGTTGGTGTACCCCCTGGGCAGGTCAGTGTGTGTGTGTGTGTGTGTGTGTGTGTGTGTGTGTGTGTGTGTGTGTGTGTGTGTGTGTGTGTGTGTGTGTGTGTGTGTGTGTGTGTGTGTGTGTGTGTGCGTGCGTGCGTGCGTGCGTGCGTGCGTGCGTGCGTGCATACGTTTGTGCGTGCACGTTTGCAAATGCATGTGTGCTAACCCCAATATCCGACATATTATGGCTTCACTTGTGTTTTCACTCAATAGTGATTGTACTGACCCCTATGCACTCAACTCAAGCATTAGTGTTGTAGATACGTGACACTGTTGTGTTATGCAAGGGAATTGGCTAGCACTACACATTCACTTTAGATTAACATGTTTGCTAAACAAAGGGATTAAAAGATGGACAACATGTACAGTAACCTACCAGCTTTTACAGTCTCACGCCAGAATTAGATGTTCATCCATGTTTCTCAAACATCAAATTTCAAAGTTGAATTTTGTGTTTAAGGTTAAGTTTAGGCATTAACTCTGAATGTTTAAGGTAAGGGTTAATGTTTGGGATAGGCTTAAAACAAAAATATAAAAAACTACTTTCTATCGCTGTGTTCAAACTTGCAACCTTTGGAATAAGAGGCAGATGCTTGCGCTAATCCACAATGCCCTAGCAAAACCGAAACCTACTTGAAGGTGACAGCGCTCACTGTTGCCCCTAGTGGCCAGCTCCCGACGTCCCCAGACATGGATCGATGTCGAATACTGACATGTATCGCGGGTGACCTGGCTGATAGTAACACCATTACATCATTGATGAATGTGGTGCAATAAAACACATGTCCTGTTAGTTTTAAAAGGACCATCAACTAACACTATCTATCGCTGCATCCAATCAAGATGTCTTCCCCAAAATGAATATTGAGTGTTGATTGGTCCCCAGATGTACAAACTAACACAAACTGCCCCAGTAACACTGATTGCTCATTTCTGACTAGTCCAGCTCTCATGACTGTTGTTTTGTAAATGTTCCTAAGGCCCTAACAAGTTTGTTTTCAGCATATTAATAATTAACATTTAGTCTTAATGATAATAGCTACCACAGCCATGCAGAGCTGGTTGTTAGGAGTGTTGCATTATTAACACTGATAAACAGTAGTAGAATAATGGTGGGATGGGGAGGGAGGATAGAGGGGATGGCTCACCTACACACACACACACTTGACACTGTGTTTTGTTAAGGTGATGTCCAGTGCTTCTAATTAGCCTTTAACACTCACACGGATCCCATAACAATTACAGAGAGAAGGCTGGAGAGAGAGAGAGAGAGAGGGAAAGGGAGGCGTGTGATGAGCATAAAAGAGGGATGAAGTGTGAAAGAGTAGTGGGGATGCTTTTAGCCTCTCCGGCAGAGGAGTAATGACCTATTACAGAGCCGATTGTAGACAGTGTATTGCAGAGTTGGCATTGCACACACAAATTGGTAATATTTCCATGCCAGGGGCCTAAACACAGCATTATATTAGATGATTCCAGCACTCCGGACCTTGAATAAGCACCACGCTACAACCATAGAAATGTTTACTATAGAGCTTTATGCAATTATGTGCTTGAAGAAATTGATATACAGTATATTGCATGATAGTGAACTCTGTGATTCCAGGTGTTTATATTTCTCTGATTGTCCCTCAGATGGTTCTACCATTTGACAAGCCTATCTACTGCATTCCATATGGCTCCATATTCCCTATATAGTGCACTGCTTAAGGTTAGGGTTAAGTGTAGGCATTAACTCAGAAATTTTAAGGTTAGGCATTAACTCTGAATGGTTAAGGTAAGGATTAAGATTTGGGATAAGCTTAAATAAAACACAACGTCCTATTTCTGGATTTGAACTTACCCCGATACCCGTTCCCCCTAGCAAAACCTAAACCTACCCCAAGGTAACAGCGCTCACTGTTGTCCCTAGTGGCCAGTTTCCACGTAATCTCCCAACGTACTCAGACATGGATGGACGTCGAATACTGACTTGTATCACAGGTAACCTGCCTGAGTACGCACATTTTGCATGCCGCTACGATAACGTCCTATCATCAAGGCCCATCATTGTAATGTGAGCAGCAGAAGCACGTATCCTCTGTTTGGCGCTTGCGCTCTCGCTCTCTCTGTGCTTCAAAGAACTCCCAACTCTTTCCAACAAGCTCCACATTGAAAAATACAACTTTGTAATTAGAGTGGTGTCAGTGCGATTGTGATGTTGGCCGTTGATTTGGCTTGGGGGGGCTGTTGAATAGCACTGATACTGCCTCAATCAGGAACTGGCTTAATTGGAATTAGAGAGAGAGAGGGGAGCAATAGAGGAAATCTGTGATGTGGGAGAATGGGGGAGAAATCTGAAGATTGTGTGTGGGGGTGAGGGGGGTGTACGTCCGTGTGTGTGAGATGGGTTAGAACGAAGTCAAATCACTACTACAGGAACGTACCACGTGGCTGTGTCACTGGCATCAATCAATAAATACTTAAAGTTGGAATAAATATGGCTGTTAGGAGAGGGGGTCCGAAATTTATCTTGAATATACAGTATATTCAGATTATATCAGATAATCCTACACACCAAAATATCCCAAAGATGGAAAAATTGTATTAAAAAACCATCCTCTACCGAAGCCTCCCACAATTAGCTCTGACAAATTGAAAACCCTAGTCATTGGCGACTCCATTAACCGCAATATTAGACTTAAAAAGAATCATCCAGCGATCATACACTGTTTACCAGGGGGCAGGGCTACTGACGTAAAGGCTAATCTGAAGATGGTGCTGGCTAAAACAAAATCTGGCGAGTGTAGAGAGTATAGGGATATTGTTATCCACGTCGGCACCAACGATGTTAGGATGAAACAGTCAGAGGTCACCAAGAGTAACATAGCTTCAGTGTGTAAATTAGCTAGAAAGATGTGTCGGCATCGAGTAATTGTCTCTGGCCCCCTCCCAGTTAGGGGGAGTGATGAGCTCTACAGCAGAGTCTCACAACTCAATCGCTGGCTGAAAACTGTTTTCTGCCCCTCCCAAAGGATAGAATTTGTAGATAATTGGACCTCTTTCTGGGACTCACCCACAAGCAGGACCAAGCCTGGCCTGCTGTTGAGTGACGGACTCCATCCTAGCTGGAGGGGTGCTCTCATTTTATCTATGAACATAGACAGGGCTCTAACTCCTCTAGCTCCACAATGATATAGGGTGCAGGCCAGGCAGCAGGCTGTTAGCCAGCCTGCCAGTTTAGTGGAGTCTGCCACTAGCATAGTCAGTGTAGTCAGCTCAGCTACCCCCATTGAGACCGTGTCTGTGCCTCAATCTAGGTTGCGCAAACCTAAACATGGCGGTGTTCGCCTTAGTAATCTCACTGGAATAAAGACCTCCTCCATTGATGTCATTATTGAAAGAGATTGTGATAATATCTCACATCTCAAAATAGGGTTACTTAATGTTAGATCCCTCACTTCCAAGGCAGTTATAGTCAATTAACTAATAACTGATCATAATCTTGATGTGATTGGCCTGACTGAAACATGGCTTAAGGCTGATGAATTTACTGTGTAAAATGAGGCCTCTCCTCCTGGTTACACTAGTGACCATGTCCCCCGCGCATCCCGCAAAGGTGGAGGTGTTGCTAACATTTACGATAGCAAATTTCAATTTACCCCCCAAAAATGACTGCGTTTTTGTATTTTGAGCTTCTAGTCATGAAATCTATGCAGCCTACTCAATCACTTTTTATAGCTACTGTTTACAGGCCTCCTGGGCCATATACAGTTCCTTACTGTTCTCTGAATTCCTATCGGACCTTGTAGTCATGGCAGACAATATTCAAATTTTGGGGGATTTTAATATTCTCATGGAAAAGTCCACAGATCCACTACAAAAGGTTTTCGGAGCCATCATCAACTCAGTGGGTTTTACCCAACATGTCTCCGGACTGACTCATTGCCACAGTCATACCCTGGATCTAGTTATGTCCCATGGAATAAATATTGTGGATCACCATTGTATTACGTTTGCAATCGTAACAAATAATTTGCTCAGACCCCAACCAAGGATCATCAAAAGCCGTGCTATACATTCTCGGACAACCCAAAGATTCCTAGATGCCCTTGCTAACTCCCTCCAACTACCCAAGTACGAAAAGATCATGGTCAGAATCTGCGAATTCTGTAGTAGAATAATGGCCATGAATTGTTATCGTCTCCACCCGGCACAGCCAGAAAGGGACTGGCCACCCCTCAGAGCCTGGTTCCTCTCTAGGTTTCTTCTTAGCTTTTTGCCTTTCTAGTTTTTCCTAGCCACCGTGCGTCTACGTCTGCATTGCTTGCTGTTTGGGGTTTTAAGCTGGGTTTCTGTATAAGCACTTTGTGACACTGGCTGATGTAAAAAGGGCTTTATAAATACATTTGATTGATTTATAGATACCCATGTATATTTTTGTATTAAAGGTTTGCAAGAAAGACCTACCTAACTGTGGGTTGTGGAGAATACTTTGGATTCACTTCCGCAGAGGTGAAATAATAGGTGGAGGGATAGGTAGGTGTTTGTGGGGGTAAAATAAAGGTGCCTGGAAGAATCTGGAAGAACCTGATGGGAGTTAGTACATTTTGAACCTTTTAATAATGTGTTGTAGATGTGGCAGCCTATGAGAATATTGGAGGCATACTTTTAATATAGCTCTTTTTGGCCACCCGTTAGAGTAAATGTCATTCCAGTTCATCATCTTAAGTTTGTGCACTGGAAACGTCACATTTCTTCCAATGTTTATGCATATTACATATTCAAATATAATATTGATAAAGTTAGCTTTGCTGAATTCATATAGTAATAAAGTGTTAACTATTCCAACTTTGGGATTTGCTTAGAGATTATTTTATTAGTCACATGCACAGTGACTCAGATGTAATTGCAGGGTACAGTGAAATTCTTAAGCTCCCAGCTCCAGGGTTCCTAATTCAACAGTGTACTGGAGGGAAACAACACTGTGTAGGAACTTCCACTGGTATAAATGGGTTGTGATTGATCTGTTGTCGCAGCGATTAGATTGCCATTGACAGAGGACTAGAGAGGGCCACTGGGGGACTGACAGGGTCGCTCCTGAGGAACAATCACTTGCACTTTTATTCAACTGCATGCAATTGGAAACACAATGACACACACACACACACACACACACACACACAGACACACATGCAAGCTTGCACACACACACACACAATCTGTATTCCCGGGCCAAAATGTGCCATGTGAAAGCCTATTATTATGTGATAAAAGGAAAGAATGAATGAGCATCTTACAAAGACCTTACATTTCCAATGTCAGCAAAGTAAATACCAAGTCAGTGAATCAAGTGTTTCCCCACAGGCTCCTATGGTAAAGCACTGCTAACAGGCGACAGTGAGATGTGACTAATCTCCCACTCAACGTGACCAATAGACAAAATGTCAGTGTAAATCAAAAATAGTTACACCATGCCCAGGATGACCCCCGGGCTCTATACTGTATGGCTTTCTACCAGCCCTCCCCCTCTCTCTCTCTCTCTCTCTCTCTCTCTCTCTCTCACTCTCCATCCTCTCCCTCTCTCTCTATCTCTCTCTCCCTCCTCTCCCTCTCTCCCTCCTCTCTCACTCCCTATCTCTCTCCCTCTTCTCCCTCTCGCTCTCTCCCTCCGCTCCCTCTCTACCTCCTCTCTCTCTCCCTTTTCCCTCCTTTCTTCATTCTCTACCTTCTCTCTGCCTCTCAGCTATGGCTCCTTATCAAACCATATCTCATAGTTTCACTTAGAAATTCGATGTATTATGGATGAACATCTATTTTTGACGCATTAATTCTGCGTGGTTACAGGGTTAATTACGCGTGGCCACAGGGTAAAAAAAATAAAAACTTTTAAAAAAGGGTTTAGTTTAGGTATTAATTCAAAGCATTTTTTAAAATTATTATTTTATTTAACCTTTTTTAACTAGGCAAGTCAGTTAAGAACAAATTCTTATTAACAATGACGGCCTACCAAAAGGCAAAAGGCCTCCTGCAGGGAGGAGCATCATGCTTTGACCTGAGCAACGCACTTCACCGCCGATAATCATGGGTTTGTGCCAGTGCTGGGCAACAGGAAGGCATATATTGATGTTCTCAGGACTTTTTCCCCTGAAAACACAGCAGCTGCATGCCGGCCTAAAGTATGAAGAAAAATGCCAGGTGGCTATTTGTAAATAATTTGCAATTAACGTGTGTTATTAATAATAGATGACCTGGTTGTTACTGAAGAGATTTATACAGACTGTGGTGAAGGGCTCTTCTAGTCCTCTTTTCAATTACGCATGGACAGAGAGAGAGAGACAGAAATGAGAGAGAGACAGAGAGAAAGAGAGAGAGAGAGAGAGAGAGAGAGATAGAGAGAGAGAGAGAGAGAGAGAGAGAGAGAGAGAGAGAGAAATTAGAGAAATTAGAGAGAAAGAAAGAGAAAGAGAGAGGGGGGGTTTGAGTAAAGGATCAAAATAGAAACAGAAATAGAGACAGAGTGAGAAAGATAGAGAGAGAGAGTGTGAGAGAGACAAAGAGAGAGAGAAAGAGAGAGTGAGAGAGGGGTACGTCGCTCGGCAGGCTGAATTAAAGAGGCTTTTTGTAGCATTTAATACCCATTCATTGGTGGACTGCTGACACAGTGTGAGAGCGGCGCTCGGCTCAGCTAGCCCAGGATTTATAGCTGGCTCTAATGGGCATGCCCAGAACCAAAGGACTGCAGTCAGCACATTACCTCTCTCTGCTGCTCTCACTCAACCACACACACAGGGAGGAGCACACACACACACACACAGGGAGGAGCACATACACACACACACAGGGAGGAGCACATACACACACAGGGAGGAGCACATACACACACACACAGGGAGGAGCACACACACACACACACACAGGGAGGAGCACACACACACACAGGGAGGAGCACACACACACACACGGAGGAGCACACACACACACACACACACACACAGGGAGGAGCACACACACACACAGGGAGGAGCACACACACACACAGGGAGGAGCACACACACACACACACACACACACAGGGAGGAGCACACACACACACAGGAAGGAGCACACACACACACACACACAGGGAAGAGCACACACACAGGGAGGAGCACACACACACACACAGGGAGGAGCACACACACAGGGAGGAGCACACACACACACACAGGGAAGAGCACACACACACACACACACACACACAGGGAGGAGCACACACACACACACACAGGGAAGAGCACACACACACACAGGGAGGAGCACACACACACACACACAGGGAGGAGCACACACACACACAGGGAGGACCAAATACACACAGGGATGAGCACACACACAGGGATGAGCACACACACACACACACAAGATTTCACATGCGGACACAGGCATACGCACACACACACTTTTGTTGCTCACGCACCTGTGAGGACATACACTTGTGCACACACGCAGAATCACACACACACACAAACACACACACACTGACCTGCCCAGCTGGGGGTATCCATACAGCTGACAGTAGCGAGTGAGGGGACTTCTGTGCTGCCCTAAAGGAGACATAAACATTACAACATTAATACAAGCATCACAAGAGTGCTACTACAACAATCCCTGAAAGGCAAAACAACTTGATAACAACTTGATTTTGAAAGCCATCCTCATCAACATCATCATTAATTTTAAATTGTGATATTGCCAACTACAACCTTTACACTCATAGAAAAAAGGGTTCCAAAAGGGTTCCAAAAGGGTTCTTTGCGGAGGGACGGGGTTCTACCAAGAACAGTTTTGATCAGAATAACCCTTTTTGGAAGACAACAATTCTTTGTAAGGAAAAGGGTTCTACCAAGAACAATTCCACCTGTTGGATATCCTAACTCTGGCTGGATTCCAACAGGAATTACACATCATTTGCAAGCCAGCATAATGTGACTTGCAGTGTGTAGGCCCTCATAGAAAGGCATTATGTATTGTCATAAATCATTACATTTGAAACGCTAATAAGGCTGGTGGAACTGTTCATAAAGGGTTCTAGGAAGAACCCTCAAAAGATAAAAGGGTTCTTGGTAGAACCCTTCATAGAAGGTTCTAGGAAGAACTGTTCGATTATAAAATGGTTCTTGGTAAAAAACAAAAACACTTCTTAGAGGGTTCTAGGTAGAACCATATATGGTTCAACTTAGCACCTTTTTTTCTAAGAGCAATAGTAGATCATTAGAGTCTGAAATATGACAAACTATATCCACTACAACATCAAACCTTTATTACACACAGCTGTATCCTCAAGCCACAGAGAGAAAGATTAGCGTACAGGGACAAAACCACAAGAGCCAGAGAAGAGAGGGATGAAGAGGAAGAAGAACGTAAGGAAGGAGAGAGGTGGAGAAATGACAATCTTGCAAGTTTACTTTTGGAACAGCTATGCCACACACAAACCTCCAGTGTGCAATACCATATTAGCCGTAGTGGACCCTAGGGAGTACATGCTGTCTGAGTGAGCAAACATTTCTCAGCTTGGTGCTTTATTATGATAATGAGCATAGTGTAATGGCAGAGAGTGGGGCCTATTCAGATAAAAAATGCATGGAGGCAAGGAAGCTAGGGACGTTTCCACTGACAAGAAAAGGAGCGGCAAATCTGATGTATAGATATAACCCTTAAGGAGAGAGAGAGACAGGGAAAGAGAGAGAGTGAGTGAGTAAGTGAATGAGAGAGAGGGAAAGCGAGAGATGAGGAGGGAGGGAGGGAGAGGGAAAGAGGGAGAGAGAGAGGGAGAGAGAGAGGAAGGGAGAGAGAGAGAGAGAGAGAGAGAGGGAGAGGGAGAGCACATGTTGGAGAGATGCTATAGTAGGCATGCTCTCGCTCTCTCTATCCTAGTATGCCTGTTTGTGTAAGCATGTTTCAAGTTGGCTTTGACCCAATATCTGGATGTTTTGCCAGACTGATCACTAGACATAGACAGTGATATTAGACGTTTGGCCCCTAGAACCTAGATACATGCCTCACCCAAAAAATGAAAAACAATTGCTCGTCACTGGACGGGAGCTTGTGATGCTCAGAGCCAGAGCACACTGTTTAGTCCACTGCTTAGACCACTGCGCTACGGCAGCTCACAGTGCTCTATCAAGCCGCAAGAATACTAATGATACCTGATGATAGTGCATAGTTGTTTTATAATATTGTTTTAAGCCTTCACCAAAACATATCCCTAACCACTCAGAATTAGTTGTTTCTGTTTTAACCCAATAAACACACAGAATGAATGCGTCAAAAATAGACCATACTATGTTGAATTTCAAAGGGAAACTATGAGATCTTGTTGGCTTTGCAGTTGTGTGTGTGTGTGTGTGTGTGTGTGTGTGTGTGTGTGTGTGTGTGTGTGTGTGTGTGTGTGTGTGTGTGTGTGTGTGTGTGTGTGTGTGTGTGTGTGTGTGTGTGTGTGTGTGTGTGTGTGTATTGGCAATGTGCTGACCTAATACTTCCAAGCTGGCATTGAACCAGTCTATAGTATAGACTGCAGACTTCATTGATTTTCAAACCTCAGGAACCCTGTCTCTCACTACCAACTCACCCCAGCCCTTACCCCAGCCTACCTCTACTAACAAAGAACATGGAATAGAATTTTTGTCCCCCCCAGTTTAATCATTAGAATGTGATACAAAACGAGGCAACAGTGTGATTTAGGACCATGCGGACGCCTCCGAGCAGTCGGGTTGGCTGTTTGGAGTGTTTATCCAACAGGATACTTTTTAAAAAGTGATGTTCCCCCCACTTCTAAAACCAAAGTTGTGCCACTGTATACAGTTGAAGTCGGAAGTTTACATACACCTTAGCCAAATACATTTAAACTCAGTTTTTCACAATTCCTGACATTTAATTCCATTTGCTTTTATTTCTTTCATCACATTCCCAGTGGGTCAGATGTTTACATACACTCAATTAGTATTTGGTAGCATTGCCTTTAAATTGTTTAACTTGGGTCAAACGTTTTGGGTAGCCTTCCACAAGCTTCCCACAATAAGTTGGGTGAATTTTGGCCCATTCCTCCTGACAGAACTGGTGTAACTGAGTCAGGTTTGTAGGCCTCCTTGCTCACACACGCTTTTTCAGTTCTGCCCACACATTTTCTATAGGACTGGGGTCAGGGCTTTGTGAAGGCCACTCCAATACCTTGACTTTGTTGTCCTTAAGCCAGTCCCTCCTGCAGCAAAGCACCCCCACAACATGATGCTGCCACCCCCGTGCTTCACGTTTGGGATGGTGTTCTTCGGCTTACAAGCCTCCCCCTTTTTTCTCCAAACATAACGATGGTCATTATGGCCAAACAGTTCTATTTTTGTTTCATCAGACCAGAGGACATTTCTCCAAAAAGTACGATCTTTGTCCCCATGTGCAGTTGCAAACCGTAGTCTGGCTTTTCTATGGCGGTTTTGGAGCAGTGGTTTCTTCCTTGCTGAGCGGCCTTTCAGGTTATGTTGACTTGTTTTACTGTGGATATAGATACTTTTGTACCTGTTTCCTCCAGCATCTTCACAAGGTCCTTTGCTGTTGTTCTGGGATTGATTTTCACTTTTCGCACCAAAGTACGTTCATCTCTAGGAGACAGAACACGTCTCCTTCCTGAGCGGTATGACGGCTGCGTGGTCCCAAGTCAAGGATGAAACTTGTGGAGGTCTTGGCTGATTTCTTTTGATTTTCCCATTAAGTCGAGCAAAGAGGCACTGAGTTTGAAGGTAGGCCTTGAAATACATCCACAGGTACACCTCCAATTGACTCAAATTATGTAAATTAGCCTATCAGAAGCTTCTAAAGCCATGACATAATTTTCTGGAATTTTCCAAGCTGTTTAAAGGCACAGTCAACTTAGTGTATATAAACTTCTGACCCATTGGAATTGTGATATAGTGAATTATAAGTGAAATAATCGGTCTGTAAACAATTGTTGGAAGAATGACTTGTGTCATGCACAAAGTAGATGTCATAACCGACTTGCCAAAACTATAGTTTGTTAACATGAAATCGGTGAAGTAGTTGAAAAATGAATTTTAATGATTTCAACCTAAGTGTATGTAAACTTCCGACTTCAACTGTATATATAATTTAATTGAATAGAATAAGCCATAGTTGATTTAGATCTAAATACAAGACCCGTAATAAAACAGCATTTGTTGTCAGTATTGTCAGCAGTATTGTCAGCAATACTGATAGATAAGGGTGATTTTGGGACATGAGCCAACGTCATCCCTCATCTTATCAGACACAAAGGAAAGGAAAGTGTTTCCTTAGCCTGTTGTGTGCAGGTTGGTGGAGGGTTGATTAATGGTTGATCAGGCCACTGGACAGATAATCATAATCACAGAATGACTATATCAACAGTCACTCTAGAGATTGGGAAATGCTGCTCTAAATGTTTGTGGCGAGCAAAGACGATGTCATCATGTGATAAATGGAAGATGAAGCTCCACGGATACATGACTACAAAATAACTAAAGTGTTTATGTGTGTGTGTGTGTGTGTGTGTGTGTGTGTGTGTGTGTGTGTGTGTGTGTGTGCGTAAGAGAGAGAGTGTGCACAAGCGTGTGTGTGTATACTCTATGTGTGTGTGTGTATCTAGTCCCACTGACCCCTAGTCTGTAGGTCTGGCAGGTGACTGGGAGTGAGTCCCAATAATTCAACACACGATTAATCAAATCAAATGTAATAACTCCAATCTAATTACAATAGCCTCCTGTGTACCATCATACCATCACAGCACTGAGAGAGGAGAGGGAGAGAGAGAGAGAGAGAGGGAGAGAGAGGAAGAGAGAGGAGAGGAGAGGGAGCAGGAGGGAGAGAGAGGGTTAGGGGGAGAGAGAGGGAGCGGGGGGAGAGGAGAAGCAGGGAGAGAGGGAGGGAGCGAGAGTGGGAGAGAGAAGAGAAAGAGGAAGAGAGAGAGAGAGAGCGAGAGAGAGAGAGAGGAGAAGGAGGGTGAGGGGGGTGGAGTGGGAGGGAGAGAGAGAGAGGAGAAGGAGGGTGAGGGGGGTGGAGTGGGAGGGAGAGAGAGAGAGGTGGAGAGAGCGAGGAGAAAGAGGGTGAGAGGGAATAGAGAGGGAGAGGAGAGGGGTAGGAAAGAGAGAGCTTAGATATGAGAAGAGGCACGATGACGGCACAAAGGGGAAGAGGGAGATCAGAGAGCCTACTGACTCAATCAGACGTAGAAGAAATGGATTCTCTAGTGGTCATCTCTCGTAGATAGACACACTTGTTGACAGACGCACGTAACATAACTAGTATCGTAGCACCTGTCACCAGACCGTGGGATGCAACAACTAACAAGGAACTTTGTTCTGGTTCACAGATTCTGGTTCACAGATCATTTGGACAAATCACGATCTCACAGATATTTGCATCTTTCAAATTTAGGAGCTGAGTGGCGCAGTGATTGGGAGTCCTATAGGGCGGCGCACAATTGGCCCAGCGGTGTCTGGGTTTGACCGGTGTAGGCCGTCAGTGAAAATAATAATTTAACTGACTTGCCTAGTTAAGGAAATTAAATAAATAAATACAATATTTTGGGCCCTTTACTATACTGGAAAACTGTAATTTATATGGGCATGTTTTGTATTTTCAACAGTTAAATACTGGGCATGTTTTACTGACATGCCTAGTTAAATAAATAACAAATAAAAAAATAAAGAAATACTGCAGCATACAGTAAATTTTGGTGCATTGTGGGTAACATTTTGTGGATGTGGAAATAATTGCTGTATTTTGAATGGTACTGTAATTCCATCCCACAGAATACAGTACCGTAACATATTTTTGGAGTAACAAAAAACTAGTGGGTGGTAAGACTGAATGTGGCAGGGCTTGCAAAATATTAAAGACTACAAAGGGAAGCACAGCCACGAGCTGCCCAGTGAGATAAATCACTTATATGCTCGCTTCGAGGCATGCAACACTGAGGCATGCATGAGAGCATCAGCTGTTCCGGACGACTGTGCAATCACACTCTCCGTAGCCGATGTGAGTAAGACCTTTAAACAGGTCAACATTCAGACGGATTACAGGACGTGTACTCCGAGCATGCGCTGACCAACTGCCAAGTGTCTTCACTGACATGTCAACCGGTCCCTGATTGAGTCTGTAATACCAACATGTTTCAAGCAGACCACCATAATACCTGTGCCCAAGAACACTAAGGTAACCTCCTTAAATGACTACAGACCCGTAGCACTCACGTTGTAGCCATGAAGTGCTTTGAAAGGATGGTCATGGCTCACATGAACACCATTATCCCAGAAACCCTTGACTCAGCCCAATTTGCATACACCATTATCCCAGAAACCCTAGACCCAGCCCATTGACGGGGCAGTATTGGAGCAGGTTTAGAGCTTCAAGTTCCTTGGTGTCCACATCACCAACAAACTATCATGGTCCCAACACACCAAGACGGTCATGAAGAGGGCACGACAAAGCCTATTCCACCTCAGGAGACTGAAAAGATTTGGCATGGGTCCCCAGATCCTCAAACAGTTCTACAGCTGCAACATCAAGAGCATCCTGACTGGTTGCAACACAGCCTGGTACGGCAACTGCTCGGCCTCCGACCGTAAGGCACTACAGAGGGTAGTGCGTACGGCCCAGTACATCACGGGGGCCAAGCTTCCTGCCATCCAGCACCTCTATACCAGGCGGTGTCAGAGGAAGGCCCTAAAAATTGTCAAACACTCCAGCTATCCTAGTCATAGACTGTTCTCTTTGCTACTGCACGGAAAGCAGTATCGGAGCGCCAAGTCGAGGTCCAAAAGGCTTCCCAACAGCTTCTACCCCCAAGCCATCAAACTCCTGAACAGGTAATCAAATGGCTACCCGGACTATTTGCATTGAAAAACCCTTGAATGAGTAGGTGTGTCCAAACTTTCCACAATATTTATAAAATCTCCTTGGCACAACGGTTAATCTTGGGTGTGTGAGGTTTTGCTGTCTGCATCCTTGCTGATTGCTTTTATTTTTTTTCATTCCATTACCGGTTCTGGTTTTCGTTCTTTCCTTTACTAGTTCCACCTGCCCCTAGCACACCTGCTTCTCATCACCAACCTATTTAGTTCAGTCGTCAGTCCCTGTTTTCCCGTGAGGTATTGTTTGCTGTCGTGACATACTAAGCCTGTTATTTTTCATATTATTGTTCTTCTCTCTTAGTCTCCTGAACCTTTTTGATTCCTGGATTTACCCTCCTGTGCTTCTGCCCCGATCACTGCCTCTTCCGTGTATGAACTCTGACTGCCTTCCGACTACGATCTCTGCCTGGTTCCTATTGCACCTTTGCCGATTATCATTAAAGAACAGCGCTCTGCACGTGAATCCATGATTTTGGGCTGTCAAAAACTGTGAATGTATAGCATCATTTAGGAGATTATACTATACTAAATAAAACAAATTGTTTGAACAACGGTGTGGTGTCACGTATAAAAACATTATAAATAATAACATGCCTTCATCAGGATTCAACCCGCACATTCAATGTCATCTCTGAATGTTCTATGGTCCCCTGCTGAGCTACAGTTCAGGTGACACTACATGAAAAAATCCTAACTACATTGTAGGCCTAAGTAAGATGTCCAGTAGACGTCTCTCTTTGAAAGCAAAGAAAGAACCGGAAACACAGCGAAATCATTGGGATCCCGCTTCAAACAAAGCTTCAAACGTCATTGATCACATGATAATGTATTTTTTTTAACAAGCATCGGTACATTGCGTCAGATCAGTAGCGCTTTGAAAGCTGCATCGGAGCTCCGGTATCAATCGTCCCATTACTACTTTTAATGGTTGATCATTTTGCCATTTCCCTTTGGCCTCTAGAAGTGCAAGTGATATAAAACACCAAATATGAATGAAGATACTGTAATGTGTAAACACATTACTTAGCAGCCAACCTACTTGCACTAATCCCTCCACTCAATTATATTGTATAATATAGTCAATTTGACAGTATTATACTGTCTGTCATTACACAGTACTCATTTAGATGCTGTATTTAGATTACAGCAGTTGTACTGCATTTAAAAAGCATTACAGAATTGACAGAAACATTTTGCACATTGAATGCAATGCATTGACTTAGGCGACAACAATCGTGATTCATATCTTTTTGCAAAAACATCCAAATGTAACACATATAAAGTGATACCACCCTAGTGGTTGTGCACTACCAGTTTCCACTAGTTCCCAAACTAGCACTATGCACTGTCCATGTTAAAGGATCTTATATTTTTTCGTTGTTGTGCAATTTTCCTAAATGCCGTTCGAGGACAGGAAGAAGGGAACGGGGGAGCTATGGAGTGAGGGAGGAATGGAAGGAGGGAGGGAGGGAAGGGAATAATGGCATGTTGCGGACGGGTGTCCCTGCCACCTTTACTAAACCACATGTAGCAAATGTTAATGAGAGATCCCAAATGCCAGGGCACAGAGGAGGCGGGCCTGCTTAACAAAGAACCACTAATGAATAACACTAGATGATACAGCTGAGGCTGGGCTGGGCTGGGCTGGGACAGGGTAGAGGGAGAAGAACGATAGAGAGGTGAAAATGGAAAGAGAAATTCTATTATATGTTCTCCAGGATTAGACTGGAGCAGTGAGAAGGAGAGAGAGAGAGAGAGAGAGAGAGAGAGAGAGAGCAAGACAGAGAGCAAGAGAAGGAAGGAAGGAAGGAAGGAAGGAAGGAAGGAAGGAAGGAAGGAAGGAAGGAAGGAAGGAAGGAAGGAAGGAAGGAAGGAAAGGAAGGAAGGAAGGAAGGATCACTGATGGGAGGAACGTAAAAATTAAAAGCAAACTAACATTAAAGCCTCCAAAATAAAACGCAACCGGTAAAATAAAAATAAAAAACATCAGCAAACACACAAACACACACACCCAAACCCAACGCATGAATAATTACAAACAACTGCATGGTTTATTTCCAATTTGTGTTGATTTAAGAAAATATATGAAGCATTAAAAGTAACAAGGATGCAAAACTATGCTGTAAAAATCCATCATCCACCTGGAAGTGTGTGTGTGTGCGTGTTATTTCCGAGGACAGGAAGTCATTATTTGTCCCAGTGTGTCTTTTTTTTGTGATTTGAGGTTTATGATGGGGAGATGAGAGCTTCACTGACTGAGGAGGGAGGCTGGACGGGTGGAGGGATATTCTGTAATGAATTTAGTGAGGAGGCTGGGTGGTGAGTGGGTTGAAAAGCAGTTGTTTTCCCGTGCTACAGATGGCTATATCGGTCCTCTAACACAGGACTATTAAAGGCCCAGTGCACTACTTTTGTTCTTTTTTTTATATTGAGGGTGGTCACATGTATGGCAGTCTTAAACAAATCTACTTTGAAACAAAAGTACACACCTCACACACACATGGTTATGGGCTTAAAAAAAGAAGACACCTTTACCATGTCAGATATAAAGTTGAAATGTATAACTTTTGAGTTTACCTCCCAATAGTACACTTTATATACATTACAGAAGACTGAAATATAACAAAACCGATTGACATAGAAATACCAGATTCTTTGCGGGTCTTTGAAATAATATATATTAATTATGAAATAACATGAGGCCACTAAAGGAAGATATGGTCATTTTGACTACAAGAAAGGGCTACCCCCTTTGTGTTAGAGCAGATGGTAAATGAGCCAGTGAGACTCTAGCCAGTGAGACTCTAACTACTGATCTAGAGGGACGTGAAAGTGAGACCTTGTGATAATGAAGGACAGGAGTCAAGGAGTCAAGGAAGGAAAGTCACCAAACTCTCTCCTCTTTTATCTTCTCCTCTCCAAACAAGCTCTCACAGTCTCACTGCAGAATTTGTTTTTGCACTTTTCTCCAAACGTCAAATTTTGAAGTGTTTTTGACAACCTGGGTTGACTCCTCCTGCTTAGCATCGGTCAGTTTCTCCAAACATCACATTTCGAAGTTAAGGTTTAAGGTGAAACGTTAAGGTTTTGGATTGGGTTAAAACAAACCACTGGGAATGAACACACAACCTTCAGATCTGGCGTCATGGGATTACGCCCATCCACCATTCCCGTCCACAACGCATCGTTCCTGTCCTACTTCATCGTAATTGAACCCACTGTTGCCCACAGTTGCTGGTTTTAAAGGCATTTCCCGACCACCTCAGGACATGGACAGAGGTCCAATTTCTAAGTCAATCTTGAGTGATCTCTCTCCTCTCCTCTCCTCTCCTCTCTTCTCCTCTGTACTTATAGCTGAGAGAGGGAGGAGGTCGCTTTCTCAGCAAACAGCTCTCATTTACTGCTACTTCACGACTCACAAACTTCACTTTCTGAAGACATGCAGAAAAGTCATTCCAATATTCCATGGCATGTAATATTCTGATTCAACTTCCTATAAAATGTTGATGATATTCATATATTGTACTATATGGTAATATGGATGAGTTTGTGTTATGGACTGCGCTCTTTATGTCTTTGCAGAGAAACACCCTACCTTAGTTGGATGAAGTGTCGTGTCGTGTGTACACAGCATATTCTCCAGTCTTGGAAAAACGAAATGAACACTGAGAGTGTTAAATCAACACTGAAAGTGTTGAGTCTGTGGACCCATATAGACGCCGGAACAGTGTTAAATTAACACACTGGTTAGTGTAAAGCCTTATTTAGATATTTCTCAGATTGCCTTGCCTTCGAGTAAATTGCAAAGTAACCATCCATGATGGTATTTGTTAGTGACAGAGACATGGTTGTTCAATTCATCCACATTCGGTTCTATGGATCCTATGTGAATATATTATCATAAAACAATTAAATATATTTTTGTTAACACAATGCCATACGTATTTCATAAGGCCTTATTTTAAAGGCCTAGTTTTACCCTTATACAGCGGCCTGAAATGCATACACATGTTGAACCAGAATTGTAATATCTATGTTTGTGCATCTACATTGATTGATTGATTGATTGTTATGTAAAACATATGTTATTGTTTTTTTTGTTCTTTAAAGGTCATGAACAGTCAAAAAAAAAAAAAACATTAAATTGGATGATATTTGAAGAAAAGTATGAAAAATGTCTCTTGTTTCTACTTGTCCCCTTAATTTTAAAACACCGATGTTAATACACCAATGGTCTATAGAAAAGTAATACGCACATCCTTAAAAACACAGGTGCTGGGCTAATAAAGAATACAAATATAGAACAAGAGGCTCCCAATTCACTGCTTTATAGACAAAGTTCTGATCTGAAACGGACCTGACCTGACGACGTCAATAAAGCGGTGAATTGGGAGCTTTAACAGTGTGCGGACCTTCTTGTTCTATACTAATACACCAATGGTAACATGATATTCTCTCTCCTAATTCAAATAAGTACCACCTTGTAACCAACATCGGAGAAGGCGTGTTTGCCGAGGGCCGTGGTTTATATACTCTAGCTAGATAGCTACACTACTGGTGTCAAAATTTGACTGTAGGGTGTCAGCAAATACTGTTGATCATTACTAGACAAAAAACATTTTAGACCATGTTAGACCTCAAGCTGATTGAGTCAAAACTGTAATTCAACCACTCAGGAACATTCACATGTAGATTTGACCTTGTGTTTTAGGTTATTGCCCTGCTGAAAGGTGAATTAATTTCCCAGTGTCTGGTTCAAAGCAGACTGAACCAAGTTTTCCTCTGTAGCTCCATTTAGTTTATTTTTCATCCTGAAAACTATTACAAGCATACCCATAACATGATGCCACCACTATGCTTGAAAATATGGAGAGCGGTATTCAGTATTCATTGGATTTGCCCCAAACATAACACTTTGTATTCAGGACAAAAAGCTAATTGCTTTCCCACTTTTTTTGCAGTATTACTTTAGTGCCTTGTTGCAAACAGTCATTTAGGTTTAGGTTAGTATTGTGAAGTAACAACAATGTTGTTGATCCATCCTTAGTTTTAAAGTCATCTTTTGCTTCATGATGAAATCCCTGAGCGGTTTCCTTCCTCTCCGCCAACTCTTTGTAGTGACTAGGTGTATTGATAAACCATCAAAGGTGTAATTAATAACTTCACCATGCTCAAAGGGATATTCAATGTCTGCTTTATTTTTTAATTTTACCCATCTACCAATAGGTGCCCTTATTTGAGAGGCATAGGAAAACCTCCCTGTTTTTTGTGGTTGAATCTGTGTTTGAAATTCACTGCTCGTCTGAGGGACTTTACAGGTAATAATATATATGGGGTAAAGAGATGGGGTAGTCATTTAAAAATCATGTTAACCACTATCGTTGAACACAGAATGAGTCCAAGCAACTTATTATGTGATTTGTTAAGCACATTTTTACTACTTAACTTATTTAGGCTTGTCATAACAAACGTGTTGAATACTTATTGACTGAAGACATTCCAGTTTTTTTGTTTTTTTTATGAATTGGTACAAAAATCGCAAAACATAATTCCAACTTTGACATTAAGGGGTATTATGTGTAGGCCAGTGAAAAATAATCTCAATTTAATCCATTTTAAATTCAGGCTGTAACACAGCAAAATGTGGAAAAAGTTATGGGGTGTGAATACTTTCTGAATGCAATGTATATAGTTTCCCCTTTCATCTGTGTCTGCTGTTGAACCACATCACAAGAGACATGCCGAATGAGAGCTCCGAGGCCTGCATCGGAAATTGCTAAGCAATTTACGTCGAAGCAGTGTGCCAATGCTTGTATCCCTTTATCAGAAGCACATGATCAAAGCTTCATTTTGTCAAACAACCACCTGACTAGTTTGGTATTGGTTTCGGTAGAAGACAAAAAGGCTACCTTGCGCATGCACTACGGCTTGTGCAACGTCATTTTTAACAATTTGGCTATTCTAAATTATTTTGACCAGCAGGTGCCACTAGTGTACGACGTGTTGATCAAAGCCTTGAGTAATGGACCTATTTTCAACACAATTATCAAATGTGGCCTTGTTTGGGGGCGGAGCTCATTAGAATAATACCCAGCAGTGTGCTTTGCAAGTGTACATTATTACATTTAAATTTGTCTCCAAATGCAGGTGTACAACACAGTTTATTTCTGTAGCCTATCTTGCGTTTTGAAAATGAATCATAGTTTCTGGCTTCATTGACAGGCTACGTTTGCCCAGCGAGTTGGTTGAATATAGTCTTGGTAGACAGTATTTCTTACAATCTTCTATTTTGACTGGAATTGTGTTAGTCATTAATTTGTGCAGCATTCTGGTTCAAGATAGTTTTACAACTAATATTTCACTCAGATTGTGTCACTTTCCCCTCATCTTGTAGGCCTAATAATTGCTCAACGAGTCTGTGACCGTGGTTGCCACATGCCCCCGAAAGGTTTTTGCATGGCCCTGTATAGAACCATTTGTTTGTAGTGTGTTATATACATAAATGGAGAAGGCAGGGTTGGAATTGAAAGACATGGTGAGACAGAAAGAGAATAGGTGTGTGCATGTGTGTGTGTGTGTGTGTGTGATGGATGGATATGTAGGCATCAGCAAAGATTAACCTCTGGAATAATGCAGAGAGCAGATGTGGCTGCAGTAAACACCTGGATTGGAAAAACTAGTGGAGGGATGGATGGATGGATGGATGGAGGGATGGATAAAGGGAGGGAGGGAGGAAGAATATATGAGGTAGAGAGAACAGTGTAATATGATAATGTAATGAGTCCCACAGGGTGATGGGATGGAACAGGTTGAGTGAGTGTCTGTTTGTGTGTGTGTGTGTGTGTGTGTGTGTGTGTGTGTGTGTGTGTGTGTGTACACGCATGTTTGTGTGTATATGTGTGTATAGCCTACATTGTGTGTGAGGGTGTCAATGTGTGTGTGGTAGTCTGTGTGAATGTGCCCAATTCACAATACAGTCCGGTAGAGTATGTGTGCAAATATGTATTGTATGAGTGTTTTCGACTATATAATACTGTGTGTGTATCTAATCCGCTGGGCTAGTGACGCCTGCATCCTTCTGAGCTGAACTCTATTTCACGGGCTAGTAAGAGTAGCAACGGTCATCAAAATTGTTAAAAGGTTTTAAAAACAATTCTTTAAAAAATTCATCAGGATGACGATACTCCAAACTATTAGATTTTCTTATTTTTTTTATCCATCAGGTACTAAATTAGTTATGACACATAAAACATTTTATTGGCACGGAAAAATAATGATTGGAGTTCAGGTATTTTGGTGGGAATTCAGGCATTCCATTTATTGTAAAATTTCCCTGAATTTTCTTTTTCATAGAATGCACTCATATATCCATTCTATGAATACATTAAAATAAAGGTGTGCAACAGGGCCGCAACCAGATAACCTTCCTCTGTCTAGGCCTCTCTGCAACAGGGCCGCAACCAGAAAACCTTCCTGTGTCTAGGCCTCTCTGCAACAGGGCCGCAACCAGAAAACCTTCCTATGTCTAGGCCTCTCTGCAACAGGGCCGCAACCAGATAACCTTCCTCTGTCTAGGCCTCTCTGCAACAGGGCCGCAACCAGAAAACCTTCCTATGTCTAGGCCTCTCTGCAACAGGGCCGCAACCAGATAACCTTCCTCTGTCTAGGCCTCTCTGCAACAGGGCTGCGACCAGAAAACCTTCCTCTGTTTAGGCATCTCTGCAACAGGGCCGCAACCAGAAAACCTTCCTCTGTCTAGGCCTCTCTGCAACAGGGCTGCAACCAGAAAACCTTCCTCTGTCTATGCCTCTCTGCAACAGGGCTGCGACCAGAAAACCTTCCTCTGTTTAGGCATCTCTGCAACAGGGCCGCAACCAGAAAACCTTCCTCTGTCTAGGCCTCTCTGCAACAGGGCTGCAACCAGAAAACCTTCCTCTGTCTATGCCTCTCTGCAACAGGGCTGCAACCAGAAAACCTTCCTCTGTCTATGCCTCTCTGCAATCACCTGCTCAGTCTAGACTGCCGCATTAATTACTGTTTTTGTCACGTTCTGTTGCATAATTGTCAATAGCAGAATAGCCACAGATTAAAAATCAACACGCTTGGCTCTGGATTAAATCTATACATACTTTGTATTGTTTGTGAGATCAGACATAATATCACTATAATCCGAAATTGGGTTAGGGTTTCAGCACATCCAATTTGTAAACATTTCAACTGTATCAAATCAGTACTTTTTTCAACGCCACAAAAAATAACAAAATAAAGTTATCTTTCTTCTCTTTCCTGTGATGTACAGTAGGTGTCGAGATGATGTGTTAAATCCCTGACAAAGCATTACCGTTCTTACAGATGCAACGGAGAGACAATGTATTCCACTGAGCCCATTTCAGCAAGAGTATGAAAGAGTCGCAGGAGTAAAATGAAAGCAATCAATCCCACAGGATTTAAGTGAATTTTGCACCTGTCAAACACAGGAAATAGATGCCTTAAAAAGATAGATCCTCAGGTGTGCGGGGCATGCGCATTGCTGGTAAGAGAGAATAGTCGTATCTATTCTTCTAGCTAAATAAACCACATACAATGCATTCGGAAAGTATTCAGACCCCTTGACTTTTTCCACATTTTGTTACGTTACAGCCTTATTCGAAAACGGATCACATTGTTTTTTTCCCACCTCATCAATCTACACACACTACCCCTTAATGACAAAGCAAAAACTGAAATATCACATTTACACAAGTTTTAAGACCCATTAAGTAGTACTTTGTTGAAGCACATTTGGCAGTGATTACAGACTCGAGTCTTATTGGGTATGACGCTACAAGCTTGGCACACCTGAAAAACATCCCCACTCTGGCCACTCTACCATAAAGGCCTGATTGGTGAAGTGCTGTTCTTCTGTAAGGTTCTCCCCTCTCCACAGAGGAACTCTGGAGCTCTGTCAGAGTAACCATTGGATTCTTGGTCACCTCGCTGACCAAGGCCCTTCTCACCCGAGAAGCTGGTTGAGAGAATGCCATGAGTGTGCAAAGCTGTCATCAAGGCAAAGGATGGTTACTTTTAAGAATCTCAAATATAAAATATATTTGTATTTGTTTAACACTTCTTTGGTCACTATATGATTCCATGTGTTATGTCATAGTTTTGACGTCTTCTATTTTATTCTACAATGTAAAAAAATGTGCAAATAATGAAAAACGCTTGAATGAGTAATATTCCAACTTTTGGCCCCCAGTGTATATACAGTATATACAGTATATATATACATTTGCAAGAATGTCTAAAAACCTGTTTTCGCTTTGTCATTATGGGGTATTCTGTGTATTCTGTGTAGATTTGTATTTATTTAATCAATTTTAGAATAAGGCTGTAATGTAACAAAATGTGGAAAAAGGGAAGAGGTCTGAATACTGTATACTGCTACTCTAGTCTAGTCTCTAGTCTAGTCTCCATTCCAAACACATTACCCCCCCCCTTCTGTTCCACACGACAGTTCCACTTCTAGAAACCGGTCCAGAAGAACCATCCCTGCCAGCAACCAGGGAGCCTACCCACACACAAAGCCCATCTAGGTGAAGCTTGGCTGGGGCAGGGTCGGGGAACAGCAGGGCCCTACTGGAGGCTAGAATCCATCTCCAGAGAGACTCTCACGCCCCATAGACTTCCATGGCAGACGGAGAGAAAAGCACAATACAATACAGAGTCCCCCGGCAATACACACTCAGGTTTATTACCGCGGGAGTGTGTGTGTGTGTGTGTATGTCTCTCTGTGCGTGCTTGCGTGCGTGGAAACAGAGCAGCAGAGAGTGGCAGTTGATCCATCCCCCTGACTCCCTATAGAAGAGCACTAGGCATTGGAGATATGCAGAGGAACAGAGAAACACACATAACACAACCTTTAGAGCTACACAGACGACTCCTCTGTGCTAAAACCGCTGAGGTGAGAATAATCTATGTTAGCATTATTGTCTTGTGCTGGTGTTAGAGGAAAACAATGCAAGACTAATGGCTGTAGTAGAAGAGTGTGTTGTTCTGGGTGGCTGTGTGCGCATTTGGGGAAGTGTGTGTGTCCCCGTGTGTGTGTGTGGTTAACAGGTAAAGACTCTTCATTGGAAAGGTATGTGGTTTTTAAAGCTAACTCAGGTTTAATTTGCTACTGTATGCATTATCTGAATGTGTCTATGGAGTAAGAAACATTAGCTACTCTGCTAACTCAGATTCTAAGAATTGTATGGGCGGTAGTGAACATATTGATGGTGGTAAACACTAATGTTTTTTGTAAACAACAGTCAGCACAGAACACTCTGGGCCTGTGAACGGTACAGCTAAATCTGAACTCACACTCCTGTATGAATTTAGTATGAAGAAAATATGAAAATGGAATACCTTCAACTACTTGTACATCAAGCTGCCTCACGCTACAGAAACAGGAGATAGTCTCCTGCCCTATGGGTCATTCTGGCTCGGACAAGGCTTACTTACAACTTCAGTGTGAAAGCTCAGAACTCACAATGAAAAACTACCATATGAACACTTTCAAGGAGTTGTTGACAGGCTGTAAAAGTAAACACAACCTATGAATTCCTTTTAAGGGACCTTAAAACACACACACACACACACACACACACACACACACACACACACACACACACACACACACACACACACACAAACACACACACACACACACACACACACACACACACACACACACACACACACACACACACACACACACACACACACACACACACACACACACACACACACACACACACACACACACTACATTCCTGCTACAGGATTGATGGGTAGTTTTGGACCAGGAGGCCTCCAATCATATTTCATATCTGGTGACATTATAATAGTGTGATGGATTGATACAACCAGTGGTGAGGTTGTGTCCTGCACCTTCCTATGGACTGCTAGTGTTGTGTAACATACAGTGAGCTCCAAAAGTATTGGGACAGTGAAAGCTTTGTACTCCAGCACTTTGGATTTGAAATGATACAATGGCTGTAAGGTTCAATTGCAGACCGTCATCATTCATTTGAGGGTATTATTATCCATAATTACAGCACGTTTTGTACATAATCCCCCCATTTTAGGGAACCAAAAGTATTGGGACAAATTCACTTATTAATTTAATAAAGCACACAATGATTACATCAAGCTTGGATGTTTGTTTTGGTTGTGTTTTTATTATAAAGAAGAATAGAATATGTTTCTAAACACTTCTACATTAATGTGGATGTTACATGATTACAGATAATCCTGAATTAACCGTGAATAATGATGAGTGAGAAAGTTACCTACGCACAAATATCATACCCACGCCAAATTCGCAAACCTCCCCTGAAACTGTATTGGTGAGAATTTAGCATACCTTGGGTGTATGATCTATACTTCTTACTCATCATTCAGGACTTCCATAATCATGGTAGCATCCACATGAATGTAGAAGGGTTTAGAAACATCTTCTATTCTTATTAACAATAAAAGTGACTCCAAAATGACACAAGTTTTCTCATGTCACCCTGCTCCTCCGCACACTCCACTGGCTTCCAGTCGAAGCTTGCATCCACTACAAGACCATGGTACTTACCTACAGAGAAGCAAGAGGAAGTGCCCTTGCCTACCTTCAGGCTATGCTCATACCCTACACCCCAACCGGAGTACTCCGTTCTGCCACCTCTGGTCTCTTGGCTCTCCCACCCTTATGGGAGGGCAGCTCTCGCTCAGCCCAGTCAAAGCTCTTCTCTGTCCTGGCACCCCAATGGTGGAATCAGCTTCCTTCTGAACCTAGGACACCAGAGTCCTGGCCCATCTTCCGAAACCCTACCACTTCAAAGAGTATCTTAAATAATCCCACAGCCCCCTCATGCATGGCTATATAGACATAGGCTTCCACCTTGAGCAACAGAAACTGGCTTCTAGTTAGATTTGGTGAGGCTTTCACTAATTTCCTAATCAATTAAGATGAAACTGTGTTCCTCAAGTCATTCGGTGCTCACTGCTCATGCCGGCGAGCAAGCTAAACAGATGTCTCTGTAGTGCATCTGTGTGACGTGACACACCCAAGATTGCTCAACCAATCACCCAACGTAACCCATTATTGACTTTACCTCTGGCTCTCCTACGAAAGGACATTTTGCGTAAACTCCATCTCATCCTCGCTGACCAGCCTCCCTACTTTCATTTCTGTCTTGAGGCCAACACTGTCGGATTCAGTCTTTTATGATTATTACATGTCACACTGTGCGATGTGACCAAATTATAATCTTGATATCAACCTGGCCAGATTGTACGATATGCTTCAGTTTTGTTGTCACATTCTGTGGTTGGCTTGCGAGGCTACGTCAACTGGGCATATCAAGCATGGCGTCAAAAGAACAACAACTATCTGTTGCTATGTTGATTGATTGACATACACTGCTCCTCCTACCTCTGTCACCGTGCGCTGCTTGTAATGAAAAGCTCAACTCTTGAATTGAAGAGGCACATTACCACATGGAAACGCTAAAGCCAAATAAAAGCCCATACCTCGAATGTGATATGCCTCCACATTATCATTGGCATTACTCAATACAAGCACTGCAATTTTTACATGTTTATGTTATTTGTAACTAGACACAGCCAATTACTTGCACCAAGTTTTCATTATACGATTATACGAAATGTTTTATAAAAAACTCCTGGGTGTAATTGCTGGCCGTGTTCCTATTAGTCAGTCACAGGTATCAGGTCATAACACAAACCACAGTCCATGATAAAGGCTAAAAATGTCTGACACTGTCAGAAATTTGTCGGAGTCTACAACCGCACGTAGTACTTAATCGGCAGACCTAGACCCTGTCACATTGAACGAGCCAAGATGTCCGACAATCATTTGCGACCTAAGAAGTAACCATACCATCATGGCATTTGTAACTTAACGTACAATATCATACTGGTGCAAATATGCATGTAAAATAGCCAACGTCTGTCCAGTGATTCCAGTCTGAACATATAGCTCCCTTTGGGGTAAGAGCCCATATTACTGACACTGGAGTACCCACAATGGCTGTCTTGCCTATCAGAAAGTTGATGGAGAGGGAGACTGAAATGGGATGCATCTCAAATGGCACCCTATTCCCTATGTAGTGCACTATGTTTGACCAGAGCCCTATTTTGATAAGGGCTCATAAGGCTTTGGTCAAATGTAGTGCACTATGTAGGGAATAGGGAGAGAGACACAGAGAGAGAGATAGAGAGTGAGAGTGAGAGAGTGAGAGTGAGAGTGAGAGAGAGTGAGAGAGAGAGAGAGAGAGAGAGAGAGAGAGAGAGAGAGAGAGAGAGAGAGAGACTGGCTAAGATAAAGTATTGGGGTGGCCCAATGGAGCCCAGCCCAGTGTGGTGTGGTGTGGTGTGGTGTGGTGTGTATTTATGTGAATAAGGCTGTGATGGTGATGCATGGTTATGGACCATCTGTACTGTGACTAAGCGAGAGGATATATTTATGATTATGGAGAGAGAGAGATAAAAAGCTGTCCATTACAGTAACATAAAGCCTATGGTAGAGTGCCACTCATCAGGGTTACCCACACGCATGCAAAGGCACACACACACACACACACACACACACACACACACACACACACACACACACACACACACACACACACCAACACACACGCACATACACATGTACACACACCAAAACACACATGCATTCACATCAACACACAAACCAACACACACACACACACCAACACACACGCACAACCCACACACACACACACACACACACACACACACACACACACACACACACACACACACACACACACACACACACACACACACACACACGTTATAGTGTGAGAAAGGGAAACAGAGGGACAGCGAACAAATAACCCATGATGCTACTGGCTACTGTGGCCTCTGAGAAGTGTGTGTGTGTGTGTGTGTGCGTCAGAAGACGGAGAGAGTGCACTTGGTGTGAAATGATTGGTGCACATAAAGAGCCCCATTCTGCTGACAATCGCAGAAAGACACTGAACCGAAGATGCGATCACACCTCCCTCTCCTCTTCCGTCTAGCCCTCCATCCCTCCACCTCTCCACTGTGCTGTCATTTTATTGATTGTTAAATGACACAGGCAGCCTCTGCAATAGATCTAACAGGCTTGTGTGCTGTGACTGTGTGTGTGTGTGTGTGCGTGCGTGCGTGCGTGCGTGTGCGTGCGTGCGTGTGTGTGCGTGTGCGTGTGTGTGTGTGTGTGTGCATGTGTGTGCTTGCATGCGCACGTGTGTACAGCTTAAAACACTTGAATAGTTGTATTATTTAACTATATATATAATATAACTACATGAATAAATCTGATAATTTTATTTCAAATTGTATTTAATGACATTTTTACATGTTAGTGAAGTTCTTTGTTCAGCCTATGTTTTTGTCCCTGCATAAATACAACCGGCAAGGTTTCACAGATCATCTCACGCTACAAAATGATTAATGATTTTTTTGTTTCTAGTAATTACTTTGCTAACTTGCCAAATGCACAGTAATAACAGTTAACTCTATAAAGCACCAAGTTATTCAGGTCTAATTCCGGAGTTTTGGCACCAATCTGTCACTATTATTAAAGGCATAATAGCAAATATTACTAAAACACAGAGGGGTAAGAAAAAGTATACATACATTAACAAATCATTTACATTTCCAAATTCAATAACGTTAGAGCATGTCAGTGTCGGCAATGATGAAATTACCATGTGTGTTGTTTGTTCTTCATTTTCAAGTTTTTTGGGGGCTCACATTAACTATTTTCTTAATTTTACAAGGAACATCGTTTTCCCATTCTACATTATACTCAAGTCACAGTAAACCCTCTATTGCTGTATGTGTTACATTTCCAATTCCCCCTCTGCAGATCTTAAAGTGAAACAATGATTGAACGTCTTTGTACAGACTAGCCCAGTTTTGTGGTTGAGAACCCTGGTGAAATATGGTGCATTGCTATTGGTCTGTCAGCAATATGGTGCGTTCCTATTGGACTGTCAGGTATATGGTGCATTGCAACCCGGCAAATTGGCCAGTGTGACCTAGTCTTGATTTTTCAGTGTAACATTTCTAGGGTTGATTCAGGTGTTAAATTAACTCTGTAAAGGCATAATAGCATTATCATATGTCCCAGCATTCTCTACTCCAGGTTAATTTTTAGAATGTTTTGTTTCAATATCCATGTTTTTTCATGTACATTGATAGATTAATTAATATTATGCTACTCAAATATAAATAACATACATTTTTCTAAAGTAATCCGATCTGTTAGTTGGATTTATTGCACCCGTTACTGAAATGATTGTTCCAGTTTAGATGCTTTAGGTAGTCTCATATCTTAGTATTTCTAACCCTCGCACTCATTCTGAATTTAGGTCGTGGTTGTTCAAAATGTTAGATTTCCCCATGCTGGCTTCTAATAGGAACTACACATCACGTTGCAAGCCAGCATTATGTGCACATGGAGGCATGATGTGGCCTATAAACAATGAGTTTCAGGCCATTGTATTAGGGTAAAACTAGGCCACAAAGGATGTCTACACTTGACACTTACATATGACTTCTGCAATCAGAATACGAATATCGCATTGAAACGACAAGTCAAGATGCACAAAAGTCGCGTCATGGTCTTATTGTGTATTGTGATCTGATTGTGGTCAGGGACGCATTGTGTCCAGATTTCAGTCTACCGAAAACGCATACAGTGGGAGACATCATCAGCACTCCACCCGCAAGTCTCCAGAAGTGTGTTTGTGGAGCGAGAGGCACCTTTTCATTATAATGTTGGAGGAAATACACTCCGAACATGTGAGGAACTTGTTTGCTGGCCTCATAAATGTTAGCCAGCTATAAACTTTTTTTTTGTCTGGCTAGAGTTATGCTAACACGTTTGCAATGGCTTTAGCTACATAGGTTAGCTGGGTAGTGTCTGCTACTGTCATCAAGTTGTTGTTGTGTTATCATATTGTACCTATTACACCGTTTGCTGAATGCATACTGGCATTTGAATATCGCGTGGGAAAATCAGTCAGGATCTCACTTGGTGAAGGCCAAAGGACTGAACATAAATTAATGCAACAACCATGTCTCTGTCACTAACAAAAACAGTAATAGGTGGTAAGTTAATTAACTTAAAACAGTTGCCTTCTCAAAACATAAATACATTTATCAAAACTAATGGAAGGTCATTTACACAGCCAGCCCAATCCTGATCTTTTGACAAATCAGATCAGCTCTAAAAAAGTTCTGATGAGAAAAGCTCTGATGTGACACCTTGAGTTTGAAAACAAACTATATTGGTTATTGAACTAGAGTAAGTGAAGTGGATTAACACCTGGAATGATGGTAACAGAATTACATCATGGGTCCCTGATATGTATTATAGAGAAACGCATCATTATGAATATCTTCATGGTGATGTATTCTGAATAGGTGGTCTGTGTGGCTCAGTTGGTAGAGCATGGCACTTACAAAACTGGGGATGTGGGATTGATTCCCATGGGGGACCAATACAAAAAATTTATGAAAATGTATGTACTCACAAGTCGCTATGGATAAGACTGTCCACTAAAGTGTAAGGTGCACAAAGGTAAAACATGTAATATCCACCTTGGCATGTTTGGGTATTATTCTACACACTTGTTTCACAAGTTGGACACCACGTCAGAGTAGAGTACAGTACAACATAATACAGTAAATTATACTCTGCTGTGCTGTACTGGACTGTACTAAATTATGCTGTACATTACTGTACTGTACTGAGCTATACTCTACTCAACTTTTCTTTACTGTACTGTACTCTACTGTACTGTGCCGTCCAAACTTGTGAAACATAATTGGTTCAGATTTGGACTGACCAAATATCAACTACTTTCCAACGTCCATGGACGTCCAGTGTCGGTCAGTGCTCAGTGGGTGAGAGGGCTGGTTACAGTAAATTGAAAGACAAAGGGCTCATGGGTAGGAAAGACATTACCTGGAGATAGAGAGAAGGGAGACAGGGATAAAAATAGGGAGGGGTTGTCCAGACTGTTGTCAACTCTTGCTTTGACCACCACACAACAGAAAGAGAATGGTCCGAGCTGAACATAACAGTATGCCAGTGGAAGGGACTTGGGTTTGTGACTACTACTGTATGTATTCCCATTGTAGCCAATTCAGTTGCAGTAATTCTGTTACGGATTTTCCGGTCATTCTGTTACCAAATCGCTTGAATCACTTTATAAACCAAATTGTTATCAGTAAAAACATTATAACTACCTTTACTGTAACAATGGAGCTGGAGGGGATGGCTGCCGTTTTACGGGCTCCTAAATAACTATGTTTTTTTTTGTTTGTTTTTTTCAGATTGTTTGTAAGTCATTTTGTACATAATGTTGCTGCTACCGTCTCTTATGACCGAATAGAGCTTCTGGTGAGACCGATATTCAGACATCAGAACAGCAATTACTCACCTCGAAATGGACAAATAATTTTTATTTAATGAGTCTGACGCGAAGGATATACTGCTTTGTCAAGAGAAGGCCCAAATCCCTGTCATGTTGGTTCAATGCAATTTCATTGAAATTACGTGGAAGAAACGTTGATTGTGTCCAGTGGGTAGAAATGACTTCTTAAACTTACAGAAGACCCCTTTTCCATCTGCTTGATCAGAAATCAAAGCCTTTGCTTATTACACATTTTTAGGGTGGAACATGGTTGAACATTTTATATATGCCTTCATAAAAATACATATATAGACTATTAGCCTTCATTTCACACCGAATTAAATGTCTACTACGACCTTCACATGTTAGTGCTGATTGGGCTTTTTACATGGACATGCCCAACACTTAACAGTGAATTCACTGGTGACATTTCTATTTATAGATTTGAAAATGGTGGTCTAAGATATACAAGTCAGACACTAAGGCAAGAAAATGATCAGAAGTTCTGTAAATGTTGTTCTGCTATAGATACGTTCCAACGCCGATCCAACTGCTTGTAAAGATTTGAGAAAAACTGTAATTTAACAATGAAAAGTGTGGACCTGTATAGACACTGGAGCAGTGTTAAATTTAACACTCTCAGTGTTGATTTGACACTGGATAATTTGCTGGATTTGTTAGCAATGTGGTGCGTTGCTATTGATCTGTCACATCACAACATATAGAGCCAGTGAGAAGAACAGCCAATAAGAACAGCCATAACTGTTGATTCAAGGTAATGTTAAGGTCTTAACTGCTGATCTCTGATCAGCTATCCTTACATAGATACATTACCTTTTGTTTCTTTGTGTTAATTAAATATCCACTCTTAATTAAATGTTCCATTAAGTGGGTGAGTGTCCATTTTAGAGCTCACTCCCTATAAAAAGTGTGTGTGTTGATTCTAGACATCCTATTTGATTCAGGGTGAGGGGAACCGGCCTGAAAATGGTTTGATTGACAGCTGTAATTAAAGTGGCGACAGTGATGTGATGTATTTCATTTAACATGACTTTTCTAACCCCGGGACACACTCACCCTCAATACACACATACGCACACACGCACGTATGCACACACACTATGGTCCTCTTTTGAGAGAAGGAGTAGCTGATATAGAAATTGTATTTTAGCAAGGCATGTATAAGATCCCTCACATTCCCTGCAGGTTTGTGAAATGAGGTGACTCTCAACTGCCTGCAGGGAATGTGAGGGATCTTATGAGGAAAGAGGTATTCATGAGCATAGAGGACGAGTCAGAGAGAGAGAGAGAGAGAGAGAGAAGGAGAGAGACAGAGAGAGAGAAAGAGAGAGAGAGAGAGAGAGAGAGAGAGAGAGGGGGAGAGGGAGAGAGAAAAAGGGAGAGCGAGGGAGAGAGAGAGAGAGAAGGGAGAGAGAGGGAACGAGAGAGAGAAAGAGAGAGAGAAAGATAATCAATTAATTTCCAACGTACGCTTTGCAGTACAATATGAACATTGTTACGTCATGCCAATAAAGTAATTTGAACTGAATTGAGAGAGAGAGAGCAAGAGCAAGAGAGGCAGTAATAGCAGACAGTTAACATAAACACTTTAGAAACGGTATAAGGTAGCAGAGTACAGATTGCCGACAGAACTTTCTATGTTGCCATTTTATGTCTAAAGGAATGAGATTTTTTTCAAAGACTTGAATGTATTGATGTTTATGTCTAGTTTCCTCGTATTGACAGCAGTTAATGTCTATAGCTTTCAAGGCTGGGTTCAATCAAATCTCTCCTAGCAATCTTTAGTGTTTCTTGAGTGGAAGCTATCTGATTTTCTTTTTTATTGTACCCCTAACCATTATGCAATTTTATTTGAATATAGGCAAAATGAAAAATAACTTTTTTGAGGTGTTTTTTTTTTTAACAGTTAGAGACAGAAAGAGGTAGTAAAATGGGTTTGTATGGTGATATATCTTACTTGACTTATGTATGAGATAGAGTTTCAGAGAAACAGCTATGCTCTGTACCAAACATTTTTATAAACCTTAACACTAATATCACCAACCAAACAAAAACCTCTAAAATCTTAAACCAATGGGTGAAGAGCATCTTTCTTGAAGACCCAATAAATAAAGCATGTTTATTTTTTCTGGTCTAAAACACCAGCAAATCACAGATAAATATTCCTATCAGGGATTCCAAAATGTCTAGTCAGCTCTGAATTACTGGCAGAAAGCAGCATGGAAATCAATACAATTCCAAACGAGACAACACATTCACAGACAACAAACAGGGAATGAAAGAATGAAAGAATAAAAGAATATCTGTCTCTGTCTCTGTCTCTGTCTCTGTCTCTGTCTCTGTCTCTGTCTCTCTCCCAAATTCACATATACTGTACAGTAATATCACATTTTGTCAGGAGAGAAACAGATGAAAATGTTACATTGGAACATAAAAACTCTGGTGTTGAGAGTACCTCTTGGCACCTCTCTCCTCCTTTCCCCTCTATTCCCCTAATAAAACAATCTGCCTGACTGAGAGGGAAGGAGAGAGGAAGTATTGCGGGTGAGGATAAGTGGTAGAATGTGTTGGAGGGAATTTAGTCTAAATGGAACCCCAAAAAACTGGACACACATACGCTCGTTCGCTCGCACGCACGCACACACACACACACACACACACACACACACACACACACACACACACACACACACACACACACACACACACACACACACACACACACACACACACACACACACACACACACACACACACACACACACACACACACACACACACACACACACACACACACACACACAGTTCCATATACACCCACAAGTCTAAAAACACTGCAGTACCTTGTGAATTAACGTATGCACATGCATGCACGCACACACACACAAACTTCAACACTCACACCTCCCCTGCCCTCCCTCCCTCCCTCCCTCCAACCTCTCCATAGCACCTACCCCTTCCCTGCGATGCCTGGGATGAAATGTATTGCTTGCTGATAGTAAATAAAACATAAAGTTCCCCTCAGTCCCTCCCTAGAGAAAGCTCCATTACTGTTTCTGCACAGGACAGCAAACCAGCTACATCTACACACATCTCTCTCTCTCCCTCTCTCTCTCTCTCTCTCTTTCAGTGGCTATTCAAACACAGCTAAAGTACAAATTGGTCTCTGTATCTCTCTGTATCGCTTTCTGTCCCTCTGTCTCTTTTTTTCTCTCTCTCTTTCTTTCTCCAACTTTCTTTTCTTCTTTGTCTCTCTCTTTTCTGTCTCTCTCTCTCTCTCTCTCTCTCTCTGACTCTCCATCCTATTGCTAGCTCTCTCTCTTTCTCTCTCCTCCCTCTGTCTCTCTCTGCCCCCCCCCCCCCCCCGTCTCTCTCTCTCTCCCCTCTGTATCTCTCTCTCCCCTCTGTCTCTCAGATATATACATGTGCTTTGTGTGAGCACTTCACAAGCCGGCCATAAGCAGTCATAATCATTCATAAAGAGTTATGGCTTGTTGCTGCAGGGCTGGAGGGATGGAGGAGTGGAGGGATGGAGAGATGGAGGGCTGAAGGGATGGAGGAGTGGAGGGATGGGGAAGAAAGTGAGGGGACCTTTTTTATATATACATACTGTTTAATGATAGAAAAGGAGGATAGGAGAGAAGAAAGCATGGATTTGGTGAAGAAGAATGGAGGGGAGAGGGGATAGAGGCTAGAAGGAAGAAAATACATGGAATGGTTAAGAGATGAGAAGAGGGGAGGGGTAAAAAGACAGACGTAAGATGAGGGAGGGAAGAATGTTGAAGGGTGGCGATAGAGGGAGGAAAGGAAGAGAGGAGTGCAGGTGAGAGAGAAGGCTAGAGGAAGCCCTTATTAAATGAATGAGCTATTGATTTGGGAGATGGCTTCTCACTGACGCCCAGATGAATGGGCACACATTACCACCAACACATGCCAATGAAGAATACACACACACACACACGCATGCACACACACACGCATGCACACACACACACACACATGCACGTGCATGCACACACATGTACACACATGCACACAAATTGGGAAGCATGCACAACCGCACGCATGCACGCACACACACACATGCACACTCACACACACACACACACAAATGAAGGCACGCACACAGGGAATGAAGCAGGAAAAAAAAGAGAGGAGATGAGGAATCAGAGGAACAAGAGGGAAGGGAAAGTCCTCAGCTGAGGACTGAGGAGAGAGAGAGAGAGAGAGAGAGAGAGAGAGAGAGAGAGAGAGAGAGACCTAAATGCCAGAACTGGACAAGAACCTGACACCCTCAGCATACAGGGGGACACTTAAAAACAAGGCACACCTAAAATGAAGCGATTACCAAACCTTCCATAACAAAGCCATCACCTAAAGAGAGTTGAACCTGGAGAAGAGTCCCCTAAGCAAGCTGGTCCTGGGGCTTTGTTCACAAACACAAACAGACCCCACAGAGCCCCAGTACAACAACACAATTAGACCCAACCAAATCATGAGAAAAATAAATTGATAATTACATATTGGAAAAAATCAACAAAAAAACTGAGCAAACTAGAATGCTATTTGGCCCTAAACAGAGAGTACACAGCGGCAGAATACCTGACCACTGTGACTGACCCAAACTTAAGGAAAGCTTGGACAATGTACAGACTCAGTAAGCATAGCCTTGCTATTGAGAAAGGCTGCCGTAGGCAGACCTGGCTCTCAAGAGAAGACAGGTTATTTCACACTTCCCACAAAATGAGGTGGAAACTGAGATGCACTTCCTAACCTCCTGCCAAATGTAAGACCATAATAGAGACCCATATTTCCCTCAGATTACACAGACCCACAAAGAAATTGAAAACAAATCCAATGTTGATAAACTGATTGGACATGATTTGGAAAGATACACAACTGTCTATAAAAGGTCACTCACACAGTTGACAGTGCAAGTCACAGCAAAAACCCAGCCATGAAGTCAAAGGAATTGTCCGTAGAGCTCCGAGACAGGATTGTGTCGAGGCACAGATCTGCGGAAGGGTACCAAAAAATGTCTGCAGCATTAAACGTCCCCAAGAAAAACAATGGCCTCCATCAAGACTCATCTAAAAGCTGGCCGCCCGGCCAAACTGAGCAATCGATGGAGAAGGGCCTTGGTCAGGGAGGTGACCAAGAACCCAATGGTCACTCTGACAGAGCTCCAGAGTTCCTCTGTGGAGATGGGAGAACCTTACAGAAAGACAACCATCTCTGCAGCACTCCACCAATCAGGCCTTTATGGTAGAGTGGCCAGACGGGAGCCAATCCTCAGCCCGCTTGGCAAATAAAGGACTCTCCGACCATGAGATACAAGATTCTCTGGTCTGATGAAACCAAGATTGAACTCTTTGGAATGCCAATAGTCAGTCTGGAGGAAACCAGGCACCACCCCTACGGTGAAGCATGGTGATGGCAGCATCATGCTGTGGGTATGTTTTTCCACGGCAGGGACTGGGAGACTAGTCAGGATCGAGGCAAAGATTAACAGTGTACATTACAGAGAGATCCATGATGAAAACCTGCTCCAGAGGTTCACCTTTCAACAGGACAATGACTCTAAGCACACAGCCAAGACAACAAAGGAGTTGCTTCGGGACAAGTCTCTGAATGTCCTTGAGTGGCCCGCCAGAGCCAAGCCTTGAACTCTGGAGAGACTTGAAAATAGCTGTGCAGCAACGCTCCCCATCCAACCTGATAAAGCTTGAGAGGATCTGCAGAAAAGAATGGGAAATACAGGTGTGTCATGACTTGAGGTTAACAGGTCATGTGATAGAGCCATCTCTGCCAAGTGTATTGAGGTGGTGAAAGGGGGTTTTGGCACCTTTTATGGCTGACAACGGCCAGACCCTAACTCCCTCTTCCCCCACAGGAGTAGAGGGAAAATGCCCAAAGTTTATGACTCTTTGTTAGAATTACACTTGGAGCCAAAAACTATGACAATAAAAACAAGACATTGGGAACATAATTTTAATCGAAATGTTGAAAATAAATTCTATTTGCCTATTAATATGAATGTCGATTCATATTCTTTCTGTGAAAGTTAAATGAAGTCGTGATGACGAAAACATTGTAACTTTAAGAGTTTTCGTACTGTGTAAATGATGTCTACATTCGTTACGTTTGGTAAGGAATATACAGATTAAAGAGAATGTTTTTACGACAATAAGACTGTGGTTTTACACAAGATCATAGTTAATTCTAATGCCTTGCTTGCCCAAGCTACACTCAGGGAATTAAGATAAGAAGGTAATAAACAACAGAAATGCCTGTTCCGCCCAAAAAGGTATAAAACCTTTGAGACTCGAATAAACTTTCTTGACTAGAGGACATTCGCGCTACAGCTAGAGATTTACAGTGGCTGGCGAAAGTATTCACCCCCCTTGGCATTTTTCCTATTTTGTTGCCTTACTACCAGGAATTAAAATATATTTTTGTGGGGTTTGTATCATTTGATTTATGCAACATGCCTACCACTTTGAACATGCAAAATATTTTTTATTGTGAAACAAACAAGAAATAAGACAAAAAAAAACAGAAACTATGTGAGTGTGTTTGTCATAAGTCTTGGGTTTGCGCCAGACATAGTGTTTTCCTTGTGGGATGAATACTTTTGTAAGGCACTGTAAGTCACGACCCCCACAAAAGACACACGTGGTTCCCACAGAGGAACTCTGAAACAATCAACGCTACGGTCGACGACTGTATCTAAGAAGGTGCATTTGAGCAGAACCACCCGTTTACTCTCTTTCAAGTCATAGCCTGTCTACACTGTTTTTATCCCCATCAAAGGGGGGTATCTACCACGGCTGATTAGCCCGCCCTCAGAAGACTAATCTTCAGGAACGAGTTCTAGGAAGCAGACAACGAAAAGAAAGGACATCTTTAGATAATCAACAAAGATCTTCGAAAAGTAAATACATGCATTACATTTCGGCCCATGAACCGGCAGTGCGGGCAATGTATTAGGGCTAACTAAGCGTAGTCTCCAAATGTATTGAAGGGTGTTTCTCTTCCTAGATCTCTCTCTCTCTCTCTCTCTCTCTCCATCGTGTTTAACAAGCGTAATCAAGTGTACTATTGTGTTGGTCCGCTAGGGACCCGTTATCATATTAAGTTTCATTGTATGAGAACCATATTTTATAACCAATCCCTGTGTGTATCCTGTATTATAATTTAGTTAGTAAATAAATAAATAAACCAATTTGTGTATTACGGAAGGATTAGTTTGAGCTGGGGTTTGTGCAGATTTACGAAGTCTATGACGTTTAAAACGAGATTGATGAGGCAACAGACATTAAATAAGGGACTGCTATATATCGAAAGAAAAGACAACACTTGAGTTAAAATCGGAAAGTGGTAACTCAGTAAAAATAACTTATTTCCGTGGTGCCCCAGGATTCCTAATGAGCTAATTATTGCAGGATTAATTTAATCCAATAAATTAGACGTAGTAGGTAATTATTCAATAAATAGCAGTCACCACTTTAATGAGGCTTGTAGCATCATTCCCAAGAAGACTCAAGTTTGTAGTCGCTGCCAAAGGTGCTTCAACAAAGTACTGAGTAAAGGGTCTGAATACTTATGTAAATGTGATATTTCAGACTTTTTTTAAATGATAAATTAGCAAAACTTATGTCCTTATGTAGATAGATGTGTAAAAAAGTCAAGGGGTCTGAACACTGTATGTGCCTGCCATAGCCTGAGGGACACTGAATAATACAATCTGCATAGTAAGCAGTAACTTACTTATTATTAGTAGTATTGATATTATTATTATTATTATTATTATTATTATTATTATTGTGATTATTATTCCAAATAGTAGTGGGACAGGTAGTAGGCGTGATGATAACAGTTCAATGATGGTGGTGGTGGTAGTAGTAATGGTGATTGTAGTTGTAGTACTGATGTAATGGTGAGGATGGTAGTTAGTTAGTTACAAGTTAGTTATGTTTAACCTTTTATATTTATTATCTTTCTACTATTGACTGTTACCATGTTATGGTTGCTATTTTTTTTACTACCATTTTATATTATTATTCTTCACGATTTTATTACGATGTTGATTTGTACATCGTAATAAAAATATACTTTGTTGCTCTGGCAATATTGGCGCAATGTTTTTCATGCCTATAAAGCAGCTTGAATTTGAGAGAGAGAAAGAGAGAGAGAGAAAGAGAGAGAGAGAGAGAGAGAGAAAGAGAGAGTTACAGGTTAAAGTGTTTGGATCTTTCTGTAACCCTGCTGTAAGGTGAGCTATGGTGGATCATATGACAGAAAGAAATTAAGAGTCAGAAGGATCTGAGAAACAGAGAGCTACAAATATTCCACTGTCCTACTGTGTACCTCCTTATGGAGTGTGTGTGTGTGTGTGTGTGTGTGTGTGTGTGTGTGTGTGTGTGTGTGTGTGTGTGCGCAAGACTGTGTGTGTGTGTGTGTGTTTGTGTGGGTGTGTGCATGTTTGTGTGTGTGATAGTGTGTGTGTGCATACTGCAGGGCTGTGAATCTGAAACGACCTCACTCAGAGATTCTTTAGCTCCTGTTAATTCTGCAGTAGCTCTGAGCTAGAGCCTGTCTCTCTCATTCATCATTAGCCATATCACACACACACACACATAGGCAAGCATGCCCCCCCCCACACACACACACCCAACCAATCACACACACACAAACAAAAGGCAAGCATGCATATGCAAAGTATAAACCATGTGTGTGTACGTATGAATGTGTGTGAGTGTGTGCATGCGTGCGTGTGGTTTCATTTGCATGCAGAATGTGAGTGTGTTTGTCATAAGTCTGTATAAGTCTGTATTCAGGTGTGACCAAACATCTAATAAAGAGGAGACAGATCAACAATGGAACAACAACTTTTGATGAACAACAACTAGACAAGTGTAATTTCCAATACATTATATCTTCAACTCCCTGGTTCATTCACAACACATTCTAACAATAAGTTGTGAAATGTTGAGGATAAAGAATAACACCTTAACAGCTCTAAAATAATTAGTTTTCTTTGAAAGTGGAAAATAATTGTTGTGAGCTTTGATTCTCTCCTTGGCTGTCAAAAGTGAAAAAAAAAAACATTCTATTAAAAGAGTGGTTTGTGTTTATTCCCATCAACAGCAGCAATGCAACAATACACTGGAGGGAGGGAGAAGTAAAGAGATGAAGACAGACAGGCAGGCGGGCGGGCCGGCGGGCGGACGGACGGACGGACGGACAGACAGACAGACAGACAGACAGAGAGACAGTTTATCAGAGAGAGGAATGGAGGAAGCAAAGAGGGCGACAGTGGAAGATAGAGAGAGAACTATACTTGAGGACTAAAGAGAGGCAAAACGCTGGAGTATACGAGCTCGTGTTCACTATACAGTCGTGGTCAAAAGTTTTGAGAATGACACGTATTGGTCTCCACAAAGTTTGCTGCTTCAGTGTTCTTAGATCTTTATGTCAGTAGTTACTATGGTACACTGAAGTATAATTACAAGTATTCCATAAGTGTCAAAGGCTTTCATTGACAATGACATTCAGTTTATGCAAAGAGTCAATATTTGCAGTGTTGACCCTTCTTGTTCAAGACCTTTGCAATCCGCCCTGGCATGCTGTCAATTAACTTCTGGGCCACATCCTGACTGATGGCAGGCCATTCTTGCATAATCAATGCTTTGAAGTTGTGGGTTTTTGTTTGTCCACCCGCCTCTTGAGGATCGACCACAAGTTCTCAATGGGATTAAGGTCTGGGGAGTTTCCTGGCCATGGACCCAAAATGTCAATGTTTTGTTCCCCGAGCCACTTAGTTATCACTTTTGCCTTATGGCAAGGTGCTCCATCATGCTGGAAAAGGCATTGGTTGTCACCAAACTGTTCTTGGATGGTTGGGAGAAGTTGCTCTCTGAGGATGTTTTGGTACCATTCTTTATTCATGGCTGTGTTCTTAGGCAAAATTGTGAGTGAGCCCACTCCCTTGGCTGAGAAGCAACCCCACACATGAATGGTCTCAGGATGCTTTACTGTTGGCATGACACAGGACTGATGGTAGCGCTCACCTTGTCTTCTCCGGACAAGGTGTTTTCCGGATGGCCCAAACAATCGGAAATGGGATTCATCAGAGAAAATTACTCTACCCCATTCCTCAGCAGTCCAATCCCTGTACCTTTTGCAGAATATCAGTCTGTCCCTGATGTTTTTCCTGGAGAGAAGTGGCTTCTTTGCTGCCCTTCTTGACACCAGGCCATCCCCCAAAAGTCTTCGCCTCACTGTGCGTGCAGATGCACTCACACCTGCCTGCTGCCATTCCTGAGCAAGCTCTGCACTGGTGGTGCCCCGATCCCGCAGCTGAATCAACTTTAAGAGACGGTCCTGGCGCTTGCTGGACTTTCTTGGGCACCCTGACCCCTTCTTCACAACAATTGAACCTCTCTCCTTGAAGTTCTTGATGATCCGATAAATGGTTGATTTAGGTGCAATCTTACTAGCAGCAATATCCTTGCCTGTGAAGCCCTTTTTGTGCAAAGCAATGATGACGGCACGTGTTTCCTTAATGGTAACCATGGTTGACAGAGGAAGAACAATGATTTCAAGCACCACCCTCCTTTTAAAGCTTCCAGTCTGTTATTCTGACTCAATCAGCATGACAGAGTGATCTCCAGCCTCCTCCTCAACACTCTCTCTAGTGTTAACGAGACAATCATTGACATGATGGCAGTTGGTCCTTTTGTAGCAGGGCTGAAATGCATTGGAAATGTTTTTTGGGGGTTAAGTTCGTTTTCATGGCAAAGAGGAACTTTGCAATTAATTGCAATTCATCTGATCACTCTTCATGACATTCTGGAGTATATGCAAATTGCCATCATCAACACTGAGGCTGCAAACTTTGTGGAGACCAATACTTGTGTCATTCTCAAAACTTTCGACCACGACTGTAGACACCAAATGGACCAAAACGGTAGTTTTCGTTGCAAAACCGCTTTCCGTTGCATAAATAATACATACGACCCAGGTTAGCTAATGATCAGTCAAGCCCTTGCCAGGCAGACCCCCTGAATCTATTTGGCCTGGTTCCTTCAGCTTAGACCAGAGAAAGCCAGACTATCTATGGACCTGTCACCAGATAACAGCCTCAGGCCAAACCTTGTCCAGTGGTCCTCTCTATCAGTCCTCCACTGGGCTTATTCATCCCCCCTTACTCTCTCTCTCTACCTCTGTTTCTCACTCTGCTTCTCTTTATCTGCGTCCCTTCTCTCTATGCTCTTTTGCTCTCACTCTCTCTATCTCTCCTTACTTTCTGTTTACCCCTCTACTTTTCTCCTGCGTCTATCTCTCTCTGTCTCTCTCTCTTAACCATCCAATACCCACACAAAGATTTCCAATGGACTCCAGTCTCAGTCCCAACAGTCTCCACGGGCCCAGAAAATGGGACCATCGATTCCTGGGGCCTCTGTTCTCACATCTCTCTCTCTCTCTCTCTCTCTCTCTCTCTCTCTCGCTCTCTTTCTCTCTCTCTCTCTCTCTTTCTCTCTCTCTCTCTCTCTCTCTCTTAGCGTAGTGTTAGTGCTGGCTCCATTCTCCATCCTAATGGCTATTCTATTGAGTTGGCTCTGATTGTTTTAGCTGTGTAGAGGCCTTTGACCTAACAGGGCCACCATGAATGGGCCCTGAGGGATAACAAATGTGGCTGAAGACAACAGAGAGATACAGAGAGGCTGATATGTGGCCCCTTCAGGGGCCATCCTAGTGTATAAAGGCCTAGTTGGCTATCTATCGCTGGACAGAGTTAAAAGGTTGGGAGAAAGGGACCATAGGGACAGACACAAGTGATAAGGGTTAGTTGTGTTGTCAATCAATGAGGAGAAATGACTGAGGATGGTAAGGAGGAGGAGAGGTGGATATGAGGAGGGATGGAGAGGAGGAAAGGAGGAAAGGTGGAGAGATGGAGAGGAGGAGAGAGGTGGAGAGGAGGAGAGAGGTGGAGATGAGGAGGGATGGAGAGGAGAGAGAAGAGATGAGGAAGGTGGGAGAGGAGATGAGATATGCAGAGATGGAGAGATGGAGAGGTGGAGGGATGGAGAGAAGGAAAGGAGAGAGGGGTAGAGATGAGGAGGTATGGAGAGGAGGAAATGTTGAGAGGTGGGGAGAAGGAGAAGGAGAGAGGTGGACAGAAGAGATGAGAAGAGAGGAGAGAGGAGGATGATAGCTTGAGGAGAGATGGAGAGGTGGAGTGAGGATTAAAAAAGGGAGAGGTAGAGAGATGGAGAGGTGGACAGGAGAAGAGATTTAGAGGAGGACAACACAACTTCTTGTTCACAGTTAGAATATTGAATCAATGCAATAGAGGTTTCCTAACACTGGAAATTGTATAATTCACATCCTATTCCTTCTGTGCACCACTCCTCCACATCCCCTCACCCTCTTCTGTGCACCACTCCTCCACCTCCCCTCACCCTCTTCTGTGCACCACTCCTCCACCTCCCCTCACCCTCTTCCGTGCACCACTCCTAAAGAAATACTCAAGATGAATGTATCAGGGTTGGGGTAAACTCCATGTCAATTCCAGTCAATTTAGAATGTAAACAAAATTCCAATTCCACATTTTCCCAATTCAAAAGCATTATAATTGATTGGAATTTAAATTTAAATTGACCCCAACCCTGGAATATATTCAAATGTGATATCCAGTAATTGTTTGTTTTATGCTATGTTACACTAACACCAGTGGAAATGTCCTGGAATCATTTTCTCTGTGTACTGTTTGTTAGTGAGGAAAGTCAGTGATGATTGTGTGTCTTTCTTGAGCCTCTTCCAGGTTGCTGTTGAGTCTGATGTGACCGCTGTGCCAGACCTATACCGCTGTGCCACTGCACTCAATGAGACACACACACACACACACACACACACACACACACACACACACACACACACACACACACACACACACACACCTACACACACACACACACACACACACACACACACACACACACACACACACACACACACACACACACAGCAGGTATGCATGAAGACAGGACCCAGGCAGCAGAACAATAGTTTTGCCCTACAGAATGCCTGTATGAAATATATCCCTATTCACCCAGTAGGACCCCGTAGCCAAGTGATAGATCGCTCCCCAAACCACAATATGCAAAGACAACACAGGCAGAACCAGGAACCACAATATACAAAGAGAACACAGGCAGAACCAGGAACCATAATATACAAAGAGAACACAGGCAGAACCAGGAACCATAATATACAAAGAGAACACAAGCAGAACCAGGAACCACAATATACAAAGAGAACACAGGCAGAACCAGGAACCACAATATACAAAGAGAACACAGGCAGAACCAGGAACCATAATATACAAAGAGAACACAGGCAGAACCAGGAACCATAATATACAAAGAGAACACAGGCAGAACCGGGAACCACAATATACAAAGAGAACACAGGCAGAACCATGAACCATAATATACAAAGAGAACACAGGCAGAACCAGGAACCATAATATACAGAGAACACAAGCAGAACCAGGAACCATAATATACAGAGAACACAAGCAGAACCAGGAACCATGCCTGGAGAAGAAACTACTGCATGTCTGCTCAGGTTTAGGAGAGAGAGAGAGAGAGAGAGAGAGAGAGAGAGAGAGGGAGGGCGAGAGCAAGAGAGAGCCAGAGAGAGGCACAGGATGAAGTGTTTGATACTGATCAGTGAACACAGGCATCACAGTCATCTACCTTCATTTAGGAAGCATAGTGCTTTATGTTTCATCTCCGGAGTTATGTCATGAAGAAAGCGAGGAGAATCAGGGAGGGGGGATTGACCTGAAGCGTGGCTGTCTCTCTCTCTCTCTCTCTCTCTCTCTCTCTCTCTCTCTGCTCCCTCTTTCTGCCTCTCTCTCTCTCTCTCTGTTATATACAAGTGTGTGTTTTCTAGGGATTGGTGGGCAACATATTTTCTCTTCTACCTCTTCCTCCTCTTCTTCATCCTCTCTCCCCCTTCTTCTCCCCATCTTCTTATTCTTCCTCTTTCCATTCCTCCTCCCGTCCCCCTCCTCTTCCTTCCTCCTCTTCCTCCTCCTCTTCTTACTGTTCCTCCTTCCTTCTCCCATCTACTCTTCCTCGCTCCTCTTCAATATCAGGTATAAATGTGAACTGGTGTCTTGCCTCTCTTTCTTCCTCTCCTCACTCCTTCCTTCCTTCCTTCCTTCCTCCCTTCCTTCCTTCCTTCCTTCCTTCCTTCCTTCCTTCCTTCCTTCCTTCCTTCCTTCCTTCCTTCCTTCCTTCCTTCCTTCCTTCCTTCCTTCCTTTCTTCCTTCCTTCCAACTGTGTTTCTGCACAATTAGACTGGTGTAGTGTGGGGTTGGCTGGGTTGGCGGTCGGGTTGTGGAGGGAGAGATGGATGGCAGGAGAGCTGAACGTGACGTGAGGACTGGAGGAGTGTGGATATGGGGGAAAACACACCGGGTACACACACACACACCACACACACACACACACACAGACCACACACACACACACCACACACCACACACACACCACACACACGGGCCGCTCCACCCCAGCCATACCGTAGCGGAGGGAAAGTAATGGTCTCTGTCAGGCTGCTTCCTGCTTTTAATGAAAACACACAGCCCTTCCCCGGCAACAATCTCTGCACGCCACCGGAGCAGGAAGTCACCTTAAGTACCCAGCATGCAGTGTGTCTGCAGTGGAACAAAAGAAGGCCTGTTGTGTTGTGTCTTGGTGTCACTGCGACCCAAATGGTACCCCATTCCCTTTACAGTGCACTACTTTTGACCAGGGCCAACAATCATTGTGCGGCCCAAAGGGGACCTTAGTCCCTAGTGCATTGCCAAATTTTGCGACGCTTTAGTGTCAGTCTTAACTTGACAGTTGCCACTGAACGCTATCTGCTCTCTATATTCTCTGTGAATGAATAAAAATCAAGAGCAATTCCACAACTTTGAACAACTAGTACAAACTTTTATGTGAAAATCAGTTTGGTTCCTTTGAGTCTATTTCATTTATATTGCCGAATGACCCATCTGTTGGAAATAATTTGCAAAAAATTCCTCTTAGCAAGAATTGGATAAAACATTGAAACAATGCCTTTGTCCTCTCTCTCTCTCTCTCTCTCTCTCTCTCTCTCTCTCTCTCTCTCTCTTTCTGTTTATAATTTTGTCCTCCTCTCTCCCTCCTGTTCTCTCTCTCTCTCTCTCTCTCTCTCTCTGTATATACTGTATATCTCTCTCTCTCTCTCTCTCTCTCTCTATCTCTCTCTGTGTTTAACCCTAGGGCGGAGGACGCAGCAAGTTTAGTTTTTTATTGAAACATCCACCAATCAGGGATTGCTAACACAAATAAATGGCTTGATAGAGACAAATTACACACTGAATTCCTAACCCTTCTGAGGCCCCCGTTTTCATTTATTTCCTTACTGCTCATCTTCCTGTTTTAAATGTCCCTTTTGTTTCCCTTTCATTGTGTGACATCTTTAATCCTCTCTACTATTAATTAATGAACAAGTTCTCTGTAGAGAGAGAGAGAAAGAGAGAGAGAGAGACAGAGAGAGGGAGAGAGACAGAGAGAGGGAGAGAGACAGAGAGAGGGAGAGGGAGAGAGAAAGCGAGAGAGAGAAAAGTTTATATTGGAACTATAAAGAGAGGACATGAGGGACCGCTTTGGCCTGAATGACGGGAGTCTCTCAGTGGCTATTCAAACACAGCTAAAGTACAAATTGGTCTCTGTATCTATCTTTCTATCTCTCCAACTTTCTTTTCTTCTTTGTCTCTCTCTTTTCTCTCTCTTTCTCTCTCTCTCTCTCTCTCTCTCCCTCTCTCCCTCTCTCTTAACAGAGTCATTGATGAACCCCAATCTAAAGTGTTCATTTAGAGAAGTACAGACCAAATCGACATCTGTTACTTAGAGGTATAATAACCACTAGGATCCTTTTTTTCTCTCTAATTAAATTAAGCAGATATCCAATGCAAATCACTTTTCCTTGCACAGCGACCATCAGACCTTGTATTTCTCCAGTTCGCTGTACAGGCTCAAACCAGTTTGGTTAAATCAGACTGATTCACTTCCCCACCCACCCCCAGCTATCTATTACCCCCTCCTCTAGTCCTTATCGCCCCCCCCCAGCTATCTATTACCCCCTCCTCTAGTCCTTATCACCCCCCCAGCTATCTATTACCCCCCCTCTCGTCCTTATCGCCCCCCAGCTATCTATTACCCCCTCCTCTAGTCCTTATCACCCCCCCAGCTATCTATTACCCCCTCCTCTAGTCCTTATCGCCCCCCCCCAGCTATCTATTACCCCCTCCTCTAGTCCTTATCACCCCCCCAGCTATCTATTACCCCCCCTCTAATCCTTATCGCGCCCCCCAGCTATCTATTACCCCCTCCTCTAGTCCTTATCGCCCCCCCAGCTATCTATTACCCCCTCCTCTAGTCCTTATCACCCCCCCAGCTATCTATTACCCCCTCCTCTAGTCCTTATCGCACCCCCCAGCTATCTATTACCCCCTCCTCTAGTCCTTATCACCCCCCCAGCTATCTATTACCCCCTCCTCTAGTCCTTATCCCCCCCCCAGCTATCTATTACCCCCTCCTCTAGTCCTTATCGCCCCCCCCAGCTATCTATTACCCCCTCCTCTAGTCCTTATCACCCCCCCAGCTATCTATTACTCCCTCCTCTAGTCCTTATCGCACCCCCCAGCTATCTATTACCCCCTCCTCTAGTCCTTATCACCCCCCCAGCTATCTATTACCCCCTCCTCTAGTCCTTATCCCCCCCCAGCTATCTATTACCCCCTCCTCTAGTCCTTATCCCCCCCAGCTATCTATTACCCCCTCCTCTAGTCCTAATCCCCCCCCAGCTATCTATTACCCCCTCCTCTAGTCCTTATCCCCCCCCAGCTATCTATTACCCCCTCCTCTAGTCCTTATCCCCCCCCAGCTATCTATTACCCCCTCCTCTAGTCCTTATCCCCCCCTACCTCTTCTCATCTTTCCTAGTATCCTCCCCTAATTCAAAACCCATTTCATTTTTCCTCTGCCTTTCTTTACTCCCATCCTCTCCTATTCCAGCACAATTTAATCCTCCTTACCCCTCTTTTCCCCCATGCCATCTATTTTCCCCTTTCCTCCCCTATATTTTATCCATTACTCCATGTCCTACTCCACTACACCCCCTCTTCCACCCAATCTATTTAATAGGGTGTCATAATGAAATCTCATTTGATGGGGGACAATCCAGTGCTGGCGCTGCCTAATCAAATTAACAAAGTCCTTTTTGATTTTCAATTATCTCCGCCAGGCGCCATAGAGCTTTATATCCAAGACCAGCGGACAGAGACGGATAGGGAGAGACGGGCTGACACACACACACGCACACGCACACGCACACGAACACACCCTGACACACACACACACACACACACACACACATACCCTGACACACACGCACACACACACACACTGACACACACGCATGCAGATACATGCGCGCCCACACACACACGCACGTACATGTGCACGCACACACACACTGTAGTCCTACTGTAGTGTAACACATTTACCTTGCGGCTATACAGTACCAGCCTGGTCTCAGGGCAAAATGTATTATATTTGACTAAAATCCCTGCTACTCCATTTAGTATGATATGTTACTTTATGTTAGGTTACATTACATGAACTAACACAGTAAACGTAAATCCGTGACACTCAAATTAGTATAATATGTAATTTTTGGAATGGACAGTAGGTTACTTAAGGCAAAAACGAAAGAAGGGTAGTTGGTTCTATAACGCAAACCTCTGGTAACCCAAAAGTTGTGTGTTTGAATCTCATCACAGACAACTTTAACATTTTAACTAATTAGCAACTTCGCAACTACTTACTGCATTTCATCTACATTTTAGCTACTTTGCAACTACTTAGCATGTTATTTAACCCTTCCCCCAACCCTAACCCTAATGTTTAACCTAACTCCTAACCCTAAACTTAATCGTTAACTGAATGTAGTCGAACACAATACGTTTTGCTTGGAGACCAAGTTGACAGTACACAGCCAAATCACAGTCACACCTGTCCAGGCCACGAAGCATGACACATCCCCTCACTACGCATCCAAACTGTTGCAGTATGGAACACAGGCCTAACAGAGACTATTGCACATGCAGTGGATGCCCACAACGTCCGATGATAATATACAAATATCCATTCTGAGCGTCTCTTGTGTTGTACACAACCTCCATGGAGATACATGGTTTTTATTAGGCCCCGGCCATAAACGTCAGCAGCCATTTCATATTAAAAATAATGTGTATAATTACCATTTTATAGCTCTGCTCTGAATACATTTAGACAGACATTTTATTTCCGAACGCGAGGGCGTTCCACAGATGATCAATAGTTAATGTGTGATCTGTCTTACAGCAGATATCCAGCAGAGTGGAGATAAGTCAACCGCTACTCTCTCTATCTCCCCATCATCACCAATGTGTCCAGCACAGCACTAACTTTAACTTCATCACCAATGTGTCCAGCACAGCACTAACTTTAACTTCATCACCAATGTGTCCAGCACAGCACTAACTTTAACTTCATCACCAATGTGTCCAGCACAGCACTAACTTACTTTAACTTCACGGTTTCAACAACCTGAGCGAGGCACTTTCCCAGTGTTTTCATATCCTGTTTGGGTCATCCATGTTGGGGTAGATGAGTTGCAAAATGCAAACTAGTTCATCAAAGAGAATAGATCAACATCTGGTGATGTCACTCAGTGTGTGTGTGTGTGTGTTTGTTTGAATATGTTGATGTAGTGGTCATACTCTTTTTACCAAGTGTGGTTGTTATGGCAATGCTACATCTGCTGTGTGGTGTCCAGAGTAGGATAGGGGTGCACACACACGCACGCACACACACACACACACACACACACATATCATGTCTCCATCTTATTTACATGCTTATGGAAGCAAAATGTCATTTCACGGAGACGCTACACTGAACATAGTCTAAGATATTCACCCCCCCCCCCCCAACACCACTACATTACATCTAACTTATTATGCTCCGTTTATGCATGCATATCTCCTTTATGCCTGAGTGATGACAAACTATAAAAACACAAATAGCTTTTTATTTCTCCTCTTGCAAAGTGTCTCCCGCTCTCCATATCCCTCGCTCTCTTCAAATCTAAATAATGAGGGGATAATAAACAGTATAGAGATGTCAGATCTTAATTTTACCTAAAAATAAACCTGCAGCAGGAGGATTTGAACATTTAGAATCGCCGCCAGGGGGCAGCTGGAAGCTACGTTTTGTAGGCTATACAATGCAGTTCCGTACCTACATTGTACCTTAAGCTGGATATAAATACGATAGCTTCGGTTCCAACAGGTTCCAATCACACCATGAAGCTGGCAGAGAACATGCGATGATGATGGTTCAATGATTTGTGCAGGACAGTGATTGAATAGGCTATGTCTAGTGAAATAGATGTCAACTGAGCCAGACATTCACATTCAACATTTTTTGATCTTCCCTCTTTCTGCATTTTTAACAGATATGCATCTCTGTCATATGAAAAGTGTTTTCCCGCTAATTGCATTTTGGAACATTTGTACATATTACCATGTGCGCATTGCTGCACTTATAAAGTGAACAAATAGTTTATCAACATTTTAAGCTAAACGTTCTAGTCTTTTCCATCAGCATGGTTGTGTTTATAGGCTATGCAGGCTATTTTTAGACTGCAGGTCCACTGAGCGTCAGTTCAAATAGCCTATGTAAGATACGTGCAGGCTACAGCAAATCTCGTGTGAATCCTTCTGTGGATTATAATATATGGACATATTTTTTAGGGGGTAGCTGTGTATTTCATTAGAGAAAATATATATTTTTTGGATCATTTTTTAAATTATATGTTGGTGACCTCAGTGCCTGTGTGGTCCAGTGGTTACAGCCGCTGACCCCGGCACACATATGCCAGAGTCGGCATGGGTTTTAATCTGGCCCTTCCCCTGTCTTCCCTGTCTTTCCAACAGTGTTCTATCTCTTCAATAAAAGAGACTGGCCCACTCCTTAAAAAATATATTTCAGAAAGAATAATAATAGTCTGCTATAATATAATAATAATACTGTATAATGATGATATAGGCTAGGCCTAATAATATGCAATTTAGCAGTGGGAGGATTTTAACATGAACACATGGGTGTGGAAACATCCCAGATTCTTGAACGATAATGACCAAATCATTGTCGTGCGATTAAAGAGACACCCCCAGATCATCACCGATGAAATTTGGTGGAGGATCGGTGATGACCTGGGGGTGCTTCAGCAAGGCTGGAATTGTGAAGGACGCATGAATCATGCCACCTACAAGGTTGTCCTGGAAGAAAGCTTGGTTGTCCTGAAAGAACAACCTTCTGCTCTGACAATATTCCCCAACTCTGAGGATTGTTTTTTCCAGCAGGACAATGACCCATGCCACACAGCCAGGTCAATCAAGGTGTGGATGGAGGACCACCAGATCAAGACCCTGTCATGGCCAGCCCAATCTCCAGACCTGAACCCCATTGGAAACCTCTGGAATGTGATCAAGAGGAAGATGGATGGTCAAAAGCCATCAAACAAAGCCAAGCTGCTTTAATTTTTGAGCCAGGAGTGGCATAAAGTCACCCAACATTTATGTGAAAGACTGATAGAGAGCATGCCAAGACACATGAAAGCTGTGATTGAAAATCAGGGTTATTCCACCAAATATTGATTTCTGAACTCTTCCTAAGTAAAACATTAGTATTGTGTTGTTTAAAAATGAATATGAACTTATTTTCTTTGCATCATTCGAGGTCTGACAACACTGCATCTTCTCTGTCATTTTCACCAGTTGTCATTTTCTGCTAATAAATGCTCTAAATGACAATATTTTTATTTGGAATTTGGGAGAAATGTTGTCAGTAGTTTGTAGAATAAATCAAAAATGTTAATTTTATCCAAACACATACCTATAAATAGTAAAACCAGAGAAACTGATAATTTTGGTCTCTTAATTTTTCCAGAGCTGTATATAAGACAACAGATGTTGATGTGTATGGCTGCATTTCAATAAAATGTTTGTACATTTGAATGTTGCAGTAATAGGACCTAGGCCTAGCGTTTGAGCACGGTAGAGAGAGGATGATTTTGATAGCAAGCCGTGATCCCAATGACTCGACTGCCCCTGCATGGAGAGAAAGAGTACTGCTCATTTTGATGCAGTAGGAAAATTATCTTCTACAAAATAGTCTGTAATTTCCTGTGTTCACCTCTGACCCCTGTGTGTACCAGCTGGAGAGGATGGAGGGGAAGCCTCTCTAGGTTGTGTCGCAAATGGAACTCTATTCCCCATATAGAGCACTACTTTAAAAAAATGCACTATATAGGGAATAGTGTGTCATTTGGGACACATCTCTACTTTCACATTCCCATTCATCAAGGCTCCTGACAGGCCTTGGTACGCTCTTGAGCAGTACCTTAAAACTATATGACATTAAATAGTTATTTATATGCAAACTATAACAGAAAACTGTAATATATACAGTAATTTGGGGCATTATCAACAGTAAAATACAGTGAAACGTTTTACTTCAGAATTCTGTAAATGATGGTGCATTGTGGGAACATTTTGCACCCGTTAGTGAGAATGCTGTACTCATTTAACTGGTACGTCGTAGTTGTGCGCCATAATTTGTTTAGATTACAGTAGTTTACTTACAGTAAGTTACTTATCACTAGCTGCCTGTAAGTTACTGTCTCTCTCTCTCTCTCCCTCTCTCTCTCTCTTCCAAATGTTCTCTCTCCTTCTCTCTCTCTCATGAATCCTTGCAGCCTCCAGACCTTTGATCAAATTACAGACCTGACCTTTAGTTTAAATGATTACAGCATTTCCCCCACGCCCCCTGACACTCACGTACATACCCCTATTTTCTCCCAACAACCCCCTCCCACACACACACACACGCATATACTCTTGTTTCTTCGCCCCACAAATCTTCACAACCCTACACACACCTCCCAGCCACTCCACACTGGCAGCTTTGGCCCGCCCTCTGTCGCACACTCACACACACACACACACACACACACACACACACACACACACACACACACACACACACACACACACACACACACACACACACACACACACACACACACACACACACACACACACACACACAGAGAAAGACACACACACACTCTGAAACAGTCCTGCCACTCTGTCTTCCATGACCCACTGATTGAGTCCGACAATTGTTGCTCCCCGAACCTGAATGCTCCCACGGATGCACATGAGAGAGGAGGAGAAGGAAAGATAGGGAACAATGGAAAGAGAGAGAGAGAGGGAGGGAGGATGGATGGAAGAATGAGTGAAAGAACGATAGAGCAAAAGAAAGAAGGATAGAGAAAGAGGGAGAGAGAGGGAGATGAGATGACGAGGAGCGAGACACCTAGTGTCATAAAGCAGACTAAGTGCTGTACACCAGATTTACTAGGTCTTTAACCCCTCTGAAATGTGCCATAATTTTCCCTCCCAAAACGTTAATGTCGAGGAGCCCCGTCATAAATACATCAGACGGCTAATTTAAGGGTCCGCTACAGAAAACCTGCCATTGTTCTCTCCTGGGGTAAAAAGACGCTTTTGAAATAATGGGACTTTTTATGATTGGCTGGGAAGAGGTGTTGGGGTGTCGTTTCCTGTCTCTCAACGGCATTCCTAACACATTGGAAGAGGGGTGTAAAACACAGAGACGCAAATGATGGCTCTATTTTGGGTTATTGTACCAATCCGTCATATCCTCTGGCTGGCTTCGCCTGGCTGAGAGGAGGTGATTGCCACTTCTACACCAATAATAATCACATAATGGAAATATGTTTTTATAATAATATCAACACTTGAGTTGATGAGAGAAAAAATAAGGATTTAGCCAAGTGTGGGACCGTGAGAAGGCTAAAGGACACTCCCCTCAGAGTCATGGACAGAGCTCAGGTGCATGCACTTCAGCCTCATGGACAGCAGCACTGGCTGCAGCACAGTTGACAGTGGCACTCTTCAGCACTGTGGAAGGCTGCACTGACTACAGCGCCAGCATAGCTGAAGACAGCGCCACAGCTCTGCTCACCCAGCACACCTGTGCAGGATTACTAATCAGCACACCTACAAGCCATTCCCTAATCAACTGACTGGCAGAGGAGTGCTGTTCCCGCACACAAACACTTTTCTTGAGGCAAGTCGAAGTTCGGTAGCCAAAGTCTACACCCCTTCGTCTGATTGGTCAACAGTGCTACTCCGAGTAGGGGTGGGAACTAGAGGAGGCTGGTGGGAGAAGCTATGGGACTCTGGGCTCATTGTAATGGCTGGAATGGAATAAAAGGAACGGTATCAAACACATCAAACAAATGGAAACCACATGTTCGACTCCGTTCCATTGATTCCATTCAAGCCATTACAATGAGCCCGTCCTCCTATAGCTCCTCCCACCAGCCTCCACTGGGAACTATGGACGGGATTCTTCAATTAAGTGTTTGTTGTCATTCAACGAGAGACGACTAGATTTTATGTACACTTGTTCACTTGAGAAATACTGCACCAAACATCTTAGTTAGATGTAAAATTTGGCTTACAGATTTCTTGATATATCTAAGATTTATTCTGACTATTTTTTAAGACAGCTATGTTGTTCCTACAGCCTCTCAAGAGGGTTCCATATGTGTTATTTCATAGTGTCAATGTAGAAAATAGTAAAAAATAAAGCAAAACCATTGAATGAGTAGGTGTGTCCAAACTTTTGACTGGTACTGTATATCTAAATTTGTACTGACCCGCCCACAAGATCAGACTGAGCATTTCAGTGGCAAAAGGAGGCTCAGGAAATTAAATGATTAAACATACACCCCCGGTCAAAAGTTTGGAATATTACTCTTTTTTGGTTACTACATGAATCCATATGTGTTATGTCATAGTTTTGATGTCTTCACTTTTATTCTACAATAAAAAATAGTGCAAATAAAGAAAAACCCTTGAATGAGTAATATTCCAAACTTTTGACAGGGGGGGTGGGGGGTGTATATTTTGAGTTAATTTCACAAAATAAACGCATGCAGTGATTTATTATACATACGGTGATGTTTTAAAAATCTAATTAAAATGACTGCATGGGGGCTTTAATTCCTACCTGAATGGAAGAGGACCCACACACACACACACACAGGTAATACATTGTAACAATTAAACAGAGAGCAGTGTGATTAGGAAAGGTGGTTAAGTGAAGGCTAATAAGCAGAAGGAAGAAAACCACTGTGCTCTATACAGGCTAGCTAGGTGCTAATGGATGAGATATATATCTGTGTGTGAGTGTGTGTGTGTATATATGTGTGTATGAGCAAATTAAACTTTTAATTAGATGTCACACAGTGGAGAGGAGAGGTAGGAACCATCCAGGTAGGAACCATCGGCACCACACTGTGTTTCCTCACATTAATCTGCAACACAGTCACAAGTGTCTGCTGGCTCAGAGGCAGGTGCACAGAGGGTTACACTAACACATGCATGTACTAGCACACACAGACACTTGATACACACATACACACATATACAGTATCCTGTATATATATACAAAAATATGTGGACATCCCTTCAAATGAGTGGATTTGGCTATTTAAGCCGCACACATTGCTGACAGGTGTATAAAATTGAGCACACCGCCATGCAATCTCCATAGACAAACATTGTCAGTAGAATGGCCTTACTGAAGACCTCAGTGACTTTCAACGTGGCACCATCATAGGATGCCACCTTTTCCAACAAGTCAGTTCGTCAAATTTCTGCCCTGCCAGAGCTGCACCGGTCAACTGTAAGTGCTGTTATTGTGAAGTGGAAATGTCTAGGAGCAACAATGGCTCAGCCGCGAAGAACGGGAGCGCCGAGTGCTGAAGCGCGTAGCGTGTACAAATTGTCTGCCCTCGATTGCAACAGTCACTACCGAGTTCCAAACTGCCTCTGGAAGGAACGCAGGACACAAAAACTGTTCGTCGGGGGCTTCGTGAAATGGGTTTCCTTGGCCGAGCAGACGCACACAAGCATAAGATCACCATTCGCAATGCCAAGCGTCGGCTGGAGTGGTGTAATGTTAACCGCCATTGTCTAGTAGCAGCGGAAACATGTTCTCTGGAGTGATGAATCACGCTTCACCATCTGGCAGTCAGACAGATGGATCTGGGTTTGGCGGATGCCAGGAGAACGCTACCTGCTCGAATGCATAGTACTTTCCGAATGCACTGTATATGCACACACATGGTACGCTACTGACACACACACACAAACATACACACATACACGCACACACACACAAACACTAACACACACACATTTCTCACCTGAGGGATCGCTCCAGAGCTCATAGATCATATTATGCAAATGTCGATGAGTCTTGATAGCAACACACACCTATTGTAATGCAATGCGAAGAACAAAGAGAGGTGCAGAGAGGTATGAGGGGCTGAAAGAAAAGGGGGATCTAATCTCTTAGCTCTTGGGGAGAGTCCGTGCAGTGGTCTGTGAGTCTGTATTGTTGTGAATCTATGGAGAAGGTTTAGGGGCTCGGAGGTGTCCTAAATATCTCCTCTTCCTTCCTTCTCTCTGCTCAGGTTTTCCTCTTTATTTTATTCTATCATCACTCCATCTTTATTCTCTGCCCCTTTTCTCCATGATTTCCTCTTCTAAATCCTCTTCTCGCTATTTGGTCCCCTCTGCCTCCCCTCCTCCCTGCATCCCCTACGCTCTCTTCTCCTCTGCCTTCCCTCTCTTCTCCTCTGCCTTCCCTCTCTTCTCCTCTGCCCTCCCTCTCTTCTCCTCTGCCTTCCCTCTCTTCTCCTCTGCCCTCCCTCTCTTCTCCTCTGCCTTCCCTCTCTTCTACTCTGCCCCCCCTCTCTTCTCCTCTGCCCCCCCTCTCTTCTCCTCTGCCTTCCCTCTCTTCTCCTCTGCCTTCCCTCTCTTCTCCTCTGCCCCCCTCTGCCTTCCCTCTCTTCTCCTCTGCCCCCCCTCTGCCTTCCCTCTCTTCTCATCTGCCCCCTCTCTTCTCCTCTGCCTTCCCTCTCTTCTCCTCTGCCTTCCCTCTCTTCTCCTCTGCCTTCCCTCTCTTCTCCTCTGCCCCCCTCTATTCTCCTCTACCTTCCCTCTCTTCTCCTCTGCCTTCCCTCTCTTCTCCTCTGCCCCCCCTCTCTTCTCCTCTGCCTTCACTCTCTTCTCCTCTGCCCCCCTCTCTTCTCCTCTGCCTTCCCTCTCTTCTCCTCTGCCCCCCTCTGCCTTCCCTCTCTTCTCCTCTGCCCCCCTCTCTTCTCCTCTGCCTTCCCTCTCTTCTCTTCTGCCTTCCCTCTCTTCTCCTCTGCCTTCCCTCTCTTCTCCTCTGCCCCCCCTCTCTTCTCCTCTACCTTCCCTCTCTTCTCCTCTGCCTTCCCTCTCTTCTCCTCTGCCCCCCCTCTCTTCTCCTCTGCCTTCCCTCTCTTCTCCTCTGTCTTCCCTCTCTTCCCCTCTGCCTTCCCTCTCTTCTCCTCTACCTTCCCTCTCTTCCCCTCTGCCTTCCCTCTCTTCTCCTCTACCTTCCCTCTCTTCTCCTCTGCCTTCCCTCTCTTCTCCTCTGCCTTCCCTCTCTTCTCCTCTCCTCTCTCTCTTCGCAGCAGTGGGAGACAGACAATGGCTTTGTAAACAGTAATGAGGATAATTAATAATGCATGGTAATAAATGCAGCGCTTCAAGTCGCTAGCAGGGCTGAACTCTTATTTCAACCCTACACCTGTGATCCCGGCCTGAGATTGATAGAGCCAGGGCACCACATACACAACCATAGAGAGATACATGCTGACAGACACACACACTTTAGTAATTTAGCAGACGCTCATATTCAGAGCGACTTACAGGAGCAATTAGGGTTAAGTGCCTTTTTTAAGGGCACATCGACAGTTTTTTCACCTGGCCATCTCAGGAATTCAAACCAGTGACCATTTAGTTAATGGCCCAATGCTCTTAACCACTAGGCTACCTGCCACACACTTAAAAGACGACTGCAGTCAAAAATGAGATTTTCCAGTTTTGTTGATATTTCCACACTATGAGGTCGAAATTACACTCTGGAATTGTGAAAATTATGATAATGCCCTTTTAGTGTAAGAGCTTTTTGAAAAAGAAATGCCTGGAATTTCAACCTATTCAGGTGGCCCACATCATGGCATCAGAATCTGATCTGATATTCTGACCAATGACCAGTCATCTTTTATTTTCTACCTGATAATTGATTGCACCAACCTGGTGTCCGAGGTCTAAACCAGTCCCTGATTAGAGGGAAACGATTAATTCAATGAGTGGTCGAGAGCCGTGCATCCTCTGAAACACAACCCGCCAGCCGCACTGCTTCTTGACACAATGCACACTTAACCAGGAAGCCAGCCACAGCAATGTGTCGGTGGAAACATCGTACACCTGGCGACCGAGTCAGCGTGCATGCACCCAGCCCGCCACAGAAGTCGCTACAGCGCGATGGGACAAGGACAACCCGGCCGGCCAAACCCTCCCCTAACCCGAAAGAGGCTGGGCTAATTGTGCGTCGCCTCATGGGTCTCCCTGTCACAGCCGGCTGCGACACAGACGGGGCTCGAAACAGCATCTGTAGTAATGCAGCTTGCACTGCGATGCAGTGCCTTGGACCACTGCGCCACTCGGGAGGCCCCCGATATATAGTTTTAAGAGCTTTACACAGATATGAGCTGGCGAAGGGTACCATGAGTTTTATGATGCTTTCAAGACAACTGGGAACTCTGTATTAATGGGAGACGGTAGGGTATTCCCTTTGAGTAGTGAACCTAAACCCCTCCGTAGTGACCTGTGAATGCGTTGTCTGCAGCATTCGGTCACATGACAGCTCGATCAGCTGTTTGATTTCACTTACCAGCATGTCAACTGAGCCAGGATCACAGTCAAACGGGTTGGGAAGTAGGTCCCAAAGTGCTCTTCCAAGCGTTGGAGATGAGCAATCATCACTCGTGTGGGAGACATACTGATGCTGTTTTCTGTTAGAAACATGCACAGCAGAGGGAAGGGGCCCCGGCTCGCTTTTGAAAGACTCTCTCGAATAAGAATAATGTTCTCTGAATCCACTGATTCGGTCACTCATCTCAATACGTTTTTTTTTAATCTCCCCTTCATGCTTGCGTTCAGTTCGTTCAGTTTACCCAGTAGCGGATTTAGGTAGGGGCGACATGGACAGCCGCACAGGACGGCATCTTGCAGGAGGGGGCGGGCGCTTTAGGGGGGGGGGGGGGGGGGTTACCTGGTGCATCTATATCTATGAGTTCTGTGCTCAGCTCATTTGCTGCCAGTTGCTCTCGGTGTATCATACAATGCGTCCATATGGCAGAGGGAGACACATTCAAAACTAGAGTGCAGAGGCCTGCCCACCATCCCGCCATAGATGGAGCCCCATCTGTGCAAAAACCCACCATTAGATCCCATAGGATCTGTTTTTCGTCAATATAGCCACGCAGCACACTGAACATCCCCTGTGCCGTTTTATGCTCCGGAATCGGGAGACAGAATAATATGTCCTCGTGAATAGCATCCCCCGACATGTATAGCGAACAAAAGTCAATGCATGGGCATCTCGGCCCTCATAAACTGGGGAGTTTTTGAGTCGCTCAAAAATGTTAGGTTTAACATTGTTATCTGATAAAGCTATTGGGTTTATGTCCCTGTGCCTCCCCACACATTGTTTTCACCATATCAATTGCGGCCGGTAATATCAAAGTCTCTGCAATAGTGTGTGGAATTCATAGCGTAGCGGACCTAGTGATTCACCATGGGAATGATTCAAGTGCAACGGTCAAGTGCTGCCTTTTCCAACGATTTCAGGGCGCTCTCTGGTTGAATTTTGTCTCTTAGATTTTAACAATTTTCAAATCGACTTTTTATGTTTACCACATCACAATGATTTTGAGACGCAAATACTATATTATATTTTTCAGGATTGTGTGTGTAAATATATTTTAATTTGTATCAACACGCCCACACGATCAGCCTTAGCATAAGAACAAATTCTTATTTACAATGACGCCAATTGTGCGCCGCCCTATGGGACTCCCAATCACAGCCGGTTGTAATACAGACTGGAATCAAACCAGGGGCTGTAGTGACGCCTCTAGCACCAAGATGCAGTACCTTAGACCGCAGACATGGACAATGTTGCTCATATCAGGGGTCACTACAGTGCAGAATGTACACTGTTATATGGCTTAATTAATATAAAACTGAGGTTCAACACCAAATTAGGAATGTGTTGTCAAGAAAGCAGGTGGTCTGTCGGTTGTATTAGTCTGAACGTGTTTAAAGGAATGCGTGATACAGTGAGGGCACCTTTCCTCAGATCCACAAACCTAGTCTACTGCCGCCATCTGGTGTCTTAAAGAGGAACAACACCCACCCCAGGACTACACTGATGCTGTAGCAGGGGTGCATTCATTGGACACCAAACAAAAGAAAACAGACTGAAACAGGGAGGGACTACGGTACCTGAAATCCAATAAGAAAAGCTTGATTCGTTTTCCAATGCAAAATATTTTACTACGGATGTGCACTTGAATGGACAGCTCCAGTGGAAGATTTCATTCCTCTTTTGTAATGCTCAGACAGATCCACTAGATGTCTCTGTCACTAAAGAAACTACACAGCTCTCACGTCCCTATCGCCCCTGGTCTTGAGCAAATTATTCTGGCCTCTCCAATAGTTGTCTGAACGGTGTGAGGACACAGGACATCACCAGGCCATCCCGAGAGGTACTAGACACTATCTGTAGTGTTGTGTAGGCAAAACAATTGGCAATGTTTTTTGTCAGTGTTTGGATGAATAATCAAAAATAATGCAAGGGTTTTTATGTGCAGGGTCTTCAGAAAGTATTCACACCACTTGACTTTATCCACATTTTGTTGTGTTACAGCCTGAATTTAAAATGGATTCAATTGAGATATTTGGTCACTTGCCTCCACAATGTCAAAGTGGAATTATTTTTTAAACATTTTTGCAAAACAATAAAAAATGTAAAGCTGAAATGTTTTGTCAGTAAATATTCAAACCAATTGTTATGGCAAGCCTAAATAAATTCAGGAGTAAAAATGTGCTTAACAAGTCACATAATAAGCTGCATGTGTGCAATAATTGTGTTTAACTTCATTTTTTCTGTACCCCACACATACAATTATACTGTATGTAAGGTCCCTCAATCCAGCAGTGAATGTCAGACACAGATTCAACCACAAAGACCAAGGAGGTTTTCCAATGCCTCGCAAAGAAGGGCACCTATTGGTAGATGGGTAAAAAAACAAAAAACAGACATTGACCATCCGCTTCAGCATGCTGAAATTATTAATTACACTTTGGATTGTGTATCAATACACCCTGTCACTACAAAGATACAGGCGTCCTTCCTAACTCTCTTGCCGTAGAGAAAGGAAACCGCTCAGGGATTTCACCATGAGGCCAATGATGACTTTTAAAACAGTTACAGAGTGTAATGGCTGTGATAGGAGAAAAATGAGGATGGATCAACAACATTGTAGTTACTTCACAATACTAACCTAAATGACAGAGTGAAAAGAATGAAGCCTATACAGAACAAAAAAAATTCCAAAACAAGCATAGTGGTGGCTGTATCATGTTATGGGTATGTTTGTAATCGTTAAGGACTGGGGAGTTTTTCAGGATAAAAAAGGAATGGAGCTAAGCAGGCAAAATCTAAGAGGAAAACCTGGTTCAGTCTGCTTTCCACCAGATGCTGGGTGATTATTTCACCTTGGATTTCAGCAGGACAATAACCTAAAACACAAGGCCAAACTACACTGGAGTTGCTTACCAAGAAGACAGTGAATGTTCCTGAGTGGCCAAATGACAGTTTTTACTTAAATCGGCTTGAAAATCTAAGGGCAAGACCTGAAAATGGTTGTCTAGCAATGATCAACAACCAATTTGACAGAGCTTGAAGAATTGGCAAATGTTGCATAATCCAGGTGTGGAAGGCTCTTAGAGATTTACCCAGAAAGACTCACAGCTGTAATCATGGCCAAAGGTGATTTTAACAGGGTTAGGGTGGTAGAATACTTGACTAATCAAGATATATTAGTGTTTGTTTGTCATATTTATTTTCAAAGAGTTGAATTCAGATTATTTTGTATAGATAGTTGAAAAAAATTTTTTTTAAATAAATGTTAATCCCACTTTGTAACACATCAAAATGTGGAGAAAATCAAGGGATGTAATACTTTCTGAGGCAGGCATTGGGTCACTTAGTTGGGTTGATTTCTTAAAAAAAGAGCAAGGTTTGGTTGTTAATGCTGGGTTATTGATGCTGGGCTATTGAGATATGACCCAGTGGGTCTGATCAGAAGACTGGTGGTTTGTCTTAGTAGGGGTGTGGCTTTAAGATAGTTATTTTTGGCTAGCTGTGAGAGTAAATGTAATTTCTGTTCATCTGTTTTGTTGTATAGTTATCGCTTGTTAAGGTCAAACAATCACATATTTTTACAGAAGTGTATGAGTTCTCTGAAAGCCTATGTAAGTCCCATTGTTACAATAAGGTGGAATTCCATATTGTGCAATGAGGTGGTATGCCTTAATATAATATGTAATAAATAATCATAATATTCTAGAATAATGTTTAAATTGCAGAAAAAAAAGAAGGCGCATTTGAATTTGTAGTATGTAAACTTTTTACATTTACATTTAGACTAATGTGTGGCCAATAAGATCTATCTGAAAGCCAGGTCCCAATAGGCCACACCTCCTATGAAAAACCGACCCAGCTCCTAGGTCAAACAGCATAAAATTAAAAAATACACAACTGATTGTTAAATTAACCCATGTTTGGGTAATCCCAACAACCCAACATGTTGGGTTATTCACGCAACCCAACTGGCTGGGTCAAAATACCCACAGCATGTGTTCTGTCCAATATTTACCAAGCTCGGGGTTACCAAATAAACCAAATTGTTTTTTTTTTGCGTAGCATAACGTGAATTAAGGGTAGTTAGTTGGCTGTGGAGTGGGTTCACAGAGAGTTAGAGGCTGGTTAGGGCTATAATATGCAGATGGAAGATTGGAAGAATTCCTCTGAGTATTTATAACCCATGTTCTGCTACCTCAGCTCTCCTCCTTCCCTCCTTCCCTCCTTCTCTAACTTTCACTCTTACTCCTTTGAGTCAATCTTCCATTAACTCTCCTCAGTATTCCAGCAGTCACCCAACTACCCCCCCATACAGACACACAAACCGTATCTTCCCTTCTACCCTCCCTCACAATTTTTCTCATATTCTACCCACGTCTCCTTACCTTTACCTCCCCTCCTTTTATCTCTGTCCTCCTCCCTTCTTCTCTCGCACTTGTCCTTTCTTACTTGCACTGACTTTGCTGATAACTACTTTATTGAAGAAAAACTTACCAACCATGACTGTCATATGTGGTTTTCTCACGTAGCTATCTAAAGATGAACGCACTAACTGTCGCTCTGGATATGAGTGCCTGCTAAATGACTAAAATGTAAATGAGTCAATCTTCCATCAGCCCTCATCAGTTTTTCACAACTAGCCCCTAACACCGGACCTCCCCCTCCACCCTCCACACCGTAACGAGGAGAATGTTAATGAGGTCTAATCGGTCTTCAACCCTACTAATATTTGTGTTCCAGACGTGGACGTGTGCGGGAGACGATTGCTTTGCTTTCCAAACATGGTGGAATGGCGGGTGAGGGTAATAAATCAAATATATCTGTTTTATTGTCACATACACAGTGTGGGGGGGGGGGGGGGGATGAGGAGAGTACAAGGAGGAGAGGATCTGTGTAACTTCAGGCTTTAAAGAGGGAAAGGCAGAGGGAGGACGTGAGAACTCGAGGATCTTAAGCACTGTGGATCAGTGGAAAATCACCACGGAGATCCAGGAGGGAGGGAAAGTTTGCCAATTAATAATAACTGACTGTGGATCATGGTTTAGTAACTGATGATTCAGCACTGAGAGAAGACCTCTCTCTCCATGAAGGATGTTATCACTTCTACAACTAAAGCTCTGCTCTCAACTCAAACAGCAACTCAATCAACTGAACACACAGAGACGCTCGCAACACACACAAAAACACACACAGCCTTAGCTAATCTCTTCCTCTATATCCAACTCCATACCTCACACTCTCTCTGTACTTCTCTTTTCTTTTAACCCTTCTGTCCTCTCTCCATCTCCACTGTCATCTGTCCGCTGTCTCTCTCTCTCTCTCTCTCTCTCTCTCTCTCTCTCTCTCTCTCTCTCAGTTTCTCTCTCTCTCTATCTCTCTCTCTCACTTTTTCTCTCTATCTACCTGTCTATCCCTCTGTCTTTTTGTCAGGCCTGCTGTCTAAAAGTTATTACATGTTTTTAAAAACTGCTAGACCAATCAAAGATCTTGTTAGAGGGGGAAGGAGGTCCAGTTTAATGGCTGTGATAACATAAGAGATAGGAGAGAGAGAGGGAGATATGGGAACAGAGAGAAAGATAAGAGCTAGAGAAAGAGATATGGGAACAGGGAGAAAGATAAGAGCTAGAGAAAGAGAAACAGAGGGACAGAGAGAAAGATAAGGGTTAGAGAAACAGAGGGACAGAGAGAAATATAAGGATTAGTAAAAGAGATGGATACGTCCATTACAGAGTGAATGGCTGGATTGCTCAACTGATCTTAGATCTGTGTTAAAGCTGTCCAGTCCTGAGCTGACCATAATTTATTTTTTATTTTATTTAACCTTTATTTAACTAGGCAAGTCAGTTCAGAAAAAATTCTTATTTACAATGATGGCCTACCTACAGGGTCAGCCCCTGGAACAAATTAGGGTTAAATGCCTTGCTCAAGGACACATTGACACATCACTTTGTCAGCTCGGGTATTTGAACCAGTGACCTTTCGGTTACTGGCCCAACGATCTAACCGTTAGGCTACCTGCGCCCTCAAAAAGGGACTTAAGTCCTCTCAGCTGTGACCAGGACATCCCCTGACCGCAGACAGAGTGGGAAGACCTACCGCTCTACAGGACCGCCATCCGGGCCATGTAAATATAACCTGTGTGTGTGCGTTTATGTGTGTGTGTGTGTGTGCTCCGTCTGGACCTGTCCTGAGTCTCCTGCCAGAACTACCGGAACACCAGAGTGTGTGTGTGTATGTGTGTGTGTGTGTGTGTGTGTATATGTATGTGTGTGTGTGTGTGTGTGTGTGTGTGTGTGTGTGTGTAGAGAGAGAGAGAGACAAAGAGACATAGGAACACCTCTCTCTGCCATATCCACCCCTCCCAGCCAACCTCCAGGCCTTCTGGTTGCTCTCTGCCGGCCTAGCCCAGGGAGGGAGCAGGCGAGTGGGCCGTTGTGGCCCCGGTCACCCCCTCTGCTCTGCTGGAGTTCTTCCTCCCATCACACACAAACAAACAACAAGAGAACACACATACAACAAGAGAACACAGATACACACACAATTCTGGCAGGAGACTCAGGACAGGTCCAGACGGAGCGTGGGTTTATGACATCTGTCACAACCTGCACACACAAGAACACACACACACACACACACACACACACACACACACACACACACACACACACACACACACACACACACACACACACACACACACACACACACACACACACACCAACCCTCTCTAAAAGGCCAGACAACACAGATCCTGACCGTGTGATCTGACAGTATGACCCATGTCTACCACCACCACTAATGTAACAAAGTAGAAATGGCTTCCCCTGCAGGTAGCCCACACACATACACCTCTCTCTCTCCTCTCACTTCCTCCCCAAATGATGCCCCATGCAGCCTCCCATCATTATAGTTTAGTTGTGAAACAGGAAACATTGTCTCAACGAGGACCTTGATGTCTGTGTGTGTCTGCACCAATGAGGATCAAGCAGAGACCTGTCACGCTGTCTCTCCCTAACAAGCTCATTTAGACACCATTAATATCAGATGACTTTTATATACTCAACACTGATAGAGGACTGTGTTTTATACCCAGCATGGATAGAGGACTGTGTTTTTTACCCAGCATGGATAGAGGGCTGTGCTTTATACCCCACACTGATAGAGGACTGTGTTTTATACCCTGCACTGATAGAGGACTGTGTTTTATACCCAGCACTGATAGAGGACTGTGTTTTATACCCAGCACTGATAGAGGACTGTGTTTTATACCCAGCACTGATAGAGGACTGTGTTTTATACCCAGCACTGATAGAGGACTGTGTTTTATACCCAGCACTGATAGAGGACTGTGTTTTATACCCAGCACTGATAGAGGACTGTGTTTTATGCCCAGCACTGATAGAGGACTGTGTTTTATACTCAGCACTAATAGAGGACTGTGTTTTATACCCAGCACTGATAGAGGACTGTGTTTTATACCCAGCACTGATAGAGGACTGTGTTTTATACCCAGCACTGATAGAGGACTGTGTTTTATACCCAGCACTGATAGAGGACTGTGTTTTATACCCAGCACTGATAGAGGACTGTGTTTTATACCCAGCACTGATAGAGGACTGTGTTTTATACCCCACACTGATAGAGGTCTGTGTTTTATACCCCACACTGATAGAGGACTGTGTTTTATACCCAGCACTGATAGAGGACTGTGTTTTATACCCAGCACTGATAGAGGACTGTGTTTTATACCCAGCACTGATAGAGGACTGTGTTTTATACCCCACACTGATAGAGGACTGTGTTTTATACCCAGCACTGATAGAGGACTGTGTTTTATACCCCACACTGATAGAGGTCTGTGTTTTATACCCCACACTGATAGAGGACTGTGTTTTATACCCAGCACTGATAGAGGACTGTGTTTTATACCCAGCACTGATAGAGGACTGTGTTTTATACCCAGCACTGATAGAGGACTGTGTTTTATACCCTGCACTGATAGAGGACTGTGTCATTATCCCTGTTCTTATCTTCTATCACTTTATTACATTTACTAATTAGGTTATTGCTACACAACACTGCTGCAGGGGAGAGGGTGTGTGTGTGTGTGTGTGTGTGTAGCTTGATTAAGTTAGCTACACAACACTGCTACAGGGGAGGGAGAAGGGGGGACTGAAAGACTGAAGGTTTGTTTGGTGCAAAAGGAGCAGATGGGAAAACTGTGACATTGCTATGTAGTTAATGCAATAATATCTTCACATTCCCTGTGACCATAAAGTCAACTGTCGATCACGATTGACAGGCTAGCCTCTTGCTGTGTCCTCTTGCTGTGTCTGCTAGTACAATATAACATATATGTGGATATTTGCATGCATGAATTCCCTCTGTCTGTGTGTGTGTGTGTGTGTGTGTGTGTGTGTGTGTGTGTGTGTGTGTGTGTGTGTGTGTGTGTGTGTGTGTGTGTGTGTGTGTGTGTGTGTGTGTGGTGTGAAATACATCAGAGGCCCAGCTCTCCCCTGCTCTTTAAATCAAAGAGTTTAGCCAAGCTCTCTCTCCAAGCCACAGGTCCAGGAGCATTCAGCCATCATCTCCCTCTCCCCCAACTGACAAACACACACACACACACAGACAGAGGTTGTCCACCGCTTTTATTTGGCTTATATTTGAAGAAATATGAGATTTTCTCAGTCAGGCTAAATCCCTCCCCGGGGCCCAGAGCGGCTGGGCAAATAATAGCTGATTCTTGAATAGAGTTGGACAGAGAGAGCGAGAGAGAGAGAGTGAGGGAGGGATAGAGAAGAAGAGAGAGAGAGAGAGAACAAGAG
>CM042388.1:18712412-18974912 GCA_023634145.1 Thymallus thymallus | reverse complement strand
TATAGATCACCCACACACAAGCAACCGATAGTTTCACTGTGTCATTGTTCGTACAATCATTAAATATTGTAGAACAAAATAGGTGATACAGGTTTCATTATGGTACTACATATACAGTAAATACATCTCTGTAAAAGTACTGCGGTAGTAGAGAAAATACTACAGACACAGTGGAATCATTGAACAAAGTTTGTAATATATTGATGCAAAACACTACAGTACAATCACAACATAGGTTTATTTGAATCAAAGCAAAAATAATTAGCTATGAAATAGAAAAGAAAAGACAGTACTGTAAAACATCAAATGCAGTGTTCATCAACTTGCTTGCTTGTACTGTAAGAAACAAAACAGGAGTGATTACTGTACTTCTACATTGTCATCAACTCTGTGTTGTGGATTTGGCCACAGGTTCTCATCTACATCACAATGGATGTTTTCATTAGCCAAACATCTTGGAAAAAACCTTCGGGCATGGCGAATCCAGGCCTGACACTGGTCTGCTGTGATGTCATTGCAGGCGTCATCCATGGCCTGGAGAAGAGTGACTTGTTCATGAGGGTGCCTATCATGAACCTTCCATCTCCATGCGGAGAAAAATTCCTCAATCGGGTTAAGGAAGGGAGAGTATGGGGGTAAATACAGGGTGGTAAATTGTGCATGGGCCTGAAACCATGCTTGCACCACATGAGCATGATGGAACCTGACATTGTCCCACACAATGACATAGGTCACACCTTCAGCTCTACAAACCTGATCGAGCTCATCAAGAAAGGTGACAAGGAGAGCTGCATTATATGGTCCAATATGAGGTCTGCGTCCCACCACACCATCTTCTGATATAGCCGCACACATGGTAATGTTGGCCCCACGTTGTCCAGGTACTTGGATGGTTGCCCGCTGGCCAATGAAATTCCGACCTCTCCTCCTTGTCTTGGCCAGATTAAAACCTGCCTCATCCAAATATATGAATTTGTGATGGTCGTCATCAGCATCCAGCTCCATCACCCTCTAAAAATACATTTTGGAAAGAGATTTAGAGATTACTGTACAATGTAGAATTTTTGGGAATGTTTTTAAAACAGCCATCTTGAAACTGAACTTACCTGAACATACTCAGTCCTCATTTGCTTCACTCTGTCTGCATTTCTTTCGAAAGGCACACGGTATAGTTGTTTTATAGATACCTGGTGCCTTTTCAGTATGCGTGCAATAGTTGGCAAACTTATGGATCCCACATTGTTGAACATGTCTTCATTGTCCAAGATATGCTGGCGAATTTCTGTAAGGCGAATATCATTTCTGGCCCGAACCAAATCGACCACAGCCTGCTCTTGTTGGTCAGTTAGAATTTTGCCTCTGCCTCCACTATTTGGCCTGGTCACAATTCTACAGGGAACATTAGAGTAAGAAGACACTTGGTCACATCACCTATTCTGTGATACACATTGGTATGCAGTCATTTGACAATTGAGAGTAGCATAATGTTTAGTGCATGCTGATAACTTACCGGTTCTCATTGCGGAAAGTTCTAATTATTGAGGCCACGGTTGACCTTCTGAGGTTTGGTTGTATCATTGTAGCCGCCTCAGTCATTGTCATGCCATGATTTATGACATGGTCTACAACTATTGCCCGAATTTCACTGGACACTCTATGCTGTTGCTGCCGCTGTCTTGGTCCGTGGCCTTGTCCTCTACCACGTTCCCCCACACCTCTCAAACGAGGCCCACGACCACCTCTCAGAAGGGGTGCCTGTCCCCTGCCATTCCTTTGACCAACACGTCTTCCTCGTCTTCCTCCCACCACTGCTTGACCTCCATTGTGACCTTGATCACCTGCTGGCTCCATGTTACGTATCACTATGCTCTTGCAATTGGATCCCAATCAACTCTTTATATACTCATTCCACAATGTGCACTCAATCATCAGTAACGAGTTGGCAGAATTGGACAAGCAATTACAACTTCTGCATCTATACAGTGCAGTACTGTCAATACTGTAAATAGTCTGAAAAGGTGGTACAGTATTTGGGACCATAGACACCGGTCTGATGAAGCATTATGATAAAATATTAGGCTACATCCATGGATATTGTAGTCTAATTGGTTCATGCTCCACGCTAATTGGTGACAATGAATCTCGTTATCTTGAAACTTTCATGATTTACTGTAAACATGGAAGATTGTTTGACTGTTTCCATACAACTATGCATTAAGAGTAATGCAACAGTTACTTATCATTTTGAGCAGTTGTATCAATTGATAGTTAGATCATTGTAAGGAAATGAATAGACACTCATTTGAAATGTAATGTGTGAATTGCCTTTTGAAATAGTAGTACTTTGATGTTAAGTTGTGTCATATTGAACAGGTGATTTTTGTTGAATGAACAAATGATCTAAGTTTTATGTTTATTGTATCCAAGCAATTGAGAAAAGGGTTAGAGTTTTGAAAAATGTGCATTTTGATCATTGGTTGTGAGTTTTGTGTCTAGAGTTGTGAAAAATGACATCAAGGTTCTGAAAATAGTAACAAAGTGATTGTAAAAAACTGTAATGATAACATTTGCCTATGAACTCACTTGGTGAAAGCCACAGGACTAAAAATGAATGAATTCAACAACTATGTCTCTGTCACTAACAAATACAGTCATTGGCAGTAACTCTACAATTCATTCAAAAAGTGATATGTTGTTGTTTATCTATCTTAGTTGAATTCACTGACTGCAAGTTACTCTGGATATGAGTGTCTAATAAATGACCAAAATGTAAACGTACATATGAAAATGAACATACCAAAATGAACTGCAAAGCACACTGGGTATTATTTTGCAACCCTAGTACCACTACAGTGACAAGCAGTTGGACTCCTTTAAGAACACATCTTTATTTTCTTTATAGTGTACCTGGCACGGGTATACAGTACACAGTCACTGTCTGCACACCTGGACCACAGCTGTTGCTAACACTTGAACTAAACTGAATTCACTGTGGTGTTCACATTTACCCTGCCTATCTACTTTAACCCCAAAAAGTTCAAATGAAATTTTGAAGTGATTCTGATGACTGTGCAAAACAGCCTGGATGCCTCTTGAAGAAGGAGAGTGTTGTTGAGAGTGTGTGCATGTGTGTGTGTGTGTGTGTGTGTGTGTGTGTATGCTGCAGACAGATCAGACTACTATACTGAAGGCTGTGATCTCCCCTCTCCACCACCCAGTGGGACATAGGCCTGTGAATCTTAATCAACCTCTTTCTCACATCCACATATTTTCTCCCTCCCTCCTTCCTACCTACTTTCTCCCTCTTCTACTTATTTCCTCTACTCCACTTCTCCTCTATATCTCCCCCATTCCCCCCCCTCATCCCCCTCTCCCCATGCCTTCTAATTAAAAATAATGAAAAAGCACAAATGAAGAAAACTCAAACTAGGCTTAGATCCCCAGGTGGCTCTGTAGGATACCAGAACGCTAGGGTCAGGAGAGGAGATAGCTAGTTCTATGTGTGCGTGTGTGTGTGTGTGTGTGTGTGTGTGTGTGTGTGTGTGTGTGTGTGTGTGTGTGTGTGTGTGTGTGTGTGTGTGTGTGTGTGTGTGTGTGTGTGTGTGTGTGTGTGTTTGTATGCCGGCCCTCTAACCAGGGTGTCATCCTCGTGATTGCCTGGTCCAGTGGCACACTGCTGCCACTTTATAGAGAGATAACGGAGAGAGATAACGGTGAGAGATAACAGAGGAAATAGAGAAATACAGTCAGAGAGAGAAAGGCCAAAGCAGGAATGAAATACACAACCCTGTAGATGCCAGCACCATGTACTGAGCTGTTGGAACAACTCTGGCTTTTCCTCCTAACAAGTGTGTGAGTTTGTTTACAGCGAGTACACCAACTAGCTGTAAACAAAACTCTCTGTCTCCATAGCAACCTGCCATAATAGAGCTAAGCTGTTTTCTGGGTGGCAGGCAGGCAGTGAGAGGCAGAGGAGTACAGGAGTTAGGCAACACAGACACAGCAAGCTTCTTCTGGAGCCTAATTATGACTTTCACTCTATTCCCTCTCTTTTTCTCTCTTCTTCGCCCACAGAACAGGCACAGACCACAACATAAGACTGTCAGGCATTGTCTGTCCTTCCTTCCTTCCTTCCTTCCTTCCTTCCTTCCTTCCTTCCTTCCTTCCTTCCTTCCTCTTTCCCTTCATCTCTCTCCACTCTTTCTCATCTGCCCACCCCCCCCCCCCCCCCCCCCCCCCCCTCCCCCTCATTCCTCTCCACGGTTAGCGTCTCTGCGGCTACGTGTCCCTGTCATAATGAGTTTAACCTAGTGGGTTACATTTCTTGACGTTGCAGGATAACAAACAATTTAAGTCCTACTCAGGTCTCCATTTCAGCTCATTTATCACCTGATTTACTTAACAAAAGGCACATCTCAATAGGTGGTCCAGGTATTGTCATGACATGACATGACATGAAAAAAGGAACGCAGATGACATCACGAATACTCATCAGACCAACTCCTTGAATGCCCTACTCCTTCTAGGGCAAGTTTGCAGTTGTGTCTTAAAAACACTATTTTGCTCAAAACTTTATTTTTTACCCTTTAGCTAGTGTGTATTTTAATGTATTTATGCTTGGGATATCACTTTTCAACAGTAAAAGTTCAAAAATCGCTGGAGGACTTCTAACCCTTCGAGGAAAAGCACTCCGCCGAGCAGAGAGCACCCAGCGCCCGGCACCACCAACATCAAAAAGCATGTTTTAAATGTCAATTGGCAAAAAGCAGAAGAGAGTCAACATAGCACTTTAAAAGCACACATTCAGAAAACACAAAAACATTTTGAGCTGGGTTTCACAAAGTAAGACATATTTTATGAATGAGCAAGACACAATTACACATTCTGGTTAATTTAATTTGGCTTTTGGAAATCTCAGTGCAAGAGGCATCACGGCAGACCCTGGTTCGATCCCAGCCTGTATCACAACCGGCCGTGATCGGGAGTCCCATAGGGCGGCGCACAATTGGCCCAGCGTCGTCCGGGGTAGGCCGTCATTGTAAAGAATAATTTGTTCTTAAATGATTTGCCTAGTTAAATAAAGGTTAAAGGTTCCTTGAACATCCTAGACTCAGTACAAAGCCTTATTAGCAGCCATTGGTGCAGATGTTTTTCAAGCTTTGGATTGAGAGAGAGAGAGAGAGAGAGAGAGAGAGAGAGAGAGAGAGAGAGAGAGAGAGAGAGAGAGAGAGAGAGAGAGAGAGAGAGGTTTAGCGGGTTCATACTATGTAGTGCAAGTGGCACATTTAAACGTTTCTGCCATTACAGAAAGTGAGATTATTTCAAAGAAAATAGAAAACTGCACACTGCTCTTGCTCTGCACTCTGAAATCTTAGAAAGTGAGATTGACCTTCTCTCCCCAGTGAGAGAGAGACATTCAGAGAGACATAATGCCATGACATGTTGCAGGTTCTACCTCTTACAGGATGTGTCCAAAATGGCAGTGTATATACTGTGTAGTGCAGTACACTATAAAGGCAAGAGGTTGCCAATTGGGACAAAGCCACAGACTCTTACAATGACACATGCAGTCAGAGAAAGATGAAGAACACAGGCCCTGTTAAAATGAACAAAGGAAGAGAAAACGAGAGAAGAGAAAGATGGAGAAATTCCGCAGAAAGCTCCGTCTTCTTTTCAAGCCAGCGGTGTAACAAAAGGAAAGTCAGAATCTCACTCCACGGGGAACTGTGTGACATCAAGACGTCTGCCTGGTATCACGGTAACCTGAGTGTTCCATTCTGGCTGTCACCTTTGACCTCAGAGTGATAGCTAACACTGCAGTCACAGCTCAACATGGGGAACTTATTCTCAGAACACCTTGTGTTATTTCACACAAGGGGAAGGCAACTTTTAGAGAGATGATTGTTAAAGTTCGATTTGTTTGTTATACTGTGAACCAATTACAATGAATCGGGGTCATTTGATTCAGTTGTGTCTCAGGGTTGTGCATCAAGAGAAGCTGTGCCTCTTACATGAGGAACATTGGACATGGACCGCCTGGGCCAAGTTTTACATATTCTATTGGTCAGTACAACATGTCCTCACAATCTATTGGTCAGTCTATGCCAAAGAGAATTGGTCAGATCTCTGCAACTGATTTAACCAATGCATACTTGTTTCATTTTGTATTCTCATTGTGATTGTTCCCTGAGTCCATAGGAGGCCATTTTGAAATGTTAAAAGCAACATTTTTTTTATTTCATTTTATTATAATATATTTGTATTTTACCCCCATTTTTCTCCCCGTTTCGATCTTGTCTCATCGCTGCAACTCCCCAACGGGGTCGGGAGAGGCGAAGGTTGAGTCATGCGTCCTCCGAAACATGACCCGCCTAACCGCACTACTTAAAACCTGCCAGCTTAACCCGGAAACCAGCCGCACCAATGTGTCAGAGGAAACACTGTTCAACTAGCGACCTGGGTCAGCCTGCAGGCACCCGGCCCGCCACAAGGAGTCGCTAGAGTGTGATGAGCCAAGTAAACTCCCCACCGGGCAAACCCTCCCCTATCCCAGCAGACGCTGGGCCAATTGTGCACTGTCCTATGGGCACAGCCCGACAATGAACCCGGGTCTGTAGTAACACCTCTAGCATTGCAATGCAGTACCTAAGAGCCTCATTCTATTTTGCTTCTGTACAAACCCAGAAGCCCAAAAGCTGAAATGCGTTGGCTTTTTTAATTTACTTCCATTGTCCTCAGAGAGTTGCTGAATCTCCTTTCTACTTCAGTTTGTCCCTCAATTCATGCACCTTGGTTGGAGAATATGGTAGTGGCAGTGTTCCCTTCCCTTTCCAAAAGCAGAACAGACACTTGGGCATGACTCAATCAACTTTTCTCTGTGACAATCACATTTCAACCTCCATCTCAATATACCTCTAGCTTTCTCTATTCCAATCTCTGTGCTCTTTGCTCCTCTCTCTCTGATGCTTTCTCCCCCCAGAGAGACAGAGAGAGAACAAGCGAGCAGCAGCGAAAGAGAACGAATGTAAGAAAGACACTAACTACGTTTACAGCCACAGTTTTAATGTGAGTAAAGTCATAGCGTATGAAATAATTATGCGAGAGATGGCTATTGATATAATAACTATCAAATCAAAGTAAATTGTGTAGTCCTTTCCTATGCAACTGTAGGCCTAATTAAACTTACAGTCTATAACCAGGTTTCCATCCAACCTTTTTATGCGAGTAAAGTACATATAAAAATTAAATGTCACTACAGTAAATTTGGCGGTAAACTTTCCAAATGTCGACAAAATACGCTAGACAAGGTGGAATCTTTTAGCGTCGGTAAAATAAATCATGCGGGTGATTGGAAACACCTTTATGCGCAAATTTTGATATAATAACCATAAAATAGAAGTAAACATGGAGTCGCGTGATGATATGGTGTGTGGTGCTCCCACTACAACTCTGGAAAGCATGCAGTTTATTAGGTTACACAGCAAATTTTCCAGTGTTACTTTTACAGTGTAACATTTCTAGTGTTGATTCAGGAGTTAAATTCACTCTGTTAAAGTGAAATTAACATTCAGTAGAGTAAAATAACCCCAGTGTTGATGTTAATAACCAGTTATTGTTATACACTGTGGAGAGTAAAACAGTCCCATCAAAACCACACCCATCATTTTCATTTCCCAGCATGCTATGTATATAGATTTTCTTTTCTTTTAGGATTGTTTTTAATATCTGTGTTTTTGCATGTACATTGATTGATTGATTAATCTTATCACGCAGATAAATAAAAAGGGTATCCGTAAGTTCATCTGACTCTGGATAAGTAAATAAAGGGCATCATTGCCAAAATCCCAAAGAATCCCTTTAATACTAGAGTTGAATAGAAATTACAGTGAGTGTTAATTATTACATTGTGTTACATTTGAGTAAAACTGGCAAGTGTAATGCAGTGTTAATTTTTTACACTATGAGGAGTTACATTCACATTCAAAATTGAACAATATACTTTATTACACTCTGTAGAGTGGGACCATATTGTGGCGAGCTCGGCCAGAAGAAGATGGCAAGAGACAGAGATTGACTTTACCGGAGAGTTCCTGTGCCCCATACACCGCACGACTCCAGGAACGTCACACTTTATTCACCCTCCTTCAACTATTAACAATGAACACATACTCCGGCCATGCATGGCTCGGTCATGGTATGCATTTTAACATTCCCCCATAACCTGAACTAAGACAACTTAAGGAAACATAAACACATAACATTAGCTTAACTACTAAAACATAAAGACATAACACAACCATTTTAAAACCAAAACATGAGCTACCCACAATCCCTAGCACTCTTCAGCTACTATGCTGGCCAGATCGCTACAATATGTTATCTCAGGTGGTGTTCAAATGTACTCTTTAAGTATTTATTTAACACTGCAACATTTACTGTGTACAGATGAAATGTGTTATCATGAACATCATAGGGTGGTGAAAGTGCACGGTAATGAGTTTGATGCTCCTTTCCCGTGAACCAGGTGCCCACTCTGTCGGACAGCAAAGTAAGCTAAAAAAAAAAGGTGATGTAATTAAGCATGTGTAGTAATGAGTAGGATTTTGCAAAAGTGAGTGCTTTTCATAAAAATGCTTTATTTGCCTTCCCAATGAAAACAACTTTGAAAATTCAAACATTTATTGTATGGAAAATATTTACCGTGCTGCCTTGTTGGCAAAATGACTGAGCAGGGCAGATTTGTGTTCGAACCAGTAATCTTTGCTGCTCTGTCATGTTGTCAACAAGGCAGCACGGTGCATTGTCCTGAAACATACATCTCTTTTACATCAAATAAATGTTCAAATTTTCTAACTTGTTTTCATTGGGAAGACAGATAAAGCATGGTTATCAAAAGCAATTACTTTTGCACGGGATATCACAAAATCCTACTAATTACTACACTTCCTTAATTATGTCACTTTTGTTTTGACACGATTTCGCTGTGGGCTTTGAACGGGGCACCTGGCTCACGCATCTAATGTAATCAACTTTAAGCCGATACAAAACACGCCTACACGGGCGCCCGGGTGAGATTAATTGAACCCCCTCAATGATTGAAGGCAGGCGGGATCAGGTGGGACCATTCTAGCCAATGAGAGGGCAGATACATGTGTGAACAAAATGCACAACTACTGTAAGTTGTTTTTCTCAAAGTTGCCGTAATGCCACGTACATACACTTATAACAGTACATTTGTAACAGCCTAAACACTGCGAAACTTCTAATCGATCAAATAAGCCTCACATAATTTGACACTCTCATAGACCTCCATATAAAAAAGGGTTTATCACACGTGGACAGATTTTGGGCAGAGTAAATCCTTTCCCGTTGCCTCTTCCTCTCTGCTAGAGCGCACATGCCAAGACCAGAGCGCACATGCCAAAACCAGAGCGCACATGCCAAAACCAGAGTGGACAGATTTGCTAATTTACACAACAGATTTGCGTGACAAAACAATCGGTAGAGTTCAAAATGCAATGGAAACACATTGAACATTAGGTTTTTATTCCTTACATGAAAACAAGTCTGTTTCGTGGAAACACAGATTTTACTGACACCCAAAAAATCCCACAAACGAACAAATTATCTTTCCGCATTAATAAAATTGTACCGAAACATCCGGTTTCCATCACAGCTGTCTTTATTATTTTTTACGGTATGAATCCTACTTCTATATTCGTACACTCTAACAAGTATTTTTACATTCATCAGCTTTGCGATTACTGGTGCTCCTGATAGGTCGATATTTCACTGGGGCGGAAGTAGAGTACCTAGACGCAGCTGTCTGATATCATAATAACATGACATGGTAACAATGAGAGATCAACTGATCTGCTCACTCTTGTGGATTTTTCATTGCAAGCATGTTTGCTTTAACCCATAAGAGTCTAAGCTGGGGGAGGGGGGAGTACTACTAAGCTATATGGAATTGTTTAAAGAAGGTCATACCAAGGAACATTTTGCTTTTTGATTTAGAATTTTAAGACCCCTTGAAGTAACCTTTTTGTTTTACATGTATTTAACACCTTGTTTTTGTCACTAAACAGTATTCATATGTGACTCGTTTCAGGAAACTAGGTGTATGTCGCGCGTCACTACTTCACTGGAGCGTCATTTGAACCTAAACGTTTTTTCATTAAAATGCGTTTTTTGGCAAAAATGCCTTCTGGAACATGTGAACTTTCATGTGCCTTAATAACAAACTTGTATGCCATCTGTGAATTCGAATACAAATTTAAAATTAGGAGCCATGGAAAAAGCGAGCAGCCTTCCCGCTAGCCATGATTGGCTGAGATAATGAGTGGGCTGGACATGACGAGAGATGAGTTCGCCATGCAGCACGCTTCTGTCTATAATATGAGCTGGTCATTATGTGTAGGTAATCCTTTCTAACGTGGCTTTTTTGAAAGATATCACGTAGTAGAACTGCATAAATGTTGCTCTCAACTTTCTGGAGGACCGAGTTTTGAAATCAGTAAAATTAGAATATGATAGCTAAGGAGATGGAGAAAATTCAGGCATTTGATTGCAAAAATGCAGTCAGAGTAAAAAAAAAAGAACACAGAAAGCTCCGGACTACAACTTCAAACTAAGGGCAACCATGGCATCCGTGACAGAGAGGAAGAAGCGTCCATCCATGTATACTGGTAAAAGAGTCTAGCTAGCTACATTTTCTAAAGCAAAACAACCGACATGTACGTGTTCGTGAGAGTCTCATCTTTACACAGAGGGGTCATATTAGTGGGTTCGGACGCTACAGACAGAAGTTGAAAGATCACCTGTACCGACTTCAGATGCTTGTGGCTCGTAGAGAAAAATGGAGAACATCGTGTTTGAGTGAGTCTCATCTTTCCATAGAGTAGTCATAACAGTTTTTTCTGTTCGTGATGTCTCATGGTCTGACAAACACAGCTCTAGCTCTGTCAGCTTTCACAGCAGATGTGCAAGTGTTACATAGGCGGATGCAGTAGATTGGGACGCATTTAATGCAAAAACAGATATTTATAGCTTAAACTGACAGATGTTTAAGGGGATTTGTTTATTATGCTAATTCGATTTCCGAGGTGGTCATAAATGGTCAGTCCTTGCATCTATATCTCTGTCTATGAATTTGAGAGTGTTTACATTTCTCCAGACACACCCCTCAGCTTTTTTACGAAACAGAGGCGGAAGAAACACAATTTGTTATTATTTCAACTACTGATTGCCGCTTAAAAATAATTGTCAGATTGGCTGTGGTACTAGCTGATGGATTGGAGGGGAAGAAGAATACTTTATGCCCAATCATCGATGGGATTAAAATCCCACCCGATTGCCTGCTCTCTTCTTCTCTAACCTTTAGGCTACCTGCCGTCCCAAATCATCCCTAGAGGGGAAACCTTCCCTAGTCTCCCCACTTGACATTTCAACTGGAATTGTTTGGTTTTAGTTTTCCACTACTTTTTTCTATCATAATAGGTTATACAGTTGTGACATTTTCCTTGCAATAAATACATTAATAATCTGCAGTGTGAAAAGTTAAGCCATTCCTACAATAAATAGATTATGTTCTCCAACATGGAATGACCATCACTGATGGTCTCTCTTCCTTCAACAAAAGAGATGGTGCCCTGTACTGTGTACAGTAGCACAGAGAGAAAGTGAGAGAGAAAGTGAGAGAGAGAGAGAGAGAGAGAGAGAAACACACACAGTTGCAGAAAGAGGAATAATGAGAGAGAAGGGTGGTTGAAATGAAGGCCATTTCTTCACACGGTCAATTGGTTGGGCATCACTAAAGTCCTCTCTTCTGATTGGTCTATCTGGAGTGTTTTTGCCTGAGGTCAGGGGTCATGCTAGCATGGCAGAAATAATTGTCTTCTCCACTGGCGAGCCACATGGATTTAGTAAGTTTTTTTTATTAGAAGCTCCCTGTCTGTCTGTTTCGCTCTCTCACTAACAAAATTTGAATAAATAATCAAAATGAACAGTAAATATTACACTCACAAAAGTTATATAGGAATAGAGACATTTCAAATCTCATTTTATGGCTTATGTACGGTGCGTAACACTTTATTTTAAGGTGTCCTTGTTACAGTGTACTTACACTTGTAGTTACACTGTAACAAGTGTTGTAACTATGTGTAACAATCACTGTTACACTGTAACAATGTAATGTAACTAGTAGTATTACAGTTTGTAATTAGACATGTGTAACAACAAAATCTTGTTACCATGCTTGTTACAACTATTGTAACTGGATGTACTCATTTACACATGCTTAAAAAAAATAACACTTGTTACCAAAGAGGCACATGTCTACTGAATTCAAGAATTTAGTATTTCACTTTATCATCATAATTTGATTCATTAACATTGGTTAAAAAGGATCTGATCCATTGTGGATGCACATGGTGTGCAAGATATGATAGCGCACTCTAAAAAGCCTGAAAACCTTTTCCATCAATATGTACTAATGATAATAACCCTAATATTTGTATAATGTTATTGAATCAAATTATGATGATAAAGTGAAATACTAAATTCTTGAATTCAGTAGACATGTGCCTCTTTGGTAACAAGTGTTATTTTTTTTATTTCATGTGTAACAATGAGTTAGTACATTCAGTTACAATAATTGTAACAAGCATGGTAACAAGATTTTGTTGTTTCACATGTGTAATTACAAACTGTAATACTACTAGTTACATTACGTTGTTACAGTGTAACAGTGATTGTTACATGTAGTTACAACACTTGTTACAGTGTAACTACAAGTGTAAGTACACTGTAACAAGGACACCTTAAAATAAAGTGTTACCGTATGGTGTTATAACAATGTGCAAATAGTTAAAGTATAAAAGGGAAAATAAATAAACATAAATATAGGTTGTATTTACAATGTGTTTTGTTCTTCACTGTTTGCCCTTTTCTTGTAGCAACAGGTTATACATCTTGCTGCTGTGATGGCACAATGTGGTATTTCACCCAATATATATGGGAATTTATCAAAATTTAATTTGTTTTCAAATTCTTTGTGGGTCTGTGTAGTCTGAGGGAAATATGTGTCTCTAATATGGTCATACATTTGGCAGGAGGTTAGGAAGTGCAGCTCAGTTTCCACCTCATTTTGTGGGCAGTGTGCACATAGTCTGTCTTCTCTTGAGAGCCAGGTCTGCCTACGGCGGCCTTTCTCAATAGCAAGGCTATGCTCACTGAGTCTCTACACAGTCAAAGCTTTCCTTAAGTTTGGGTCAGTCACAGTGGTCAGGTATTCTGTCACTGTGTACTCTCTGTTTAGGGCCAAATAGCATTCCAGTTTGCTCAGTTTTTTGGTAAATTCTTTCCAATTATATTTGTCTTTATGTTTTCTCATGGTTGGGTCTAATTGTGTTGCTGTTGCTGTCCTTGTGTTTGTGAACATAGCCCCAGGACCAGCTTGCTTAGGGAACTCTTCTCTATAAGTTAATCTATTTTTAGGTGAGGGGTTTGTTATGGAAGGTTTGGGAATCGCTTCCTTTTAGATGGTTGTAGAATTTAACGTCTCTTTTCTGGATATTGATCATTAGCGGGTATCGGCCTAATTCTGCTCTGCATGCATTATTTGGTGTTTATGTTGTACACTGGGGATGTTTTTGCATGAAAAGTCAAAATGTTGTCTTTGTCCAATTTTGTGAATTCTTGGTTGGTGAGCTCACAACCATAAAGGTTAATGGGTTATATAACTGATTCAAGTATTCAAGAATATAGCTGATGTCACATTTTATGTTCCTTTTGATGGCGTAGAAGGCCCTTCTTGCCTATTCTCTCAGATCGTTCACAGCTTTGTGGAAGTTACCTGTGGTGCTGATGTTTAGGTATGTATATTTTGTGTCTAGAGGAAATTTGTATTTGTGGCAACTGGACCTTTTTTTGGAACACCATTAGTGTTGTCTTAATGAGATTTACTGTCAGGGCCCAGGTCTAACAGAATCTGGGCAGAATATCTATGTGCTGCTGTAGGCCCTCCTTGATTGGGAACAGAAGCACCAGATCATAAGCAAACATTTGACTTCAGATTCTCGTAGGGTGAGGCCGGGGACTGCACACTGTTCTAGTGCCATCGCCAATATATATGTTGAAGAGGGTGGGGCTCAAGCTTCATCCATGTCTCATTCCATGGCCGTGTTGAAATAAATGTGTGTGTTTCTTGCCAATTTAAACTACACACGTGTTGTTTGTATATATATTTTATAATGTTATAATGTATGTTTTTCCCCCAACACTGCTTTCCATCAATTTGTATAACAGACCCACATGCCAAATTGATTTAAATGCTTTTTTGAGATCAACAAAGTATGAGACGTCTCTCTCTCTCTTTTTCTTTATTTTTCTCTCTTTTTCTCTTTTTCTCTCTTTTTCTCTCTCTCTCTCTCTCTCTCTCTCTCTCTCTCTCTCTCTCTCTCGCTCTCTCTCTCTCTCTCTCTCTCTCTCATACAGTACACACTAAAAACAAATGGTTCATATACTGCCAAATAAGGGGTATTTGGCTTGTAACCATAAATGAACCCTTTTTGGTGCTATATGGAACTGCTATGTATACAACCCTATTTGCGGCTATATTGAGACTTTATGGAGAATGGTTCTATGCCAGCAGTCTCTGTGCCAGAAGTACAAGCCTTAGGTTGAAGGGAGGAAGATGAGCATGAGCATGACTGAAGAAAGAGAATGATAAACAAGAAAAGAGAAAAGGGTGCAGCCAAAGGCTAGGCAGTCTGCTTGATGGAGAGAGAGAGAGAGAGAGAGAGAGAGAGAGAGAGAGAGAGAGAGAGAGAGAGAGAGAGAGAGAGAGAGAGAGAGAGAGAGAGAGAGAGAGAGAGAGAGAGACGGCAAATTGGCAAGCATTATCTGGTCTGGTATTGATTTTACAGTGTAGCATTTCTAGTGTTGATTCATTAACTCTTTAAGTGTGAACTTAACACTAATTGGTGTAAAATAACCTAAGTGTGCAAACATGCAAATAAGGCTTTACACTAAGCAGTGTGTTAATTTAACACTGAAAAGTGTGGACACATATAGACACTGGACCAGTGTTAAATTTAACACAATTCAACACAGATTTTGATGCGAATAGTCTAAAATCTGCATAAAGAAAATATGAGCATTTTCCCACCAGTTGTGTGTTTTTCACCAAACGGACTTGTTGCAGAAAAAAATCAGTGCGTGATGATGCAGTGCACACAAAATGTTACATTTTTCAGAATGAATACAGAATATAGCGAATAAAAACCTGAAGTTCAATGTGTTTACAATGCATTTTCAACTCTACTGATAGTTTTGTTACAAAAACTGTTGTGTTAAATAGCAAATGTGCCCACTCTGGTCTTGGCACGTGCGCTCTAGCCAACAGCTCGCAGATACAGGGTGGTAGGCTCTGCGGGTTGTCTAGGATTGTCAAACGGTAGTCAACCATCGAACATCACGTCACCAGAAAAAGACCCTCAATATTGATTGGAAAGGAGCATCAAAATCACTGTGCTCTTTCACCACCCTGTGAAGTTCATCACAATTTATTTAATCTGTAGCCTAATAAACTGCATGGTTTCCAAGTCGTAGTGGGAGGACCTCACATCATATTATCGCGTGACTACTTCGATATGATGGTAATTATATCAATATTATATCAATATTTGCATAATTCGCATAATTAATTTGGCCGACAAAAAAAGATCCCACCATGTTGAAAAAAAAAAGAAGCTTTATTTATTTACACTTTGGATGATGTATCAATACACCCAGTCACTACAAAGATACAGATGTCATTCCTAACTCAGTTGCCAGAGAGGAAGGAAACTGCTCAGGGATTTCACCATGAGGCCAATGGTTACTTTAAAACAGTCACAAGGTTTAATGGCTGTAATAGGAGAAACTGAGGATAGATCAACAACATTGTAGTTACTTTAGATTACTAACCTAAATGACAGTGTGAAAAGAAGAAGCCTGTACATAATACAAATATTCCAAAACATGCACCCTGTTTTCAATAAGGCACTAAAATGAAACTGCAAAAAAATGTGGCAAAAAAAATAACTTCATGTCCTGAATAGAAAGAGTTTTGTTTGGGGCAAATCCAACACAACACATTAGTGAGTACCACTCTTCCTATTTCCAAGCATGTTGGTGACTGCATCGTGTTATGGGTATGCTTTTCATTGGCAAGGACTAGGAGGTTTTTTAGGATAAAAATAAATGTAATACAGCTAAGCACAGGCAAAGTAGGGGTTGGTAATGTTATCTTCTTGCTCCGTGATTGGCTCAGTGTTCTGTCACTCATGGAGACACTATGTCACCGCAAAATCTAAGGGTAGAGCTAGAAATTTCAAGCCCCTTGGTTGCTGCCATTGAGTTACATTAGACGTGCCCATCAAAGAAGGCTCAAGATCACATCATCATGAATCGAATCAACAATCTATTTCAAATGAAGATAAATAATGAAGAGAAATTCTATATAAAATGTATCGGTGCTCATCGGCCACTAGACATAAACATTACACAACAAGTTGGAAATCGCAAATTCAACAATGAGTGGTTGGGAAGGAATCAGTGGCTAACTGCAAGCATTACAAAGCAATCACTAGCCTGCTATTCAGTGGAGTGTGTGTGTGGTCCCAAGTCTTAAAAGGATAAACATTCAACATTGGCCATGCTGTCAATCCACCATAACTTCTGCCGTGCTCAAAACAACTGGAAACTCAGAACTGGGAAATCTGACTTCAGTGATTTCAAGACAACTGGGAACGTCATCATGATTCGACCAAAAGTTTCCAGTTGTCTTGAAAGCACCATAAATCCAGAGAATGACAGACTTTGATGACAACATTTGCCCACGAAGGACCACCGCTCCACCTTCCTGTTCAAGTGAGCACAGCACAACAAGGTGAGTCCAAAAATGTATTGTATGCTGCTGCATAAATGATGTAATATGCCAGGGACATATGCATAGTGTATGCTGTGTAGTAAGCAGTTAGTAGCCCATGTGTAATCATTTAGTCCCTTTTCCCCTCATAATTTTGCCAATTGTCTTAGTGGTGCACATGTAGCCTTATAGCCTGTTTTAGAGAAATGTAATCATTGAATATTGTAAGAGCTTTCATTGTCTGCTTATATGCCGCCTTTAGTTATCCTACGGTTCTGACTTGGTGTACTGGGAGAATACTGTAAGAACAGCCCATGTTCTTAATTCTGTCGCTGTACATTTCAAAAGTGCTGAACAAATAGTTATATTGACTATGTCCGTCGCTCGCTCATTAATGTCTTAATCGAAATTACAGATTGCCTCTTATTCTCTCGTCGCCCCCTTATGCCATAGTTTATACATCTCAATTTTAGGTAGAAACCACATTTGTTTAAGCAAGTTAGCCATATCAGCTATGCTTTTTTTAAAGGAGGTAAATGAGACTGAATGAACTGTTTCGCTGCCAGACAAGGCTCCGCTGAGAGCCAGGCATAGCAGTGGTAAGGTGTTGGGACTTCTGTTGGGACTCTGCTGTTGGGACAGCTTTATGTACGCCCTAACAGTTTGTGGGCACCATTTGTCACAGTTATAGTTAATTTAATGTATTGTTTAGTGTTGTGTAGTGGCTTTGCTGGCATTAATCAAAAACATATATATTTTTTTTGCCCCATCAAGATTGACATGCTAAAATCACCATTTTCAACAACCAACTTGACAGCTTGAAGAATTTTACAAAGAAAAATTAGTAAATACTGTATAATCATGGGGTCTAGACTTACCCAGAAAGACTCAAAGTAATCGATGCCAAAGATGATTCTAACATGTATTGACTCAGGGTGTTGAATACTTACATAATCAAGATATATTAGGGTTGTATTTTAATATATATTTTTTTACAAATCATATAATTTTTCTTCCACTTTGACACTACAGAGCATTTTGTGTAGATCGTTGACAAAGAAAGACAGTTAAATACATTTTAATCCCACCTTTTAACACAACAAAATGTGGATAAAGTCAAGGGGTGTGAATACTTTGGGAAGGAACTGTATCACTAACTTCAATCAAGCCCTTCATTGTTTTATTTTCCTGTTCAACTCTGTTGCAGATAAACATGTGCTGTACAAAAATCTAAGGGTAAAAGACAGCTCTAATTCTTGGTTCACATATGAATTGTCTGTGAAATTACAGGAAATAAATTAAGCTTGAGCTAAGGCTAGACTGACTGATTCTACATCTGATTGGCAGTCCTTCAGACATTTGAGAAATAGATGTTTATCTCTGGTTTGAAAAGCAAAATCAACATATTTATTGAATTGTGTATCGGAGAGTGGTGATAATCTAGCTAACTCCTGAAAAGTGGTAAAATCTTTTAAACAAAACTCCACCCCCTCATTGCCAGCTATTGACAGCCTCAGGTCCCATACTAGACAAAATTGACATTTGTGGTGCTTTTAATAACTATTTTGCTTCAGCTGGCCACCTGTTTGAAAGGATATTCTCTAAAATGTATTCTCATTCCACTAGAGGGAGTCCTTTAGTCACCTCAAAATACATTGTAGAGAATGATGCACTAACAGACTCACATACTTTATTTTCCTTTCAACCGTTTGATGTCTATGATGTAGTTAGGGCTTTGCTAAAGATTGATGTAAAAAAAAATCCATAGGGGCTGATTCACTTGATCCCTTCTTACTGCAGCTCTCTGCCCCACTTATTGCAGAATCGATTACCTATATTTTTTACTTGACAATTGTTTCTGGTGTCATCCTTAAGATCTGGAAAGCGTCAGGGCACCCAAGAAAGTCCAGCAAGCGTCTCCTAAAGTTGATTCAGCTGCGGGATCAGGGCACCACCAGTGCAGAGCTTGCTCAGGAATGGCAGCAGGTGTGAGTGCATCTGCACAGTGAGGCGAAGACTTTTGGAGGATGGCCTGGAAGGGCAGCAAAGAAGCCACTTCTCTCCAGGAAAAACATCAGGGACAGACTGATATTCTGCAAAAGGTACAGGGATTGGACTGCTGAGGACTGGGGTAGAGTCATTTTCTCTGATGAATCCCCTTTCCGATTGTTTGGAGAAGACAAGGTGAGCACTACCATCAGTCCTGTGTCATGCCAACAGTAAAGCATCCTCAGACCATTCATGTGTGGGGTTGCTTCTCAGCCAACGGAGTGTGCTCACTCACAATTTTGCCTAAGAACACAGCCATGAATAAAGAATGGTACCAACACATCCTCCGAGAGCAACTTCTCCCAACCATCCAAGAACAGTTTGGTGACGATTTTCCAGCATGATGGAGCACCTTGCCATAAGGCAAAAGTGATAAGTAAGTGGTTCGGGGAACAAAACATCAACATTTTGGTTCCATGGCCAGGAAGCTCCCCAGACCTTAATCCCATTGAGAACTTGTGGTCGATCCTCAAGAGGCGGGTGGACAAACAAAAACCCACAACTGCTGACAAACTCCAAGCATTGATTTTGCAAGAATGGCCTGCCATCAGTCAGGATGTGGCCCAGAAGTTAATTGACAGCATGCCAGGGCGGATTGCAGAGGTCTTGAAAAAGAAGGGTGAACACTGCAAATATTGACTCAAATTGACACATAAACTGAATGTCATTGTCAATGAAAGCCTTTGACACTTATGGAATAATTGTAATTATACTTCAGTGTACCATAGTAACTATTGACATAAAGATATAAGAACACTGAAGCAGCAAACTTTGTGGAGACCAATACTTGTGTCATTCTCAAAACTTTTGGCCACGACTGTAGATAAGGAATTGTTAGAGCAAAAAGCCCTGGTTAGTTTAAAACTTGTACACTATGTATACAAAAGTATGTGGATATCCCTTCAAATTAGTAGATTTGGAACGCTGACTGCGAGCCATCAGTGCCCGACCTCACTAACGCACTTGTTGCTGCAGCAATGTTCCAACATCTAGTGGAAAGCCTTCCAAGAAGAGTGGAGGCTGTTATGGCAGTAAAGAGCGGACCAACTCCATATCAATGCACATGATTTTGGAACGATATGTTCGATGAGCTGTTGTCCACGTACATTTGGTAATGTAGTGTACTTAATGTGGGCAAGGCTAAATATATGTTGTTCTGTGGACTACATATTTATTAATTTAATTGTTCTCCCATCAATCGGGTTCATGCCTATAAATATCGGGGAGTTTTGATTGACAATGATTTAACATTTTAAAAACATACCGATGAGCTAGTTAAAAAAGCTTTAATGTGGGCTTATTTTTTTAGAAATAGATCTAGCCTCTCCCTAAACAGCCTAAACAGCAGGAAGCAGATTGTACAGTCAACTTTCCTGCCAGTTCTTGGCTATGGTGACACCCTTTACCAGAATGCAGCAGCCACTACTCTTAAACCATTGGATGCCATCTACCATAGTGCCCTTTGCTTTATCACAGGTGACAGTAGTAATACTCACTGCATCCTGTATCAAACGGTTGCCTGGTCCTCATTAAAGTCCCGTATATCACATCACTATTCTATTTTTGATCTACTACACAAGCTTCCGACTTACCTAATTTCGTTGTTGAAGTATAAAAACATGAGTTACCAAACCCGTTCACAGGGTTGGTTAACTCTTGAGGTTCCTTGGGCCTCCACCGAATTAGGTAAATCCACTTTTAGTTTTTAATGCACCTCACTGCTGGAACAATTGACTAAACTCATTACAATTGGATGTCCTGGTGCCTCTTGGGCAATTTAAAGTATTGATTGAGGACCTAGTAACTGATGTTGTGTTTTGCTGTATTTTTATTTAATTTTACATCGTATTGATCGCTGTTTTGTTTCATATTGTATTTGATTGTTGTGTTACTGTGATCAGGGTACCCTTGTGAATGAGACCCTGGTCTCAATGTGTTTCACCTGAATAAATACATTATTAAAAAAAAAATCATCATAAATACTCTCCTTTTCTCTCCTCCGCCACCCTCTCCTGTCCTCTCCTCTCTATCTTCTCCCCCTCCTCCTTCTCTCCTCCCCTCCAGGGGTTATAGTGACAGCAGAGAACTCGTCTGACTTGAAAGCATGAGAGTGAAGGAGATGTCAAAGCTTCCCCTCAAGACACTCTCTCCTGCTTTTGTGCATTTTAATGTTGAGATATTCAAATCTGACACTCCACCTTCCCTCTCTCTCTTCCTCTTCTCTCTCATTCATCTCACTCCGTGATATCCAAGTATTAGGATGCTGGGTTTAATAAGAGAAAAGGAGGAGGAGATGGAGAATGAAGAGGAGAGGAAGGGGGGATGTGGGGTCCCCTTGGGGGTGAAATCACCTTGCAGCTTTTTCTTCTTCTTCTTCTTTCTCTATGAAAAAAGGGGATTACATGGAGTGGGACCCATATGAACAGCAGGGAACAGAATGGGAAGCTCTGACCTCTGGCCCGTCCCCCTCAGTGGGGCTCTGGTCAAAAGTAGTGCACTATATAGGGAATAGAGTGCCATTTGGGATAGAGACCCTGTCTAACCAAGTATCAGGCCTTAGATCAGAGCCCAGAGCTATTGATCAAATGATCAAACCCCTCTCCATCTCTCTCCCTTTCCCTTTCCACTTCCCCACCCCCCTCCTCTCAATCTCCCCCCTTCAACATCTCACACTCTCACTGCCCCCCCCCCCCCCCCCCTTTGTAAATGACAGATTGTTTCTGACCACCACACTTCACACACATCCACATGCTGGGGCCAGCTAGAACCACTACAGTAGAGTACTGTGGAGTAGCCTGTATCTCCCCTGAATCAGGGTCTGTGGGAAAGGCTAGATGTGACACAAAAACATGTTCCCAGAGGAGAGGAGAGGAGAGGAGAGGAGAGGAGAGGAGAGGAGAGGAGAGGAGAGGGTGACACATAGAGAAGGGTCAGAGTGTGAGACAGGAAGGGATGATTGTTAGGATTCACACACAGAGGAGAGGAAGACACCAAACCCCATTCAAACCCACCCCACAACTCTCTAAACATTGACTGTCCAAAGCTACCACTGTGAAATGTTCACTGACCAGAGGGATAGAGTGGAAGACTGAGCGCATACGGAACAGGGGTACTGTATGTCTGTAAAAAGTGCCTTTGGTGTGACCGGTTGATGAATTTTATTGGGCAGCTACAGAAGGACGTTCACCGACTATTCTATGAGCTGAAGCAGAAGGAAAGCCTTGTTGATGAGCTCACCAATGTAGCTATAGCCCAGGCTTAACATACTGTATCCCAGTGCTGAACATCTCTCTCGCCCAGGGAGGTGGAGAGTTGGGCAAAGTCGATCTGTCCCACTTATCAGGTGGCTTGTTCAACACCACAGAGACTAGGCCGAGGTGGTTAGGTAAGAGGGCCCGAAGTAACCGCGACCTGGGCGGTCCTTTCCTGCCTTGGAGGATTCGCTCCACCTGGACGACAGCTTTGCACCGCTGGAAGTGGACTGTCCAGCCCCAGGATCCCGCTCTGGTCCTGGAGACCCCAATGCCAGGCAAGTGATCACCAACATCAAACAACAGGGCGACAACATCAGTCCCTCTACCCATGTCAACTTCAGCTGGCAGCGGATTTCTGCGACTTCGGACTACCGAGCCAACAGAGGCCTTCGTCGCCCCCCCCCCTGCGACACCCTCTCCCTCCAAGGCACCCCCTCCTTCTAGGCAACAGTGCTCCTCACTGCACCGTGCACCCCCCTAAATGATTGTTGGAGGAATCTCCACGTGCCCTAGAGCTCTCGGAGCTCAGCCATCCCATGCTGCTGGCTCCGTGCTCCGTGTCGCTGGCCCTCCCCCTCCCAAGATGCCATCGTTGGGAGTTCCATTGTACGGATGTGGTGGTTGATGGTGCAATGACATTCTGCTTCCCTGGTGCCAGAGTGCGTGACATCACTCTGGAGCTTACGGCCATTCACTGTGGTTGTGCATGCTAGTACAAATTACATCAAGCTGCGGCAATGGGCTGAGTAGAGATGGGACTTTGAATATCTGAGAGACAGACTATTGGCTATGGGCAAGAGGATAGTTTATTCTGGGCCTATCCCAGCCCACAATCGTGGAATTGATCAGCTCTTCTGGCTATTTGCACTGGACTCTAATCAGGACTCTTCTCTGAAAAAGCATAGGATTTTATTGCAAGCTGTTTTTGGAGCAACCGCAGTTCCTTAAAGGGGACGGCATGCACATGAACAGGAGAGGAGCTTGGATGCTGAGTGCTAACATCAAAAAGGTATTTAAAAAAGTGATGGGATAACAGTCCTTGCCCGCAACAGGTAACCCTCATTGAGTCTTGTATTAATAGACCAAATAGCACAGTTCTAAGCAATCTTGTATCTACAGTGCATTCGGAAAGTATTCAGACCCCTTGACTTTTTCCACATTTTGTTATGTTTCAGCCTTTTCTAAAATGGATTAAATTCATTTGTTTCCTCATCAATCTACACAAAATGACAAAGTGAAAACAGGTTTTTAGAGAAATACCATATTTACCTACTAAGTATAACCTTTTGCTATGAGGCTCGAAATTGAGCTCAGGTGCATCCTGATTCCATTGATTATCCTTGAGATGTTTCTACAACTTGATTGGAGTCCAGCTGTGGTAAATGCAATTGATTGGACATGATTTGGAAAGGCACACAACTGTCTATATAAGGTCACACAGTTGACAGTGCATGTCAGAGTAAAAACCAAGCCATGAGGTCGAAGGAATTGTCCGTAGAGCTCCGAGACAGGATTGTGTCGAGGCACAGATCTGGGGAAGGGTACCAAAACATTTCTGCAGCATTGAAGGTCCCCAAGAACACACAACCTCCATCATTATTAAATGGAAGAAGTTTGGAACCACCAAGGGTGGAGAAGGGCCTTGGTCAGATAGGTAACCGAGAACCAACAGGACAACGACTCTAAGCACAAACCAAGACAACGCATGAGTGGCTTCGGGACAAGTCTTTGAATGTCCTTGAGTGGCCCAGCCAGAGCTGTATCTGACAGAGAATTGACTATGTGAGGTGCGGAAGTGGGGAGGGTGAAGGTTATCGCAGTGTGTTGTGTTATATAGATGGATAATTGAAAAACTGTATGGCTGAGAGGGATGAGGCAAAGGGAATAGCAAATAAATCTGACAACACAGCAGATTGGCAAACATACAGTAAATTGAGAAATCACGTAACTAAATAAAACAAAAAGAAGAAACTATACTATGGAACAAAGATAAATGATATAAAGAATTATAGTAAGAAGCTCTGGAGTACCTTAAATAACATTTTAGACAAAAAAAGTGAACTCGGGTCCATTGAGGCAGTTGGCTTGTTCATAACAAAACCCTTTAATATTGCCAACCACTTCAATAACTTTTTTGTTGACAAGATTAGTAAACTTAGGCATGACATGCAAACAACAAATGCTAAGCCCTCATATTCATGCATAACAGAACAAATAACGAAAGACAAAGCACTGTAGTTTTGACTTCGGCAAAGTTGGTGTGGAAGAGGTCAGAGAAGATCTGAATACTAAATCTATGGCTGATGTCTGTTACAGGTTTGTTTATCACCATAACGCGGCCTAGTCACTATTTGAATGTCTTATCAGTCAATCTGGGACTGTGTCTCAATGTGTCTGAGTGTCTAGGTTTTTACACTTTAATATCCAGCATCTCTCTCTCTCTCTCTCTCTCTCTCTCTCTCTCTCTCTCTCTCTCTCTCTCTGTTTTCTCTCTCTTACTCTCTCTCTCGCCTTTCTCCCTCTCCTCTTTCTCTTACTCTCTCTCTCTTCCTATTCCCTAAGTCTGTCTCGCTCTCGTTGACCCCCACCCCCCGCCCCTCTTTCTCTCTCCCCCCTCAGTCTATATATCCCCCCGCCCCTCTCTCTTCTGGCTGGCTGGGGGATTGTATCTCAGTGTAGACAGAGAGAACTCTCCCCCTCTTCCCTTCCCTGCCTCCCTCCCTCTCTCTCTCTCTCTCTCTCTCTCTCTCTTCCTCTCTCTTCCCCTTACTTTCTGCTGGCTGGGTGATGTGATTGTGTCTCAGTGTAGACAGAGAGAACTCTCCATCAGCAGTAGTCCTGACCTTGTCTGTGTATCTGCTTTGACCTAGGAAGACACACAGCACAGATCATATCACTGGCAGAGCAATGCTCATACACCACATACACAGACGCACGCACACAGACACACTCTCAAATTCACACACGACACAACAGCCCTAAATCCAAGTACCAGATTGGATTAGTTTAGAACAATCTATTTTATTTATATTTGAGTAGCATAAGATTAATTAATCAATGTACATGGAAAAACATAGATATTGAATTTAAAAAAAAAAATCGACCTGCAATAGAGCATGCTGGGAAATATAATAATGATGGAAGAGGTTTTGGTTTGGGTTTGGTTATTAACACCAACAGTGGGATCCTTTACACTAATGAGTGTTTATTTAACAATAACAGTGAATTTAACACCTGAATCACCTTTAGAAATGTGAAAGTAAAAATCAATGTTAGGTAACAATGTGTGTTAAACGTCTTCTGTCTCTGTCATTGGGCTGATAGTGGCTCTAATCGCCTCTGATAATAAGGGGCACAGGCTGCAGAGAGACCGTGACTTTGCCTGGGGCCAAGATGCACACAAAGAGGGTGTGTGTGTGTCTGTCTGTCTGTCTGTGTGTGTGTGTGTCCACACTGGGGCAGTGATAAAAGTTGAATGACCATGTGTCCCCCTGCCAACCTATTGTCCCATGGCACTGCAATATGTAGCCTCCACAGACACACCAAATAGATGTTTATCACACACACACCGACACAAGACACGCACACATGCACACTAGTGCTGAGCGATTAGTACTTTTTGAGGTTGGTTCGGTTTCAGTTCAATTATTTAAAAAGAACGGTTTTCAGTTTCGCTTATTTTTTTATACATTAAATGCACTATGAATTATGTGGATTGAATGCTGTAACAACAGAATAAAACAATAACTTGAATGAAATTGTTTTATTTGATGACTTTATTATTTCATTGTAAGTCATCATCTCAACTCTATAGAGCTGCGGCATAACAACTGTCTGACAAAATCTCAATTTTAGTAGTTCTTCAAAGTAAATAAGGCATAATTTTATGATTGCTAAATACCACTATCAATCACATTAATCATCATGCATTTTCAGGTACCGATACCTCACGAAGCAACTTGTTTCGATCCCTCTTGATCGAGCGTTGTCTCTTCTCTCCATTGTCGTGTTTGCTCCACACAATGGATTATGGTCATTGTACTTAATTGACACGTTTTCTGTGCTAAACTATGTAGAATATTGGCCTGTTGTAAACTACAACTCTCTACTACATCGCACAGTTCGGGCTTGATCTAATTTATCTCTACAGAAGCTGCACATCCAGCACACAGAAAAAAAAATGAATGAAATGGTATTCAAGTAATTGACCTTTAAAAAACAAAGTTTCGGTTAATCACTCAGCACTAAAGCACACACACACTCAGTTTTTGACTGGAGCTATCCATTGTGCTGAAATCATTGCAGCGACTGTTATCACTTGTTGACACTGACCTACTCTCATTTTCCCGTCTGTCAAATGCAACATTCTACTTCTAGCAGAAATTGATTGTTACATTAACATCATTGGGATGACAACCCAACTCGGGACGAGGAGGGGTTTTAGCGGGTGGAATAATGGGGACCAATTGGAGGTTTACTTAGTAGCAATGCAAATATTATGGTACAGCTATATAGACACGCAATCATCATGTCACTTTTATATGGTAAGTTTACAAACATATATATTATGATAAATAGAATTGAAACTTGTGTCTCAGTATGGTAACTGGTGAAATAAGTATAGCCAGTTATAATTGTAATGGATTAGTAGATAATAAGAAAAGACGATCAGTATTTACCTGGATAAAAGAAAAGGATTATAATATCTATTGTTTACAGGAAACTCACTCAACACTTTTAGATGAAGTTTTGAGGAAATATAGTTAAAAGGGGGAGATGACATTAATAAACAGTATTTTTGATCCAAATGTGCAAATTGTCCTTACAGATCCTTAAGGTAGATGGATGATTTTAAATATGTTATTAACCTATACGGTCCAAATAATGATGATCCACTCTTCTTTGAAAATATATATAAGAATTGATCAACCCTACAAGCAACGCAAGACTCTATGGTGTGAGATTATAATACGGTTTTAAATACCCTTATGGGCCGTAAAGGAAATCACACTACAAACTATCACCCACAGGTATTTAAGGAAATAATGAATGTCATGGATATATTGGAATTAGTGGATGTATGGAGGCTTAAATATCCTGACCTAGTGAGATATACATGACGGTGGCATACCATTTTTTATATACTCAGAGGACCTCTATTAGCATGTTTTAACCACTATTATATAAATGGTAGATTATCGGACACTCAACAAGAAGGTCTGATTTCATTATTACTGAAACAGGATCAAAGCGGTATATACTATATGCTTAGCGCATAGAATTAAAAAGTTTTTTTTCAGATATTATTCATCCTAATCAGACAGGTTTTTTTTTACATTGACGATACATTGGAGATAATATAAGACTGGAAATAATAGAACACTTTGAAAGTCATAGCTGACTTTGAAAAGGCTTTTGATAAAGTATGACTGGAGTTTATATATAAATGCCTGGAATATTTCAATTTTGGAGAATCTCTTATAAAATGGGTTTAAGTTATGTATAGTAACCCTAGGTGTAATATAGTAAATAATGGCTACATCTCAGAAAGTTTTAAACTGTCAAGAGGAGTAAAACAAGGTTGTCCGCTGTCTGCATATCTATTTATTATTGCCATCGAAATGTTAGCTGTTAAAATTAGATTCAACAATAAAATGAAGGGATTAGAAAAACAAAGGTGTCATTGTACGCTGATGACTCGTGTTTTCTTTTAAATCCACAATTAGAATCCCTTCACAGCCTCATAGAGGATCTAGATACTTTTTCTAACCTCTCTGGATTAAAACTAAATTATGATAAGTGTACTATATTACGTATTGGATAACTAAAAAATAAAACTTTTACATTACCGTTTTACCAATAAAATGGTCTGACGGGGATGTGGACATACTCGGTATACATATCCCGAAATTATTTGTGGAAAAGTTTACCTATTTGCTTATGGCTTTGCCTACACCTAGCGACCTTCCTTTTTTAAACAAGCCATAGAAAGTTGGCTTCAATTTCAGTTTAATCCACATGAAAATACAGAACAAATAATACAACAAATATTGTGGTTAACTCAAATATACTAATTAATCCAAAAAACTATATTTTACACAAAAAAAAAAAAAAGGGAGAGGATCTTTGTAAATTATATCATAAATAGGACTGGTGGAGTTATGTCACACATGCAGCTAACACAGACATATGGAAATGTCTGTTCTACCCAAAATTACAACCAACTAATTGCAGCATTACCACAAAAATGGTAGATGTAAGTGGAAAAAAGTAAAGAACTTGTCTGTTGGTCCTGCATTAAAGACCAAAATTGGTTGAAGAAAATTATGATAAATAAAAATATATTTCCATTTAAGGACCAAACAATTGACAGCTGTGCCATGTAAATTGCTAAATAGTTGGGAAGAGAATTTCGATGTACCAATTCCATGGCACGCAAAACGACGGATTCAAAACATAGAATGTTTCAATATAAATTATTATACAAATTTCTTGCAACCAATAGAATGTTATATATATGGGGGATACAATCTTCCAAGCTCAGCAGATTTTGCTGCGAGGAGGCAGAGTTATTTGAACTTTTGTTTTGGTATTGTCCATATGTAGCTCGTTTTTGGTCACAGGTCCAGAAATGGCTGAAGAATTGCAACATTTACTTAGAGCTAACGCTGCAGATAGCAATACTGGGTGACTTGAAAAGTCATAGTCAATCGATCAATAATATAATAATTATTTTATGAGAATAGAAAGGTTCCGAACTTTTGTGAAGCATCACAGCACAGTTGAAAAATATATGGCAAATAGAAATCCAATATGGATGGTGTTAAGAGATAGATTGGAGGGGATGAATGGAGCTGAAGGGTGGGACTAATAACAAGATAACAAATGTAAAACATACGGGGTCTGTAGAATGTATATAGGTTCAGAGCTTTTGTGAAATAGCACAGTTACAAATATATGGCAAATAGAAATCAAACTATATGGACATTAGAAATAGAGGAAGGACTAAAAATAAACAAATATAACTATTGTAAAATAGATTGTGTCTGTAAAATGTGTATAGAATGTATAAACTGGAAGCAGAAGCTAAAATGTTATTGTTTATTAGTTTACTCCAATTGGGAGAATGGTGATAGGGTTTGGTGGGAATAATAAAGGAAGGTATATTTTTAAAAAAGTGTGTATGTGTATGTGTGTATATGTGTATATACTATGTGGGTATGTGTATTTATGTATGCATACTGATATATATATTTACCCAAAAAATAAATGGGGGATTGGAAATGATGCAGACAATTACATTCATGGAAGCAACAATCTATCTGCAATATTAAAGCTGATCCATTCCTTAAAAAAAAAAAAAATTAAATTACTTTTTTTTTTTAAAAAGCTGTTTCTGTGAATCAGTAAAAGGTGGTGAATTAGAGGTTTTCTCAACAACCAACCCCCATAACCCTTTGTTTATAATCTTAGAAAAAAAGGTGCTATGTAGAAGCATATAGGGTTCTTCCTGGCAGAGGGATCTACCTGGAAATAGTGATGGGGAAACTAAGCTTCCTGAAACATTAAGCATTTCCAGCCAATTGTGTCTAAAATATGTTCAATACTCCAGGCATTGATCAACACATTGTACCCTAGTGGCAAAATAATTTAGAACAGACAAATTATTATAGATGACGTAGCACATGCCGTAGCGTGTGCACAGGGTAGCCTTTTTGTCTCCTACTGAAACCAATACCAAACCAATCAGGTGGTTGTTTGAGAAAAGCAAAGCTTCTGATGTCATTGATCATGTGATAAAGCGATACAAGCATCGGCACACTGCTTCAAAGTAAACTGCTTAGCAATTTCGACGCATGCCTCGGAGCTCCGATATCAACCACAACATCACTACCTAGAACCCTCCATGTAGGGTTCTTCATATAACCCATTGTATATGGTTCTGCCTAGAACCCTCTATGAAGGATTCTACCAGGAACCATTTATCATCAAAAGGTTATTCCTAATACCCTAGGAATGGTTCCACCAGCCTTATTAACCTTTACAATTAAATTATATATGAACAAATATATATATACTGTATATATATAAGGCCTTTCTTTGAGGGCCTAGTTATACCCTAACACAGTGGTGTCAGTAAACTCCTGGTTTAAAGGCCACATCAGGCCTGCAAAGCACATTATGTTGGTTTGCAAAGGGATGCGTAATTCTTATTGGAATCCAGCCAGAGTTAGGATATCCAATAAGTGGACATTTTTATCACCTGCAACCTGCATTCAGAATGATTGCCAGGATAGGGAAAAAATAATACTGAGACGATATCAATGATGTTAACTGGAACAACCATCTCAGTAACGGGTGCAATAACAACTAACAGATTGGTTTAGTTTAAAATATATACATGTTTTATGTGTAGCAAACAAATTATCAACCAATCAATGTACAACCATTAAAACAAACAATTCTGAAAATCACCTGCAATAGAGAATGCTGGGAAATATGACATGGCTCTATGTAGAACTCGTCTTGTCTTCCAAAGAATCATCAAAGAACCTCTAGAATGAGTGTTAGGGTTAGAATTACGTTTAGGGTTATCAGCTAGGGTTAGTTTTAGGGTTAGGGTTAGGAGCTATGGTTAGGGTTTGGTTTTCGGGTTAAGGTTAGGGTAAAGGCTAGGGTAAGGTTTAGGGGTTAGTTATACAAGACGTGAGTGTGCGTGCGTGCGTCCGTGTAAAGGTCTTGGTTATCCCAGCTCTCCCATTCACCACTGAACAATATAATAATATCAGACTTTTACAACACGTTGCAAAACACACACACACACACACACACACACACACACACACACACACACACACACACACACACACACACACACACACACACACACACACACACACACACACACACACACACACACACACACACAGAGAGAGAGAGAGAGAGACTCATCTGCCCTCATCTGACCTCTGCAGCTCTCCTCTCTTCTTTCTGTGTGTGTCTCACTCTGTTTTTATTATTACTTATATCTGTAAGTGTCTCCACCCCTCTCGGGTTCTCGTTCAGTATCATTCTGTCTTTCTGATTCCATCATATCTCTTTCTGTATGCAAGGCTAAAGAGAATCTATTACACTAACTCAACCCCTAGTTGTGTCATCTGACTCATAAAATAATGACACTATATAATAGATGTAATATGTATTCAGTGACATGCTCCTCCAGCCTCTGCCAGAGACCGTGTTTACCATACAATAGCCTTGGCGAATGACTACACACACACACAGCTCTAGTTTCTATTGGGGTGATTTACAGTTGATCTTTAGTTCGAGGGAGACAGAGAGAACCCTTTTACTTCCCCATTTAGGAAGAGTAGTATCTAGCTACCTCTCTCTCTCTCACCCTCTATCGCTCTCTCTCTCTCTCTGTACATCTCTCTCACCCTCTATCGCTCTCTCTCTCTCTCTCTGTACATCTCTCTCACCCTCTATCACTCTCTCTCTCTCTCTCTCTCTCTCTGTGTTCCCACAAGAGAGATCAAGAGATGAATAGACAGGATGAGCTCCTGGAACCATCGGAACACCTGCCAGGCACAAACAATCACAGATTCCAAAGAGCAATATATACAGGGGACTTTCATTCAGCCTCAAGAGCACTGATGTTGGGCGATTAGGTCTGGCTCGCAGTTGGCGTTCCAATTCATTCCAAAGTTGTTTGATGGGGTTGAGGTCAGGGCTCTGTGCAGGCCAGTCATGTTCTTCCACACCGATCTCGACAAACCATTTCTGTATTGACCTCGCTTTGTGCACAAGGGCATTGTCATGCTGAAACAGGAAATGGCATTCCCCAAACTGTTGTCACAAAGTTGGAAGCACAGAATCGTCTAGATTATCATTGTATGCTGTAGTGTTAAGATTTCCGTTCACTGGAACTAAGGGGCCTAGCCTGAACCATGAAAAACAGCGGCAGACCATTATTCCTCCTCCACCAAACTTTACAGTTGGCACTATGCATTGGGGCAAGTAGCGTTCTCTTGACATCCACCAAACCCAGATTCCGTCAGAATGCCAGATGATGAAGCGTTTCCACTGCTCCAGAGTCCAATGGCGGTGAACTTTACACCACTCCAGCCGACGCTTGCGCATGGGGATCTTAGGCTTGTGGGCAGCTGCTCAGCCATGGAAACCCATTTCATTAACAATTATTGTGCTTCCAGAAGCAGTTGGGAACTCAGTAGTGAGTGTTGCAACCGAGGACAGACAATGTTTACGCGCTAAGAGCTTCAGCACTCATCAGTGGCATCTTATGACGGTGCAACGTTGAAAGTCACTGACCTCTTCAGTAAGGCCATTGTACTGCCAATGTTTGTCTATGGAGATTGCATGGCTGTGTGCTTGATTTTATACACCTGTCAGCCATAAAGGGATCTAACTCCCAGTCAGAGATGGGCAGTATTTCTGTTACATGTATTTTAAATACGTTTTCTAATTACTTCTGAGTATTTTGTATGTTGTATTATATTGAGCTGAACAAGATACTTTCGAAAGCTGCAATTTGTATTTTCAAAATACAAAATACTTTTCTATAACATTTCTTATAGACTTTGGAGGTGGCTTATGGTAGAGAAAGTAACATTAAATTATCTGGCAACACCTCTGATGGAAATTCCTGAAGTCGGCATGCCAAATGCACGCTCCCTCAAAACTTTAGACATCTGTGCCATTGTGTTGTGGGACAAAACTGCACATTTTAGAGTGGCTTTTTATTGTCCCCAGCACAAGGTACATCTGTGTAATGATCAATCTGTTTAATCATCTTGATAGACCACACATGTCAGGTGGAGGGATTATCTTGGCAAATGAGAAATGCTCACTAACAGGGATGAAATACAAATTTGTGCACAACATTTTGGAGAAATAAGCTTTTTATGCGTATTAAACATTTCTGGGATCTTTTATTTTAACTCAGGGATGTTGCATTTATATTTTTGTTCAATACATATGCAAAAATGAACAATTGCAAAGCATGCTGAGTATTACTCTAATGAGCTCTGTGTCAGGCTCTGGCCATAGAGAAGCTTTGCTTCTCTATAGTTCTATGGTCAGAGTCTGGCAGATCTAGTATTTCTACGTCTGTGTTGTGTTGTGTGTGGGATCCCTAATTAGAGGCAGCTGCTATGCATTACCTCTAATTAGGGATCCTACTTATATGTCTGTGTTCCACTCCCTTGGCGTGGTTCATTGTTGTTATATGTTGTCCCGTGTTCGTGCTACGTGTGTTTTACTTTTGTTCTATCGCATTTGTTATTTTGTATAGTTCGTCATTTAGTTCAATAAACATGTGGAACTATCGCTACGCTGCGCCTTGTTCTCTCTACACACCCGAACGTGACACTCTGCCCCAAAACAAGGCCAATGACAATACCCAGTGTGCTTTGCAGTTGTTCATTTTCACATATACATTTATATTTTGGTCATTTAGTAGACACTATTATCCAGAGTGACAGTGCATTCAACTAAAGTAGATAAACAACGTATCACAGTCATAGCAAGGACGACATTTATGTAACACTTACTGAGAATGTTATTGCTGTTCGGCCAGCTACTTGCCATAGTATCGATACATTGGTATTTTGTAGTTGTATTTTGTAATTGTAATTAGTGATTCATGCCAATCCCTGCTCCCAGTAGTACCAGTTAGACCCACTGAAGCTGTAGCCCACAAAACAGCCCTCTCAAAACAACACAACAGCAATATCAACATCAGCTCTTTTGGAAACACCCTCTGAAATATCAGATGGGAACCCCAGAAACAGGTAGAGAAAAAACACAGCCATAGTACTCACAGTTAGGGTGAGGCTGTGAGGTGGAGTCAGAAGGCTGTGAGGTCTTTCTTTACTTTGAACCTGTAGACACACACACACACAATCGACTGAGTACTGAGAAACAGAGCTACAGGGTCATGAGAAAAGAGAGAGAACGAAGAGGTCAGAGGTCAGATGTATTGGGGGAGGGAGGAAGGTAAAACGGGGATGGATGGTGTGTGTCTGTGTCTGTGTGTGTGTGTGTGTGCGCGTGTGTGTGTGCGTGTGCCTGCCTCATGATCTCACGGTTTTACCAATTTGACTTCAGATTCGGATGTTTATCCACATTTCTCCAAAAGTCAAATGTTGAAGTTGCTTCAAACGTCAAATCTCTAAGTGTTCTTGATATCTCCTTCTCAGCATTGTTCCATTTCTCAATACTTCACGTTTCTAAGTTTAACAGTTAAGGCATTTTGGGTTTAAACATTTATTGAACACGTAACCTTCACATCCGGAGTTGTGGGATTACACCAATCCACGACCGCCGTCCACAATGCCCTAGAAAAACCAAAGCCTACTTGATGGTCAAATCATGGTCAAATACACATAAATCTAAGTAAGGAATGGATTGAGAATATATACATATACTGTATGTCAGGGCAGCATGGGACTAAGATACAGTGGCATAGTAAGCTTTATAGTATGCAGTATACACATAAGAGATTGGTGATGCAGTACGTAAACATGATTAAGTGATTAAGATAACAAAGAATAGTATAGCGCACAGTTTAAACATATGAGATGAGTGGTGCAAGATACGGAAACGTTATTAAAGTGACTAGTGTTTCATTTCCTTAAAGTGGCTGGTGATTTCTCATCTATGTCTATAGGCAGCAGTCTCTGATGTGCTAGAGATGGTTGTTTAGCAGTCAGTTGTGTAGTATAGAGTACAATACAGTATATACATATGAGATAGGTGATGCAATATGTACACACAATTAGAGTGACTAAGATACTGTAGAATAGTGTAGAGTGCAGTTTATACAGTGGGGAGAACAAGTATTTGATACACTGCCGATTTTGCAGGTTTTCCTACTTACAAAGCATGTAGAGGTCCAGAAAGTCACATTGTATGATTTTTAAATAATTAATTAGCATTTTATTGCATGACATAAGTATTTGATCACCTACCAACCAGTAAGAATTCCGGTTCTTACAGACCTGTTAGTTTTTCTTTAAGAAGCCCTCCTGTTCTCCACTCATTACCTGTATTAACTGCACCTGTTTGAACTCGTTACCTGTATAAAAGACACCTGTCCACACACATCAATCAAGATCTCACCTCGTGGGGCATCAATGATCATGAGGAAGGTGAGGGATCAGCCCAGAACTACACGGCAGGACCTGGTCAATGACCTGAAGAGAGCTGGGACCACAGTCTCAAAGAAAACCATTAGTAACACACTACGCCGTCATGGATTAAAATCCTGCAGCGCACGCATGGTCCCCCTGCTCAAGCCAGCGCATGTCCAGGCCCATCTGAAGTTTGCCAATGACCATATGGATGATCCAGAGGAGGAATGGGAGAAGGTCATGTGGTCTGATGAGACAAAAATAGAGCTTTTTGGTCTAAACTCCACTCGCAGTGTTTGGAGGAAGAAGAAGGATGAGTACAACCCCAAGAACACCATCCCAACCGTGAAGCATGGAGGTGGAAACATCATTCTTTGGGGATGCTTTTCTGCAAAGGGGACAGGACGACTGCACCGTATTGAGGGGAGGATGGATGGGGCCATGTATCTCGAGATCTTGGCCAACAACCTCCTTCCCTCAGTAAGAGCATTGAAGATGGGTCATGGCTGGGTCTTCCAGCATGACAACGACTCGAAACACACAGCCAGGGCAACTAAGGAGTGGCTCCGTAAGAAGCATCTCAAGGTCCTGGAGTGGCCTAGCCAGTCTCCAGACCTGAACCCAATAGAAAATCTTTGGAGGGAGCTGAAAGTCCGTATTGCCCAGCGACAGCCCCGAAACCTGAAGGATCTGGAGAAGGTCTGTATGGAGGAGTGGGCCAAAATCCCTGCTGCAGTGTGTGCAAACCTCGTCAAGAACTATAGGAAATGTATGATCTCTGTAATTGCAAACAAAGGTTTCTGAACCAAATATTAAGTTCTGCTTTTCTGATGTATCAAATACTTATGTCATGCAATAAAATGCAAATTAATTACTTAAAAATCATACAATGTGATTTTCTGGATTTTTGTTTTAGATTCCGTCACTCACAGTTGAAGAGTACCTATGATAAAAATTACAGACTTCTAAATGCTTTGTAAGTAGGAAAACCTGCAAAATCGGCAGTGTATCAAATACTTGTTCTCCCCACTGTATATAGAGATGAGTGATGCAGATACGGATACATTATTAAAGTGGCTAGTGTGATTCCTAATCAATGTCTATAGGCAGTCACATCTGGTGTGTTAGTGATGGCTGTTTAGCAGTCTGATGGCCTTGAGATAGAAGCTGTTTTTCAGTCTCTCGGCCCCAGCTTTGATGCACATGTACTGATCTCGCCTTCTGGATTACAGCGGGGTGAACAGGCAGTGGTTCATGTCTTTGATGATCTTTTTGGCCTCCCTATGGCATCGGGTGCTGTAGGTGTCCAGGAGGGCGGGAAGTTTGCCCCCAGTAATGCGTTGGACAGACCGCACCACCCTCTGGAGAGCTTTGCGGTTGTGGATGGTGCAGTTGCCGTACCAGGCGGTGATGCAACCCGACAGGATGCTCTCAATTGTGCATCTGTAGAGGTTTGTGAGGGTTTTAGGTGATAAGCCAAATTTCTTCAGCCTCCTGAGGTTGAAGAGGCGCTGTTGCACCTTCTTTACCACACTGTCTGTGTGGGTGGACCATTTCAGTTTGTCAATGATGTGTACGCCGAGGAACATGAAACTTTCCACCTTCTCCAGGTGCTCCCTCTGCTGTTTTCTGAAGTCCACAATCATCTCCTTAGTTTTGTTTACGTTGAGTGAGAGGTTATTTTCCTGGCACCACACCCTCACATCCTCCCTTTAAACTGTCTCATCGTTGTTGGTAATCAAGCCTACTACTGTTGTGCCGTCTGCAAACTTGATGATTGAGTTGGAGGCGTGCTTGGCCACACAGTCATGGGTAAACAGGGAGTACAGGAGGGGGCTGAGCACGCACCCTTGTGGGGCCCCAGTGTTGAGAATCAGAAATTATGAGGTGTTGTTTCCTACCTTCACCACCTGGGGGTGACCCATCAAGAAGTCCAGGATCCAGTTGCACAGGGTGGGATTCAGACTGAGACCCAGGGCCTCGAGCTTGATGATGAGGAGGGTACTATGGTGTTGAATTTTGAGCTATAGTCAATGAAAAGCATTCTTACGTAGGTATGCCTCTTATCCAGATGGGATAGGGCAGTGTGTAATGTGGTGGGACAGTAAGTAAATTGAAGGGGGTCTAGGGTGGCAGGTAAGGTGGAGGTAATATGATCCTTAACTAGTCTCTCAAAGCACTTCATGATGACAGAGGTGAGTGCTACGGGGCGATAGTCATTTAGTTCAGTTACCTTTGCTTTCTTAGGTACAGGGACAATGGTGGCCATCTTGAAGCTTGTGGGGACAGCAGACTGGGATAGGGAGAGATTGAATATGCCCGTAAACACACCAGCCAGCTGGTCTGCGCATGCTCTGAGGACACGGCTAGGGATACCATCTGGGCCAGCAGCCTTGCGAGGGTTAACACGCTTAAATGACTTACTCACGTCGACCACTGAGAAGGAGAGCCCACAGTCCTTGGTAGCGGGTCGCGTCAGTGGCACTGTATTATCCTCACAGCGAGCAAAGAAGGTGTTCAGCCTGTCCGGAAGCAAGACGTCGGTGTCCACGACGTGGCTGGTTTTCCTTTTATAATCTCTGATTGTCTGTAGACCCTGCCACATTGCAGTGTGTGTGTGTACCAGGACATTGCAGTGTGTGATGATGACGTGTGGTAGTGGTAACTAATCATGACACAGAGTGATCACACACAAAACCTAACCTTTCACAATCCAATAGAGACATGGGATGGAGAGATGACACATGCACGCACACAAACACACACACACACACACAAGTACGCGTGCACACTGTCTGTGACTGTCCTACCAGTGGAGATTACCTCTGCTCGTTTTCAAAGGATACACACTGCGCCAGGGGGGAGGATTACACACACCTAGACACACACACGCACACAGACACAAACACACACACCGACACAGTGAAGAAGAGAGGTGGGAGAGAAGAGAGTAGGAAGACGTAACCACTCCATCTCTCCCTTCCTCCTCTCTCTCCCTTTCTTTCCATCCTTCGTGTCTCTCTCTCTCTCTCTCTCTCTCTCTCTCTCACAGACACACAGACACACAAACCCACAGTGGTTCTGTTGAGGATGTTTTTCTCTTCTCCTAAAAGCAAGACAAAAAGGTAATGTTTCATTTGATCAGAGGATGTTGTCTGAGTGATCAGAGGCTGTTGTCCCAATGGGACCTGGTCAAAAGTAGTGCACTACATAGGGAGTAGAGTGCCATTTGGGATGCACCCTCGGAATTCAGAGCTTAAAGTCCCAGTAGATTTTTTACCTGAAGAGAGCAGATCAGTGAGGAAACAAAACAACAAATGTAGAGGAGGGTAAACCAGATGGAGAGATGGTCTTTCATCGCCAAGCAGCTTTTAGAAAACAGACACACACAGAGACCTTGGCTTGTGCTGTCTCTCTCTCTCGCCTCCTGCTCTCTTTCTCTCTCTCTCTCTCCTCTCTCTCTCTCTCTTCTCTCTCTCTCCTGCTCTCTCTCTCTCTCTTCTCTCTCTATCATGTTCTCTCTCCTCTCTCTCTCTCTCTTCTCTCTCTCTCCTCTCTCTCTCTTCTCTCTCTATCCTGTTCTCTCTCCTCTCTCTCTCTCTCTTCTCTCTCTCTCCTGCTCTCTCTCTCCTCTCTCTCTCTTCTCTCTCTATCCTGTTCTCTCTTCTCTCTCTCTCCTCTCTCTCTCCTGCTCTCTCTCTCTCTCTCCTCTCGCTCTCTCTTCTCTCTCTCCTGCTCTCTCTCTCTCTCTCCCCCTCTTCATTTCTTTCTCTGTATACATCTCTACCTCCCTTCCTCCTTCCATCACTCCCTCCATCTCTCCCCATTTCTTTTTCCATCTTACCTTCAATTCTGGGTAATTAAAAATGTTTATCCTTCAATAAGAGACCAGAGAGGGAAAACATATGGAAGATGTTCCTCAGTGGTGAAGCTATCATGCCAACCAGCAGGTCTCCATGGTAACAGAGAGAGGAATGACAAGTGGCTCATCGTCAAAGAGACATAGGCTATCCCAAATGGCACTCTATTCCCTGTATAGTGCACTACTTTTGACCATGGCCCTTATGACTCTTGCCAAAAGTAGTGGACTATGTAGGGAATAGGATGTCCTTTGGTACGCACTCCCAGAGAGAGGCTTGATGAGCCTTGCTGCTACTACACTAGTTTAACTACACTTTGGTCCAAGCTACTTCTCTTTAATTGTGTTTCTGTGCGTGCATGTGTGTGTGTGCATGTGTGTGTGTGTTCATTATGATTGAGCAATAAACTCTCTCTCTGTCTTTATGACCTAAGACCCTGATACAGTGAGGTCAAGATATATAATCAACAGCCACACGGCCAGGAAGGGGAAACCACGAGAAAACATACAGACAATTCCATCACACTAAACAAACTACAACTCCCATGATACTTTTCTGTTAACTGACTGTCTGTATATTTCAGATATCATGGGAGTTTGAGTTTACTGTATACTGTTCCATATGGATGTGTTTTATATATGTGGCTTCAGAAATAATTCATACCCCTTGACTTATTCAACATTTTGTTGTGTTACAGCCTGTATTCAAAATGGATTAAATATGTCACCCGTCTACACACAATAACTCATAATGACAAAGTGAAAACATGTTTTTATACATTTTTGCAAATGTTTTGAAAACGAAATACAGAAAAATCTAATTTACATAAGTATTCACACCCCAGAGTCAATACTTTGTAGAAGCACCTTTGGCAGTGATTACAGCTGTGAGTCTTTCTGGGTAAGTCTCTAAGAGCTTTCCACACCTGGAATGCGTAATATTTACCTATTATTCTGGCAAATTGGTTGTTGATCATTTCTAGACAACCATTTTCAGGTCTTGCCATATATTTTCAAGTAGATTTAAGTCAAAACTGTAACTCTGCCACTCTGGAACTCTGGAACATTCACTGTCTTCTTGGTAAGCAACTCCAGTGTAGATTTGGCCTTGTGTTTTAGGTTATTGTCCTGATGAAATACGAATTAATCTCCCAGTGTCTGTTGGAAAGCAGACTGAACCAGATTTTACTCTAGGATTTTGCCTGTTCTTAGCTCCATTCTGTTTTTTTATTTATCCTGAAAAACTCCCCAGTCCTTCACGATTACAAACATACCCATAACATGATGCAGCCACCACTATGCTTGAAAATATGGATAGGTACTCAGTAAAGTGTTGTATTGGATTTTCCCCAGGACAAAAAGTTAATTGCTTTGCCACATTTTTTGCAGCATTACTTTAGTGCCTTGTTGCAAACAGGATGCATGTTTTGGAATCTTCGTATTCTGTACAGGCTTCCTTCTTTTCACTCTGTCAATTAGGTTAATATTGTGGAGTAATTACAATGTTGTTTATCAATCCTCAATTTTCTCCTACCACAGCCATCGAAATCTATACCTGTTTTAAAGGTACCATTGGCCTCATGGTGAAATCCCTGAGCGGTTTCCTTTCTATCCAGCAACTGAGTTTGGATGGACGCCTGTATCTTTAAAGTGACTGGGTGTATTGATTCACCATCCAAAGTGTAATTAATAACTTCAGCATGCTCAAAGGCAGTGGTTCCCAACCTTTTTTGGTTGATGTACCACCAACTGAATTTTGCTCTACGTGGATTACCCCTGAAGTACCCCCTCATTTGCATTTTACCAGTAAGCCTATGGTCTCACGAGTCTTCTCATGTACCCCCTGTGGGTAGGTCAAGTACCCTCAGGGGTCCTAGTAACCCTGGTTGGGAACGACTGCTTAAAGGGATATTCATTGTCTGCTTTTTCTAGTTTTACCCATCTACTAATAGGTGTCCTTTTTTGCGAGGCATTGGAAAACCTCCCTGGTCTTTGTGGTTGAATCTGTAAGGAACCTTACAGATAATTGTGTGTAGGCCAGAGTCAAAAAAATCTAAATTAAATTTTAAAAATGTAAAGTCAAAGGGTGTGAATACTTTCTGAAGGCACTACAGATGTTGTTTATTTGTTGAATATGTCTTGTTTCTTTTTTTCTTGGCAAGTCCATGAAAGGACAGAAAACAGACTGTAAATAAACTTAATAACAAACCAAACGAGATTACATACATTTGGCCGCAGCGATCTCTCAGAGCGGTAGTGTTGTTTTCACTAAAACTAGGCTAACGCAGGAGTTCAATATGTCAGTGTCTCGCTAGGGAAAATCCACTGAGCCCTCAGCTGTAAACAGAAAACAAACCAATTGCAAACTGGATTTTTGCTAAAGCTTGAGTCCAAAATGACACACTATTCCCTAAATCAGGATTCCCCAAATGGCAGTGATTTCATTTGGCCCCCAAAGCAAAAAAAAAGAAAAAGTAAAAGATTTGTCAGGCTCTGGCCATAGAGAAGCTTTGCTTCTCTATATTTCTATGGTCAGAGTCTGGCAGATCTATCATTTCTATTTCTGTCTGGTGTGTGTGTGTGGGATCCCTAATTAGAGGCAGCTGCTATGCATTACCTCTAATTAGGGATCTTACTTATATGTCTGTGTTCCACTCCGTTGGCGTGGTTCATTGTTATGTTGTATATTGTCTCGTGTCGTGTTACGTGTATCTTTATCTATATATCATTTGTTATTTTGTATAGTTCGTCAGTTCGTTAAATAAAGATGTCGAACTATGGATACGCTGCGCCTTGGTCTCTCTACACACCCGAACGTGACAGAATGAACCACCAACCGACCAAGCAGTGTAAAACTGGAGCAACGGAGAGGAAGAAAGGAAGACAGCGGAGAAAAGGAGGAAACGGAGCCCGTAGTCAACCCCAGGAAAATTTCGGGGGGGGGCTATGGGGGTGGTCTGGCAAGGAAGAGGACGCGCCAGTACCACTATCCATTTGGGATTCGCTGATGCCGAAATACAAGTGGGGGGCGCAAAGCAAGAGGGAAGAGAAGGAGTTAGAGGCATATTATGGAGGCATATTAGAAGAGATGAGGGAAAAGGAGGAATATTTGGAGAAACATTTTGGAGAAGTTCTGGAGGAAATGTGGGAGATAGCAGAGGAGGTTGAAGAGGAAATGTCGGAGCTGAATAATCCGTGCCCAGTCGCCTACTCCACTCCCGTGAAAGAGCAGTCCGCTTTACCGGTACCCAGTCGGGGTCCGGCCGTCTGCCCTACTCCAGTGCCAGAGCAGTCCGCTCCACCGGTGCCCAGTCTGGGTCCGGCCGTCTGCTACACTCCAGTGAGCCTCTCCAGTCCGGTACGTCATGTGCCTGCTCCTCGCACTCGCCCTGAGGTGCGTGTCATCAGTCCGGCGCCATCAGTGCCGACTCCACGCACCAGGCCTCCAGTGCGCCTCCCCAGTCCGGTACGTCATGTGCCTGCTCCTCGCACTCGCCCCAAGGTGCGTGTCACCAGTCCGGTGCCATCAGTGCCGACTTCACGCACCAGGCTTCCAGTGCGCCTTCCCAGTCAGGTACGTCCTGTGCCTGCTCCCCGCACTCGCCCTGAAGTGCGTGTTATTAGTCCTGTGCCACATGTGCCGACTTCACGCACCAGGCTTCCAGTGCGCCTCCCCAGTCCGGTACGTCCCGTGCCGACTCCCCGCACTCAACCTCCAGTGCGCCTCCCTAGCCCGGTACGTCCCGTGCCGACTCCCCGCACTCGACCTCCAGTGCGTGTGCCCAGCCAGGTTCCTCCAGTGCCAGCTCCACGCACCAGGCCTCCAGTGCGCCTCCCCAGTCCGGTACGTCCCGTGCCGACTCCCCGCACTCAACCTCCAGTGCGCCTCCCTAGCCCGGTACGTCCCGTGCCGACTCCCCGCACTCTACCTCCAGTGCGTGTGCAAAGTCCGGTACGTCCCGTGCCGACTCCCCGCACTCAACCTCCAGTGTGCCTCCCTAGCCCGGTACGTCCCGTGCCGACTCCCCGCACTCGACCTCCAGTGCGTGTGCCCAGCCAGGTTCCTCCAGTGCCAGCTCCATGCACCAGGCCTCCAGTGCGCCTCCCCAGTCCGGTACGTCCCGTGCCGACTCCCCGCACTCTACCTCCAGTGCGTGTGCAAAGTCCGGTACGTCCCGTGCCGACTCCCCGCACTCGACCTCCAGTGCGTGTGCCCAGCCAGGTTCCTCCAGTACCAGCTCCACGCACCAGGCCTCCAGTGCGCCTCTACAGTCCGGTACGTCCCGTGCCGACTCCCCGCACTCGACTTCCAGTGCGTGAGCCCAGCCAGGTGCCTCCAGTGCCGACTCCACGCACCAGGCCTCCAGTGCGCCTCCCCAGTCCGGTACGTCCCGTGACGACTCCCCGAACTCGACTTCCAGTGCGTGAGCCCAGCCAGGTGCCTCCAGTGCCAGCTCTACGCATCAGACCGTCGGTGCGCCTCGACATCCCGGAGCCTCTCGTGATGATCGACAGCCCAGAGCCTCTCGTGATGATCGACAGCCCGGAGCCTCTCGTGATGGTCGACAGCCCGGAGCCTCCCGTGATGGTCGACAGCCCGGAGCCTTCCGTGACGGTCGACAGCCCGGAGCCTTCCGTGACGATCGACAGCCCGGAGCCTCCCGTGACGGTCGACAGCCCGGAGCCTCCCGTGACGCTCGACAGCCCGGAGCCTCCCGTGACGCTCGACAGCCCGGAGCCTCCCGTGACGCTCGACAGCCCGGAGCCTCCCGTGACGCTCGACAGCCCGGAGCCTCCCGTGACGCTCGACAGCCCGGAGCCTCCCGTGACGCTCGACAGCCCGGAGCCTCCCGTGACGCTCGACAGCCCGGAGCCTCCCGTGACGCTCGACAGCCCGGAGCCTCCCGTGACGCTCGACAGCCCGGAGCCTCCCGTGACGCTCGACAGCCCGGAGCCTCCCGTGACGCTCGACAGCCCGGAACCTCCCGTGAAGATCGACAGCCCGGAACCTTCCGTGACGATTGACAGCCCGGAACCTTCCGTGACGATTATATGGCCGGAGTCGCCTGCCACACCGGTGCTCAGTCCTGGCCCGGTTATTTGCCCCGCTCCATGGCCTGAACTTATTTCCCCACCATTGTTGTATCCAGGACCGGTGGGTTGCCCCTTTACATGGCCGGAGTCGCCTGCCACACCGGTGCCCAGTCCTGGCCCGGTTATTTGCCCCGCTCCATGGCCTGAGCCTTTTTCCCCACCATGGTCATTTCTAGGACTGGTGGGTTGCCCCTTTATATGGCCGGAGTCGCCTGTTACACCGATGCCCAGTCCTGGCCCGGTTATTTGCCCCGCTCCTTGGCCTGAGCCTTTTGCCCCACCATGGTCATTTCCAGGACCAGTGGGTTGCCCCTTTAAATGGCCTGAGTCGCCAGCCACACCGGGCCCAGTAGAAATGGGGAGGAAGCTAGCCACTTCGCCGGGGCCGGAACCGCCACCTGCGATCGTGTGATGTTTTTTTTTCCTCCCTTACCCTTCCCTCATGTTTGTGTTTATTTTCTTGCGGCCGGGAGTCCGCGCCTTTGGGGGGGGGTACTGTCAGGCTCTGGCCATAGAGAAGCTTTGCTTCTCTATATTTCTATGGTCAGAGTCTGGCAGATCTATCATTTCTATTTCTGTCTGGTGTGTGTGTGTGGGATCCCTAATTAGAGGCAGCTGCTATGCATTACCTCTAATTAGGGATCTTACTTATATGTCTGTGTTCCACTCCGTTGGCGTGGTTCATTGTTATGTTGTATATTGTCTCGTGTCGTGTTACGTGTATCTTTATCTATATATCATTTGTTATTTTGTATAGTTCGTCAGTTCGTTAAATAAAGATGTCGAACTATGGATACGCTGCGCCTTGGTCTCTCTACACACCCGAACGTGACAAGATTACATTACGGAAAGAGATTGTTGCGGATAAAAATCAGTGATTGATGACATAGTGCATAAAAATCTCAATGGGTTTCCATCAAATTTTCAACTCTACTACGAAAGAGAAGCAGCAAGGAGCTTTTCAGGAGACCTCTCAAGATGGGTTTAATAACAGTGCAGCCCGTTTGTGTTGGCAATTAGCCAGACAAAACCTGCTGAGTTCAGCAATCAATAGCGGCTGAATGTAAGCCGACTACTAATTTTCTCAAAGTTTATAAACAGCAGCTAAATAGCAGTGAAATACTTTATGCTATATAGCTATAGATGCTAGGCTACACAAAATAATAATGAAACAATCCTGGCAGCATTGTGACACCATGTATAGTTTTTAAATATTAGACTTAACATGAGAAAATTACGACCAAATAGGCCTACCAATAACATTTATACATTAGCTAAAGCAAAGTTATACGCTACTGTACATGCCCTGGCACTACAGAAAGCCTATCATTGATACGATGTCGCAATTGCAGCACCATGGACAGCGATCGGTAGTCTATACTGTCAGTGGCTGTCTGGTTTACGCATTTGAACTCCGACTTTGCGGGGGTCCAGTGGTTCTCAATTCTCTCCTCAGGGATCCCCAGCTGTTCAAGAGGTAGCTCACTTGATTAAACTAATCAATTAACACAATCATAACACCTATGGACTTATATAATATGGCTGAAAAGAATAAAAAGGATCCAAAGAACCTTTCCAATTGAGAAGGTAAAGGTTCTATAAAGAACCATATGAAAGGGTACTATATAGCCCCAACAAGGGTTGTAACCATAGCAGAATTGTTTTGGGGTGCTATATAGAACCTTTTTAATGGTTCTTTATAGAATCTTAGGAAAGGGTTCTTTATAGCACCATACACATTCCATTTAGAACCTTATGAGAATGGTTCTTTGTTGAACCTTCAAAAAAGTGTTCTACATAGCACCAAAAAGGCTTACACTATGTTTCCAAGCCAAATAACTCCTATCTGGTACAATTCAAACACTATAAAGGAAAAGGGTGACATTTGGGACGCAGCATCAGCCTCTTAGAGACGGCAGGGGAAACCATGCAGACCCTGGGTATGACAGAACTCTTATGGATATTAATATTTTCTTTCCCTGTCATTGGTTGTTTATTTACCGTCGTTCCGACCCACTCTCCCTCTGTTATTGAGACAATCCATCCTGTTAAACAACAACGTGTCTGTAGGGGGGAAAGGGTGTGTGTATACAGGGATTGTGCGCACGCGTGCGTGTGTGTGTCTATTCTGATGTGACAGGGGACTGAAGAACGTTGTAGGAATGTAATGAGAGCGTTGTGAGAACGTTATTAGCGGGCTGTAAGAGGACCAGCCAAGTGTAGCATCCGTGTTTGTGAGAACACTTTGAAAACATCTTGAGAGCACTTCCATTGTGAGTGCCGGCAATTTCTCAAGCACGCCTGTCTTTTACTGCTTCTGGGCTGTCCTTCCTTAACCTCTTTTCTCTGTTTGTCTCATCCTTTCTCTATCTCTCTAACAATTTCCCTCTCTGGTGTTTTGCTCGCTCTTTCTCTTGGCTTTTGTCTCTCATCTAATCCACCCTATTCCCTACATAGTGCTCTCTCTCTCTCTCTCTCTCTGGATCAACATTAGTGTGAAACACCTGTGGAGAATATACATAGACGTCTGTGCATATGGGCACCCAGCCGCGGCTACACACAGACTGAGATATGCAAAGCTGTATTTTAAACAACATAAGGCCGACGGGAGGGGGAGAGATAAAAGAGATATAAATGTGCATTGGAGGGCAAATGGAGCGAGAGATGGAGAGGGAGAAGGAGAGAGCGAGAGAGAGAGATCCTGTCCCCTGGTAAGGGGAGACTAATAAGCCAAGGTGGCATTCCTCTCTTTCTTTCCTCTGGCCCTTCTCTTTAAAACCCAGACTGAGGGAGAGAGAGAGAGTTCTTTATCCACCATGACATGGAATGAGAAAAAGAGAAGAGACAGAGAGAACGGAAAAAAAATACTGAAAGAGGGTTTATCTATTTATTAGCTTAGTTTCACAGCAGCCAGATTAACATTAGTCACTGTTGATGCTGTGTCAAAGTCAGGTCCAATAGTTGACTGAAAGTTATGTTTGTTGTGTATATGTGAGATTGGTTGAGAATCAATTGGCGTCCCACCGTGTGAATATAAAAAAGTATATGTGTCTCAACCACAGAGATCCTATCAAATTACTCTAATATGTAACTCTATGGTCTCAACTCCCTCACCCTCCTCTCCTCCAGTCCAAAACTTCCAGAGCAGGGGAAGAGAGGGAAAAAAAGTCAAGAGCAAAAGAGAGAGAAGGAGAGAAACAAAGCAGGACAGAAAAAGACTGTTAATGTGCTCCTTCAAATTGAAGAGAAAAGAATTCCCCTCCGGTCCGATCGAGGATCCAATTCCCTCCAATCCACTGTGATTGGCATTGAGCTGTGTGTGTGTGTGTGTGTGTGTGCGTGTGTCTGTGTGTGTGTGTGTGATTGACATTGAACAGGGTAAACATGGATGGATTGTTTGTCCGTTAGCCCTGTGCGGCGTGAAACCACCACTTAAATAGAAAGTGACAGATACCCACCCCCTTTTTCTTTCACCCCCCCTCTCCCTCTCTTTATTTGTCCCTCCTTCATTCTATCTCTTTCTTGTTCTTTCTGTTTCCCTAATTCTTCTGTCTGGTTCTCTTTCTTTGTCCCTACTTTACATTTTGCTTTTTATCTCTAATAATAATTATTACTATAATACATGGGACTTATATAGCGGTTTGTCCCCCTTCCTTGCTCCCTCTCTCTCTGGGCCAGATGTACTAACGCTTTTGCGCCCACTTCAGGCGTATTTGTTTCGCAAAGTGCGCATAAAACCATGGCGAGGCATGTACGAACGGGACGCACCGAGATGAAAGCGCAGACTGCCTGTCGAGGGAACTGAAAATGGCAAAATGCGCTTTTCGTGTCATGCATATGCATTCATGGGATGGTCAAGGGGAAAGTGGGAGTGTCACATAAAGAGATGGGAGGGGAAGCGTAAACTGCGCCTAATTATGTATTCCGCGGGTGAAAGCGCGCCTCTATTTTGCGCTGAAAATTCTCCGCCTCTTAAAAGCAGGTGTAATTTAGGAAGTGGGTTTCCTGGCATATGCCTCCTGGTGAAATGGCAGCAGTAATCCGAGCAAGACGAAGACATAGGCTAAGGAGACGAGCTGAAATGATTTTTCCCACAAGAATCACACTTTTTCAGTTGAGTGAAAACAAAATCATTAAGCGTTACAGATTAAGCAGCTACGCAATATTACAGTTACTGGAAGAAATCAAAGATGACATCGAATCTCCGACTCAGCGTTCACATTCCATTCCAGCAGTTGTTAAACTCCTCGCTACATTACAATTATTGGCATCAGGATAATTTCAAACAGTCATAGCATCAGCAGTGGGAATATCGCAGTCTGCGCTCAGCCGTATCAAGTATTTGACGCTTTGCTACAGCGCACTAGTCAATACATACATTTCCCCACCACCAATGCTGAAATAACACGCATCAAGCAGGATTTCTTTGACATCTCCAACTTTCCGAACGTCATAGGAACCATTGATTGCACCCACATACCAACTACCAACTCACTCCAGGAACACATTTACCGAAACAGAAAACATACATATTCCATGAATGTGCAAGTTGTATGTGACGCAAAAATGGTGATCACAAACGTCGTGGCCAAATTCCCTGGGTCTTTCCAAGACAGCTTCATATTCCGCAATAGTGCCATCTACCAAAGACTGGGCAACCGGGCTTTTGGAGAGACGTGGCTACTTGGTAAGCATTGTTTATTTTGTTTGTATGAGGACGTTTCACAGTAAACCTAACATTTCCCTTGGATATCTAATCTATTTATCCAGCCATCTATCTGCCTGCATTGCTACATTATCAAACATCTCATGCATTAATACCACACGTGAATTTCTCTTCAATATATTTTAATTATGTTCTATATTTTGCTGCAGGTGATGGTGGGTATGCACAACAACCATGGCTAATGACACCATTACACAACCCAACAACAGCAGCTCAGCAAAATTACAACCGGGCACACATCCAGACGAGGGGGGTGATTGAGCGCACATTTGGAGTCTTAAAAAGCCGGATGCGCTGCCTGGACCGTACAGGTGGAGCACTTCTGTACACACCAGAAAAGGTGTGCAAAATCGTCGTGGCTTGTTGTATTGTGCACAATATCGCCATTCGATACGGCATGCCCCTGGACGTGCAAGGGAACATGGAACCAGCAGAAGACATTGACGCATTACCCCACCCACAACATGAGATGGCTGAAGGCAGACGTTTGCGAGAACATATCGTGCAGAGATATTTTACCTAATGTGAAATAATGCCTTGTTGAAATGAGTTGTATAACCCACTGAACCATGTAAAAATAGAAATGGAGGACAACAATATTACACAAATAACCCAGTCTGAAACAATTTGGTTTAAGTGTTTTACATTTATTATCTCTGGTAGCTGGTTGATCACTGAAAAAAGAAAACCTTGGATCAACTTAACAAAATTGAAGGAATTAATCACACAAAATATTTGAAATTGGCTCAAAAAAATATTTAAATGTCCGCTGCTAATTTATATTGTATCCATATAAAATAAATGGATTCAACCATAAACAAACTAGAACTTTCACTTTAAATGTGAAAAAAAACAAATAATTTTCGCTATTACAAACGAACAACAGCAATGTTGGACTTTTGTCAGTGTGACTGTGTTTGTTCAGACTTAATTTTTCTCTTTCTAAGACCTCGCCTCAGTATAGTTGGAGATGGCACAGGTCTGGGTTGCGCAGGTTGGGATGGCACAGGTCGGGATGGCACAGGTATGGGTTGCGCAGGTCGGGATGGCACAGGGCTGGGTGGTGCAGGGTTGGAGGTTCCGGTCATGCTTACAATGATCGCCTTGAGGCAGTTGTTGGTCTCCTGCTGCTGGCAACATAATCTTGTGACTGCTCGCGTCATTCCATTCACTGCCACCACAAGGTCTTTTACCTGCTGACTGTGGCGCCTCACAGCCCTGATGGAAATGGCCATCTGCTGCACATCCGAAGACATCTTTTGTAGCGCCCTCGTTTGGCCCCTTTGCTCAGTCAAGAGCATTTCATCCACGTCATCCATGTTCATCCTACGTGCGGGTGCAGAGGGTAGAGACGAGATGGAAGGTGTACAGGATGCCAGTGCAGTAGCACCAACATTTGAAAATGTGCTTTCTAAAGGGGAAAAAGGATATGTAACACACTTAACAATCGTAACACCTACAAAACAACTTATACAGCTGTTCCACATTTTTTTTGCCAGCGTAGCGTCCATACATTTGTAATAGGCTAACAAACCGTTATGTATACCGAAGGGAAATCACAGAAATTGAACACTTTAGTGCTGCAATAATCCCGGACAGTTTTTTACTATCAGCAATGGTATTGGGTGGGTGAATGTTCTATTTTTCAATAGCTAGATATAAATCAAATAAATATGTGACAAAAGTCCATTTACAATCACGACTATTTAATCTTAAATCAGACTTACCTTCATTTTCTAATGTGGACTCAGCAGTATCAATTCCTTCCACGCCTTCCACCTGTTCAGCAACCAGCGTTCGCTGCACAACCTCTTCAACAGTGGTCAATTCGCGCACTTCTGGGGGACCTGAACCAGTTTTCCTGGCCTGTGCCCTGTTAAATGCAACTTTTTCTTTGGTACGGCGTTTGAAGTCCTGCCACCTATTTTTTACCTCTTCCACCTGTCTGCGGGTCGAGGATATTGCATTGATTTTTTTTGTGATTTCGCTCCAGATGGCATTCTTTTGTGTGGGTGTGGAATTCCGGGCTTGTATGATGTCTAAATTTGCTGTTACCTCATGAACAAGCAGATCAACCTCGTTTACGCTAAATTACGCGCAATTTACGGTACAGTGGGTGGGGAAAGGCGCTGATTACCTGATGAACTGCAGGTTTGGTACATAACACGGTTTCACATCAAGCGCTTTCTGCGTCTTGGCCATGGCGCTATTAACGCTGCGTTCGCAAACGTACGTACATCTGGCCCTCTCTCTCTCTCTCTCTCTCTCTCTCTCTCTCTCTCTCTGATTCTGAGGAAATGTAATGGTATTAAAATGTCTCTTATCTGGCCACTGTGTCCACATTATGAACAGATTTACCTGTATGCACATAATTATGCCATACGTCAATGGTGCCACCTGTCAATTATGTTGGAGGCCGGTAAAATTATGATTTAAATGGTTTTCTGTCCAGACCCGTCTACACTTGTAAAATATCCAGACACAACACATGCCTGACGACCTCCGGAGGTGGTTACACATAAAAAAGAAACAGAGGAGAGAAACATAGGGGTCTAATGATCTGTCACTGTGTGTCGATGGGTGCCAGCCTGCCTCACCCCAGGTGTGTGTGTGTCATGCCGTGGTGTGTGTGTTTAGTGCTGACTCATTGCTTTTCCTCAAGAATATGGGCACGTCAATACACCAAGCCTTTCACTCTGACACACTCTCTCTCGCTCACTCAAACACACACACACACACACACACACGGCACTGTGGAAAGTAACTCTTCTCTTTCAGTAAAAATTACAATATTCACCACATATGTTATGCTTATGTTCACAACTGCAATACTGTGAAAACAATAGTTCATGGAAACACCACACATGGCCGGCCGTATCACATTGTCCATTATTAGCAGGCCTGACACTTTGATCAGAGACATAGGAGAGTGTAGGAGAGTATCACTCTGGCTGGCTAATTGTGTGTAAAACGTAATTACATGGTTTCCCAAGGGTACACTGTAACAAATTGCTAATCATTTACAGCAACACATTTACAGTTAGCTACTGTAACTCTATATTACAGTACAGTACCGTAAAGAGCAATGCATTAGTTTACAATACAATTTGACAGTAAAGTACTGTATTATCTGTTTTGCTGTATATTTACAGCAGCACACTGTGAATTATGGTGCATTGTGGTAAATACTTTCTGGCTCATTAACATATATACTTGTTGCACCTGTTAGTGAGAATTCTGTACCAGAGATGTGGTAGTAGTTCCCTAACAACGGAATGTATATTGGGAACAGATTTGAGTGTCAGTAAGTCTCAAACCTTTAATGGTTGAGTGGCTAGCCATATCCTTCTGATCCGTTTCACTCTATAGTCACTGCGAGTTTAGAAGCCTTTGTTAAGTGCAAGTTATATAAAACACAACATATTCATTGCTATGCTGTAATATATGAGTACATATTCACTGTTAGCAATTGCAGTAGTTGTATTAAAATACAATTTAACAGTAAAGTATTGTATTGCTGTTTTGCTGTATATTAACTGCATCGTTCTGTAAATTATTGTGGAACATTCTGCATTAATTTACTGGCTTCTGTGTTGCCAGTAATTTACTGTAAATTTACAGTAATCTACTGGCTATAATTTACTGTAAAAATTACTGGATATTTTTTACAGTGTGATGAAATTCATTAAAAACAATCAATTCATGCAAAGCACATCTCATCTCAGAGTCAGAGAGCGTAAGAGAGAGAGAGAGAGCGTAATAGAGAGAGGGACAGAGAGAGAAAGAGAGAGAGACAGAGAGAAAGACAAAGAAAGAAAGAAAGAAAGAAAGAAAGAAAGAAAGAAAGAAAGAAAGAAAGAAAGAAAGAAAGAAAGAAAGAAAGAAAGAAAGAAAGAAAGAAAGAAAGAAAGAAAAGAGACAGGATGAGAGAGAGAGAGAGAGTGTGTGTGTCAGAATTACTTATAAGATTAGATGTAGATTGACGTGTAAGGCAATCACTCAGACCTCCTATTGCCTGGTCTTTCAGCTATGTGATTATATAAATACTTTAAGCAAGTATACAGCCAAAGATACACAATTGAAAACAGACACACATTGTGTCAAAATACATTAATAAAAGTGTAGGCCAAAGTTGCTTCACTGCAAATTTCACACAAATCAATCAATTAAAAATCAATCAATTAAATGTATTTCATAAAGCACTTTTTACACCAGCAATTGTCAAAGTGCTTTACATATAACCAGCCTGAAACTACAAACATCAAGCAATGCAGAAGCGAGAAATGCACTACTAGGCTATAGCTTACAAATTCATGAGCCACATTTGAGCCGTGTAAGAGACGGCCCCAGCAACCCCAGCTGCTCATTTTTTTTTATTTTTTTTATTTGTTTTATTCTCATGGAGTGATTGAGTTAGAGAAAGGTGGAGTGAGTGATCAACCCCACAGGTGCAGATACCATTGATTGCTCTCTGCCGATCAGAGGCATGGGTGTTAGGCTAAGTTACACACTCCACGCATATGCACACGCACACATGCACACACCACACACACGCGCACGCACAAAAACACACCCACAAACACACACCCGCACACCTCTCTCAGGACAGGTATCAGTGTGAGTAGAGTGCTGAGTTGAGGTCAGGCGTTGCAGTGGTCAGCTATAATCACACAGACATGAGGCAGGACCCCGTGATGATGAGGGCAGTAGCAGTTTGACAGATAGCTACTGGAGCACCGCCACCGTTGTTGATGTGGTGGAGGTACACAGTGGAATGAGAATAAAGAAGGGAGGAGTGGTGGAGAGGAGGTGGGGGGCAGTTGGAGACAACAATGTTGCATTCTAAGGGGGGAAGGGGACAGAGAGCGAGGAGAGAGAGAGAGAGAGAGAGCGGTAGTTGAGAAAAAAATCTGTATATCAGCAACACACTCCTCTGTCCTGTCACCTTCTCTATCACTCTATATCCTGCTTCTCTCCACCTTCTCTCTCTCCCTCTCCTCAATCCTCATCTCTCTCTCTCTCCTTCTCCTCATTCCTCATATCTCTCTCTTTCTCTTCCTCTCCTCATATCTGTTTCTCTCCCCCTCTCCTCATTCCTCATATAGTATTTCACTCTCCCTCTCCTCATTCTTCATATTTCTTTCTTCCTCTCCTCATATCTCTCTCTCTCCCTCTACTCATTCCACATATCTCTCTCTCTCCCTCTCCTCATATCTCTCTCTCCTTCTCCTCATTCCTCATGTCTCTCTCTCTCTCTCTCTCTCTCTCTCTCTCTCTCTCTCTCTCTCTCTTATTCTCCTTCTTCTGGAATCACTCATTCTATTTCCTCTCCCCTCCCCAGGTCAGCGGCTCCTAAATCACCCGGTACAAATAATACAACAACAACACAACACATTCATCTCCCCAATTGGCCAATGTCACAGATAAACATTCTGTTGGATTCTTTCCCCCCTTGCCTCCACTTCAATAGTGCTCGCTACCACTCTCTACCACAGAGGCTGAGTCTCAAATTACACCTTATTCCCTACTCAGGGCCCATAGGGCTCTGGTCAAATGTAGTGCATTATATAGGGAACAGGGTGCCATTTGTGACGCAGACAGAGGCTGTAGCAGCCTGCTATAGTGTGCCGTGACTGAGGCTGGGCCGGGAAAGGCTGGGAAATTGCTCTTTGCATGGTAGCTTCAGCTGGAAATGTGCGTTGAGTGATTACCCTCCTGGTTGATCAGATTTAGAGCACACCGGAGCCGCAGGTCTAGCAGTTTAGTTGCGATTAGCATGGAAGCAGGTAGGTGGTCTGGGCCTCTTTAAAAGACAAAACACACAGGCAGTGTAACCTAGAAAAGCCCCATTGATTACACACAGCCCATTGTAGTGGAGCCAGCAGTGTCTGTTCGTGGTGCTGCTCTGGTAAAGAATGGCTTCAGGTGTGTAGGCGACCTGGGCAGGTGTGTGTTTGTGTGTTTCTGAGTGCGTGTGACCAGTGGAGACAGAGCCCAGCGGCCCTGCGGTCATCGTCCTTGTATGATTTGGTGTTTAAAGCCTCTATTTGCCTCCCTTTGCAGTCACTTTATTTTCAAGCAGGTAATCACAGGATAACAAGAGCCCAGACAGAGAGAAATGGAAAAGTGAACAAGAGAGATAGAGGGAGAGAGGGAGAACGAGAGAGTGGGGTGTGAGAGGAGCAGTATGTTGTAAATCTGGTGCAGGGACAGAGGACGAGATTCGTTGTTTTATTTAGGCAGCCAAGTGCTGTAACATGGTATGGAGAAGAGATAGGAACATACACACACACGCCGGGGCAAAGTGCAAGACGACAAAATGAAGTAAAACGAGGATTCAAATTAAGTTCAGAACACTTGGCTCACACTGTCCCTGATTAAAGTTTATAGTATTAGTCTTCATACCATCCCACTCCCTCAGCTGACCGCACGCACGCACACACACACACACACACACACACACAATGTTGTACTGAAAACAATAATCCTTCTCCCACTACTATATTGTACCAGCCACCTTCACTGGCCCCTGCATGTGCAAATCTAATTTTATTGGTCGCATACACGTATTTAGCATGTGAAGCGAAATGCTTGTGTGTGTGTGTGTGTGCATAGAGATCGTATAGGTCGCGTTATCAATAAAACATCACAATAAGGTGCAAAGCATTCAATTTGCCTGCTGGGGGACAAGGAGAACCGCAGCTCCGCTAAAACCATTGACAACTGTGTGCTGACTATGCTCTTCAAGAGGTGATGTTATTAAAACCAAGTAGTTATAACATTTATTTAACAATCCCTTGAAAACGGCACGTAGTTGTCAATGGTGTCAATGTGCGTCTGTGTGCGTGTGTGTGTGTGTGTGTGTGTGTGTTTGTGTGTCACCTACACTGGCCTGGGCCTAACTAACTGATGTGGACGTCTACAGCATCCAGAACCCATACTGTAGGAGAATGTACAGTACAGTGAATGATGTTATTGTTCATATGGTGATCCTTGATCCGTGGGGTTCACAACAAAGATAGCACTTGCTTTTGTCTGAAAAAGGTCCATGTGGGTGTGTTGGAGTTGGTATTCAGTGTTAGGATCAATAGTGGCTCACTCCTGCCTCTCTCACACATGTCTCTCTCTAACCAGGCCAAACCTCCAGAGAGAGATGCTGCTCTCACACTCAGCCTCCCCCGGATCGGAACACTGTCACTGGGATGGCTTTCATAAATTTCCCCCCTCCATACGCATCTTAGAAATGTACATCTTTACTGAGAACAATTAGATAAGTTGCTTATAATCAACATTTCTTCTCTGCAGGCACTTTATTAGAGAGAATTGGTGGTTTAATTGAAGCTGGACGATCAATGGACTGCTCTTCCCACTCCCAGCCTCGAGTTGGCATGACGGAAGATCTGTCAACTTCTAGTGAATCTTTGTTTCCATTTCAACAAGTCTCTACTTGTGATGTGTTGATGAAGTTAAAAAACAACAATTTGGGCTGATTTGCTTGATCCTTTCTTGCTGCAGCTTTCTGCTAACCTAATTGTAGAGATATTGACATATGTTTAACCTGACAATTATCAAGGGTGCTATCCCTAGAGTCTGGAAGGCTGCCCATGTGCTCCCTCTCTACATAGGTGGTTACCCCTCTGACATGAATAATTATCTTCTAATCTGTCTTGCCTAGCGACAATTATAGAATCTTTCATCAACACTCAGCTAAGATATTTTCTAGCTTCAAAATCTATTCTACAGCCTTTTTCACACTAGCAGTTTGAACTGACTCAAATCAAATTTTTTTGCATATCCAATTCTAATCTGTTCTTTTTCCTGCAGTCTGAACAGCCACAAAGCATGGATTCGGATATATCAAGCCACATTTCAAACCACCTTCGTAGGGGTATGAAATCAGATGATTCCTGGCCATGCGACTTGTTTGAACGGTCAAATCTGATATATTTGCCCCAAGTAATTTTTAGACTGTTATTTGGCAAATATTGTTGCTTGCTAGCTACTCTATTGACAGTTTAACAAGAACATGTGGTAGCTAACTTGCTTGTTATTGTTTTACAAACAAATCAGTGAATGTGCTAGAAAGCTAGTTGACTGATGTGGCTAGCCAAAAAGGACTAGTTTTGAAAGTTGGATCATCTTATACTTTGAGGCTTTAAAAGTATTCTTACACTATGATTTTGAACATTCAAAGCAACTGGGAAACATCCATGTCAGGCATTGTTGTCACCTTAGCTTGCTACATAACATCTGAGTGATAGGAAGCACGAGCACCACCAGCAATCAGCCACACACCCGTTGTTACTATGACAACTCAGTCTGATTTCAGGCCAGGTCATTGCACTACATCTGCTGCTTCTTTGGTGGTAAATTACATTGTAAATTGCATTGAGAAAAGGCAGCATTGAGTTGCCCTTTTCATAGACCTGTCGAAGACCTTCGACACTGTTGACCATTTATTATTAATTCGTACACTATCTGAAATTGGCCTGGGTCAGGCAGTCTGCAATTGGTTTGAAAACTACCTGACAGACAGGACACAATGTGTTCTGGGCGGCAGGTAGCCTAGCGGTTGGGCAGGTTGGGCCTAGTGGTTGGGTTGTGGCACAGAAAAATCTGTTATTGTACCCTTGAGCAAGGCACTTTCACCCCAATTTGCTCCAGTAGTGTTGTACTACTATGGCTGACCTTGTAAAACAACCCATTTTACTGCACCTATCCAGTGTATGTGACAAGAAAACAAATATAGATATATATTTTTTATGGTGTCAGGTTTCCTTGATATTACTAAAGGTGTCTCACAGGGGTGTCCGGTTTCCTTGATATTACTAATGGTATCCCACAGGGGTGTCAGGTTTCCTTGATATTACTAATGGTGTCCCACAGGGGTGTCAGATTTCCTTGATATTAATAATGGTTTCCCACAGGGGTGTCAGGTTTCCTTGATATTACTAATCTTGTCCCACAGGGGTGTCAGGTTTCCTTGATATTACTAATCTTGTCCCACAGGGGTGTCAAGTTTCCTTGATATTACTAATGGTGTCCCACAGGGTTCTATTCTGTGCCCTGTACTTTTTACTGTCTATATAAACAACATTGTTTTGTCTGTAGGAAATTGTAACCTCCTATTGTATGCCAATTATACTGTTGCCCCTTCTGTTGAAAACACTCTTTCCGAACTACAATCTGCCTTTTTTGCTTCGCAGAGAGCCCTTGTTGAACTTAAATTGGTACTTAATGCAAGTCAATCTAAGTATATTTTATTTTCCAAAAAGATTAGAAATGTATCTGATGATTTATGCATTTTTACATCGAATAGTGCCCACTTTGATCGTGTCCCCCGCTTATAAATATCTGGGTATCTTTCAAAAAGCATGATGATGAGTTAGTTAAGAAGTTAAGAATTAAAATGGAATTTCTTTATAGGAATAGCAGAAAAATCTTTCATTAAATAGCAGAAAACAAATAATTTAGTTGACATTCATACCGGTTATAGATTAAGGTGATATTGTTTATATTAATGCAACTGCTGTTGAATTGAAGCCATAACACACTACACTTTATTAAGGGCGACAGGTTCCGTACACAACATTGCTTTTTGTAGCAGAAAGTAGTCTGGCCCTCTTTTAAGTCTCTTAAATCCATTTTTTTTATTCGACTAATAAAGTGCAGAGATTTTATCTACTCTAATTTTTTTTTGAGAAAAAATGGTTTGTGTAGGAATTGTACAGTTTTGTTTTATTTGGCTGGCTTTATAAAGACTGTAGCTTGGACTAACTGATCAACAGGGGTACAGCCTACAAGCTTTGAAACATGGTGTGTGTGCTTAGATATTATCTAATTATTGATTTGGATATTCAGTGTGTAATAATGTGGGTTGTTCTGGCTACTCAGTGTGTAATAATGTGGGTTGTTCTGGCTACTCAGTGTGTAATAATGTGGGTTGTTCTGGCTACTCAGTGTGTACTAATGTGGGTTGTTCTGGCTACTCAGTGTGTACTAATGTGGGTTGTTCTGGCTACTCAGTGTGTACTAATGTGGGTTGTTCTGGCTACTCAGTGTGTACTAATGTGGGTTGTTCTGGCTACTCAGTGTGTACTAATGTGGGTTGTTCTGGCTACTCAGTGTGTAATAATGTGGGTTGTTCTGGCTACTCAGTGTGTAATAATGTGGGTTATTTTGACAGACAGAGCATACTGACATGAATTGTATGGAAGAAAGGACAATGAGCTTGTAGGTTGTGATCACACACACACACACACACACACACACACACACACACACACACACACACACACACACACACACACACACACACACACACACACACACACACACACACACATACACACACACACACACACACACACACTGACAGCTGTATCACAGCCTCAATATAGGGTTGTGGATTGTTCTAATACAACTCGTCCGCTCACCACCAACCCTCTGTTATGTGTCAGTGAGATGACAAGGTAAAGGCAATGGGGTTATGCTCGCTGATACAACACATAATGAAAATCTCTATCTCTCACGTCTCAGTTAGGCTACCAGTCTTCTTTTCTGTAAATCGATGCATTTTATAGCTCAAATTATGATTTACCCTGTGTGATTGATTGCGTGTTCACTGCCTGAAATTGCGTCGACATATTGGGAGAAAAAGATAGCAGAGGAGAAAGCCTGTGTGAGAGAACAGCATGATACAGAGAGAAAGATAGTCAAATAGAGAGAGAGACAGAGAGAGATTGTTTTTATTTAAAAATACCTTTGTTGGCCCAGTAGTTACATCATTTGAGAGAACAGCATGATACAGAGAGAGAAAGGGAGTCAGAGAGAGAGAGAGATAATTTTTTAATTAAAAGAGAGGTTGTATCTTTGGGCTAGCAAAGGCTAACTGGGCCATACTGGTGGAGTGTGATTACAGTAATTCTCTCTCTCTCTTTCTTTCTTTCTTTCTTTCATTCTCTCTCTCTCTCTCTCTCTCTCTCTCTCTCTCTCTCTCTCTCTCTCTCTCTCGCTCTCTCTCTCTCTCCTCTCTTTCTCTTTCTCTCTCAATTCAATTTTATTTCATTTCAAGGGGCTTTATTTGCAAGGGAAACATATGTTAATATTGCCAAAGCAAGTGAAGTAGATAATGAACAAAAGTGAAATAAACAATACAAATTAACAGTAAACATTACACTCACAGAAGTTCCAAAAGAATAAAGACATTTCAAATGTCATATTACATATATATACACAGTGTTGTAACAATGTGCAAATGGTTAAAATATAAAAGAGAAATACAATGGGTTGTATTTACAATGGTGTTTGTTCTTCACTGGTTGCCCTTTTCTTGTGGCAAAAGTTTACAAATCATGCTGCTGTGATGGAACCCTGTAGATATGGGAGTTTATCCAAATATTATTTGTTTTCAAACTCTTTGTGGGTCTGTGTAGTCTGAGAGAAATATGTGTCTCTAATATGGTCATACATTTGGCAGGAGGTTAGGAAGTGCAGCTCAGTTTCCACCTCATTTTGTGGGCAGTGGCACATAGTCTGTCTTCTCTTGAGAGCCAGGTCTGCCTACGGCGGCCTTTCTCAATAGCAAGGCTATGCTCACTGAGTCTCATAGTCAAAGCTTTCCTTAAGTTTGGGTCAGTCACAGTGGTCAGGTTTTCTGTCACTGTGTACTCTCTGTTTAGGGCCAAATAGCATTCTAGTTTGTGCTGTTTTTTTGTTAATTCTTTCCAATGTGTCAAGTAATATTATTTTTTTTCTCATGATTTGGTTGGGTCTAATTGTGTTGCTGTCCTGGGGCTCTGTGGGGTCTGTTTGTATTTGTGAACAAAGCCCCAGGACCAGCTTGCTTAGGGGACTCTTCTCCAGATTTATCTCTCTGTAGGTGATCGCTTTGTTATGGAAGATTTGGGAATCACTTCCTTTTAGGTGGTTGTAGCATTTAATGGTTATTTTCAGGATTTTTATAATTAGCAGGTATTGGCCTAATTCTGCTCTGCATGCATTATTTGGTGTTTTATTTTACCTTTATTTAACAAGGCAAGTCAGTTAAATTCTTATTACAATGACAGCCTACACCAGCGCTGGGCCAATTTTGCTCCACCCTATGGGACTCCCAATCACGGCCAATTGTGATACAGCCTGGATTTGAACCAGGGTGTCTGTAGTGACGCTTCTAGCACTGAGATGCAGTGTCTTAGACCACTGCACCACTTGGGAGCCCGTTGTACACAGAGGATATGCAGAATTCTGCATGCAGTCTCAATTTGGTGTTTGTCCCATTTTGTGAACTCTTGGTTGGTGAGCGGACCCCAGACCTCACAACCATAAATGGCAATGGGTTCTAGAACTGATTCAAGTATTTTAGATCCTAATTGGTATGTTGAATTTTATGTTCCTTTCGATGGCATAGAAGGCCCTTCTTGCCTAGTCTCTAAGATAGTTCACAGCTCTGTGGAAGTTACCTGTGGCGCTGATGTTTAGGCCAAGGTATGTATAGTTTTGTGTGTGCTCTAGAGCAACGGTGTCTATATGGAATTTGTATTTGTGGTCCTGGCGACTGGACCTTTTTTGGAAAACCCTTATTTTGGTTTTACTGAGATTTACTGTCAGGGCCCAGATCTGGCAGAATCTGTGCAGAAGATCTAGGTGCTGCTGTAGGCCCTCCTTGGTTGGTGACAGAAGCACCAGATCATCAGCAAACAGTAGACATTTGACATCAGATTCTAGTAGGGTGAGGCCGGGTACTGTTCTAGTGCCCTCACCAATTCGTTGATCTCTCTCTCTTTCTCCCTCTCTCTCTCTCTCTCTCTACCGCCTCCCTTCCTCCCTCTCTCCTCTCCATGGTTCTCATGGTGGGGTTTTTCCTATATATCTTCTCAGTGATTCTCAGGGAGGCGTATCTAAAGGACACTGTTATGAGCTACTGCTTCAAAGCTACGGTACACTGTCTGTCTCTCACACTATCTCTCTTTCACAGCCGTATACTTTTTACATAACTCTCTGATCCCAGCCAATCACTCTCTGGCTCTGACCTTTGACCCCCTGGCTTGTCGATTATGACATCATAACCCTCTCAGCCAGAAGGTGTTCCGCCAAATAAAAGTAATGGATTTGAATTTCATGGTTCTACCACCGTGCCCTGTTTAGGGTGTACGTCACTGCTCTCTCATAGCAGCTATATCCGCAAGCGTCTCCTCTAGCTGTTGAGAAAGATCAGGGGAAGAATAGAAAGAAGGAGATGAAGAGAGAGATACTGACTTCTGGAAGAGCTGGCATTTGAGGAGGGAGGGAGGAAGTGATGGAGGGAGAAAAGGAGAGAGGGAGAAATGAAGGGGTAGCATTTCGGAGGCCGGGAGTTCAGGCTTTCCCCACTAAATGATTGGAGCGATTAGCAGAGTGGGCAAGTTGGGTTGGCTGGGCATTGAGGAATGGCCACATCGAGCCTCTATTGAAGTGTCAGTGTGATTGAGTGGCTGAGGGCCCCAGCACTAATGGCTTCATCAGACCGGCCCCGGCACCCACTACTGCCAGTTTCTTCTGCATGCTGAGTCTGCATCCCAAATGGCACCCAATTACCAATAAAGTGCACTACTTTTGACTAAAGACCTATGGGAAGCCAAAAGGTCAAAAGTAGTGCACTATATAGGGAAAAGGGTGCCATTTGGGATGCAGACTCAATGTCATTCCCCTACACCCCCCGGTCCCTACACCCCCGGTCCCTACACCCCCGGTCCCTACACCCCCGGTCCCTACACCCCCGGTCCCTACACCCCCGGTCCCTACACCCCCGGTCCCTACATCCCCCGCCACCTCCCAATCACGCTGCAAAACACACACAAATTAAACAATGTTGTCGCTCAACTTAACTTTGCTAGTTTTTTTTAATGTATTTTCCTTCTCGTATCACATTCGTTCTCACCGCGTTCCCTTACTCTCGAGCTATCGATCGATTGATCGTTCTGTCGGTCTCTCTTTCTCCGCCGATTATCACTATCTCCAAGTATTTTTTTTTGGCTTATTTTCAACTCGTCTTTCTGCAAATGTCTCCCCTCTACCTGTCTCGCTTCCCTCAAGCCTCCCTGCTCTGACTTGATTCTCCAAGTGCTGAAATTGACCATTTGATGCCTTTCTTAGATCCAGGTTACAGTCACAAATGGCACCCTATGCCATATATAAAATCTGTCGTTCTGCTCCTGAACAAGGCTGTTAACCCACTGTTCCTAGGCCGTCATTGTAAATAAGAATTTGTTCTTAACTGACTTCCCTAGTTAAATACATTCATTACAGTAACGCACTGTACTCTTGTTTTATGGTAACTTACAGGAAGCCAGTTATCTGTAAGTTACCGTAAAAACAATGGTAAAAAAGATTACAACAACAATATTGGATACTGTAAAATACGATAAGGTAACATGCTTTACCTTTTTATACAGTAACTTACAGGCAACTGGCTGCCTATAAGTTACCGTAAAGACATCAGGAAATGGTTTAAAGTGTAGAACAGCAACGAGAAAGAGAAAGACTTGTTGTCGCAAAGAGGGTGGAAAGTTCTCTCTTTTTCAAAAATTGGTCTGGTTTGGTCTTAACCATATGGGTGTGTGGTAACACATCATTCAAAGATCAAAAGACCTACCGAGGCCCTCAGAAGAAAGATTATTGATGCCCATGAGTCTGGAAGGGGTTGCAAATCAATTTCCAAGCAATTCGAAGTACATCATTCCACTGTCTGACGAAAATTCCAAACCACTGGCAAACTACCTAGGACAGGTCGTCCCACCAAAGTTAGCCCAAGCGCTGACCCGAAAGATGCTCATAGAAGTCTCTAGGAACCCCAGGGTAACATCAAGGGATCTACAGGCCTCTCTTGCCACAATCAATGTCAAAGTGCATGGGTACACTGTCAGAAAGAGACTGCACAAACATGGCCTACATGGGAGGTCAGGAAGGAAGAAGCATCTGCTCTCAAAAAAAGAATATCAAGACACAACTGACTTTACCCAGGTGTTGTCTGGCAAAAGTCAGTTGTGTCTTGATATTCTTTTTTGAGAGCAGACGCCACTAACATTAGTGGTTCATGGTTTGACAAACAAACGCTCTAGCTCTGCCACCTTTCACCGCAGATGCAGAAGAGCAATATCGGCGGATGATGTGGATTGGGACACATCCAATGCGGAAAAAACAGATACCTGTATCTCTAGCTTAAACTGACTGATTTTGAAAGTGATTGTTTTATTATGTTGCTTAGATTGGCGCATCGTGATTGACGCAATCTAGGGGGTTAAGACTAACTTACTAGCTAGCTAACTAGCTAGTGTATTAGCAAGAATTGTAATAACTAGCTAACCCCTTTCATCTATGGTAGCTAGCTAGTAGTGTTACCAAGTAATGTTAAACACTAGTTATAATAATAATAATTATTATTAATATTGTTATTATTATTATTATTAAAAGCTAGCAGGGAATAAACATAATTAGCTAAGCCTAAATGGTAGACGTCATGATAAGGATGACAGTAGAGTAATGTAGCTAGTGTCTATGTCATAAATTACTCTTCCCTCCCACACATACCCATAAGATCTCCCAGGATGGGAAAACCCTTAACAAGAAAGAAACAGATGTAGAAACAGAAAGGGACCATGAGACCCTACGTTGTATTTTAAATAGTTAATATTTGATCAATTTCTATTTTGCCTTGTAATATTAAAAAGGGGAGAAAAAGACACCCCAGTTTATCCAAATTAGCTAGGTTACTCACAATACCAATGATAGGCTACAATTGCTGCAATTAAAAATGTTTTCCCAATGTATCCTTTTATTAAATTCCATTTTGTTCTTATTATGTATTCCATGTTTTAGGAGATAATATACTGTTATAAATGTTTTTAACTTAACATTAATAAATGTCCAGAAGGATTCCACTTTCTTTTGAGGTATATTTTTTGAAGTTATAAATATTGGTAGGGCTAACTCATGAATATATGGTAGATCTGTTCTATGTGTAGTGTTTCTATGCTTCCCGTTTGTCAGTTTCCTTTTTGCGTCTTTTACATTTGGTTTTGTACACCTGCTTCAAACAGCTCAAAATACAATATATTGGGTTATGGAAAATAAAATAAGGTTTACACTTTAAAATAAGGTTTACATTAGCGGTTATAAATATTGATTACTCACCCAAAAGTGAGAAAATAACTATTGTTCAACTGTGAAACTATGAGCATGATGATACATAAGGGTTAATCTTATACGTTTTTAAATGCATTTATAAATGGTTAATAACTGGAGGTAAATATTGGCTCACTTTTTGGCAAACACTGACCAGTTATTGGATTATTTTGACAAATGTCAATGTGAATCAGACCTTTAAACAGGTTAACATTCACAAGGCTGCGGGGCCAGACAGACTACCAGGACGCGTACTCAGAGCATGCGCATACAACTGGCAAATCTCTTCACCCTTGACCCTTTCCAATTCACATACCGCCCCAACAGATCCACAGACGATGTAATCTGTATTGCACTCTACACTGCCCTCTCCCACCTGGACAAGAGGAACACCTACATGTATGTGAGGATGCTGTTCATCAACTACAGCTCAGCATTCAACACCATAGTCCCCTCCAAGCTGATCACTAATCTCAGGACCCTGGGACCTCCCTCTGCAACTGGATCCTGGACTTCCTGATGGGCCACCCCCAGGTAGTAAGGGTAGTCAACAACACATCCACCACACAGACCCTCCACATTGGGGGACCCTCAGGGGTGCATGTTTAGTCCCTTCCTGTTCTCCCGGTTCGCCCAAGACTGTGTGGATGCAAGGCTCCAAGACCATCACTAATATGTTCCACACACACCAACACAGTCGGGAAGAAGGCTGAAAAGGTTTGGCATGGGCCCTCAGATCGTCAAAAAGTTCTACATCTGCACTATTGAGAGCATCTTAACTGGCTGCATCGCCGCTTGGTATGGCAACTGTTGACATCCGACCGCAAGGCGCTACATAGGGTAGTGCGTACGGCCCAGTACATAACTGTGGCCGAGCTCTATGCCATCCAGGCGGAGTCAGAGGAAGGTCCTAAAAATTGTCAAAGACTCCAGCCATCCAAGTCATTGTTCTGTTCTCTCTGCTACCGCACGGCAAGTCTGGAACCAACAGGACCCTGAACAGCTTCTAACCCCAGGCCATAAGACTGCTAAACAGGTAAACAAGTAGCTAACTGGACTCATTCACTCTTTTTGCACTAACTCTTTTGACTCATCACATATGCTCCTGCTACTGTTTATTATCTATCCTGTTGCCTAGTCACTTTATTCCTATCTATATGTACATATCTACCTCAATTACCTCGTACCCCTGCACAATGACTCGGTACTGGTAACCTGTGTAGCCAAGTTATCATTACTCATTGTGTATTTATTCCTCATGTTAATATTTTCTCTCTGCATTGTTATTTACAAAGCATGTGACAAATAACATTTTATTTTATTAAATTTTATTTAATGATGGGAGCTTTTACAATATGGAGTGGACCATGTCCCTCTCTCCTTTTGTTTACCCTCTCCTCTAATTCCCAAGGCTTCGTTCTCTCCATTCCGCCTGGTGTCGCCGATAATTACAACCAATCACAGCCCTACATACTGTTTGAATAATTCATATCAATATTTATTCGCAATCTGTCCCGGAGTATAATTAACTAAATAATGATCTAGAGTCAATTACCGACCCACTAGCTGGAGCTGGGGACTCTGGCTGGCCAATGAGAGATGAGAGCTTGGTTTCTGTAGTGAGAAGAATTAAATAGATTGATCTTAATATCAACATCCGTTCTGTAGAGAGAGAGAGAGAGAGAGAGAGCGAGAGAGAGAGAGAGAGAGAGAGAGAGAGAGACAGAGAGAGAGAGACAGAGAGAGAGAGACAGAGAGAGAGAGAGAGGCAGTGAGAGAGAGAGAGAGAGAGAGAGAGAGAGAGAGAGAGAGAGAGAGAGAGAGAGAGAGAGAGAGAGAGAGAGAGAGAGAGAGAGAGAGAGAGAGTGAGAGAGGCAGTGAGAGCAAGAAGTAGCAAGAAAGGGCGACAAACCGCTATATAAGTCCCATGTATTATAATAATTATTAGAGATATAAAGCAAAATGTAAAGTAGGGACAAAGAAAGAGAACCAGACAGAAGAATTAGGGAAACAGAAAGAACAAGAAAGAGAGTGGGGGGATCGAAAGAGAGACAGGGGTGAAGGAGGGAGCGAGAGACATAGAGAGATTGGTGAGAGTAAACTAGCCAGAGAGAGACATAGAGGGGGCGAGGGACAAAGAGAGAGAAAGAGGTAGAGAGACGGAAAGAGTGTGAGAGAGAGGAAGAGAAAGAGAGAATGAAATTGAGAAATCACACATCCACTGCAAGTTCATTAATTTAACACAATTAAATGTACTCTCCCTCTTGTCAACGAGATTTGTGGCTTCAGTCTTTCCAGCTGACCTCAAACCGACGACGGAAAAAATATTGCCCCAAAAAAAGGGAAAAAATATTGAGGGTACTAGAATGAGAGGAAGCGATAATTGTCTAACTCTAAACTCGTTATCTGGTATTAGAAGAATGAAGCCGTTTGTTCATTCATCTTGATATAAAGTCTACAGCATCCACAGTTGGTTATATGGTTAGATGTGACACATTTCTTTCAAATTACATGACATTATCTAACCCAAGGATGCATACAGTGGGGAGGGGGGTTAGGCATTAATTCCGAATGGTTAAGGTAAGGGTTAACGTTTGGGATAGGGTTAAAACAAATGCATGCACACACACACACACAAAAACATACATACACACACATACACATAGATTATATATACAGTGCCTTCGGAAAGTTTTCAGACCCCTTGACCTTATCCACATTTTGTTACGTTACAGCCTTAATAAAAATAAAAATATATATAAAAGAAAAATCCAATCTAAACACAATAGCCCATAATGTAAAAGTGAAAATAGGTTTTTAGAAATGTTTGCAAATTTATGAAAAACCCCCCCAGAAATACCTCACTTACATAAGTATTCAGAACCTTTACTATGAGACTTGAAATTGAGCTCAGGTGCATCCTGTTTCCATTGATCATCCTTGAGATGTTTCTACAACATGTGGTAAAGTCAATTCATTGGACATTATTTGGAAAGGCACACACGTGTATACATATAAGGTCCCACAGTTAACAGTGCATGTCAGAGCAAAAACCAAGCCGTGAGGTCGAAGGAATTGTTCATTGAAGGTCCCCAAGAACACAGTGACATCCTCCATCATTCTTAAATTGAAGAAGTTTGGAACCACCAAGACTCTTCCTAAAGCTGGCCACCCGGCAAAACTGATCAATCGGGGGAAAAGGGTCTTTGTCAGGGAGGTAACCAAGAACCTGATGGTCACTCTGACAGAGCTCTAGAGTTCCTCTATGGAGATAGAATAAACTTCCAGAAGGACAACCATCTCTGCAGTACTCCACCAATCAAGCCTTTATGGTAGATTGGCCAGACGGCTTCGGGACCAGTCTCTCAATGTCCTTGAGTGGCCCAGCCAGAGCGCAGACTTGAACCCGATCAAACATCTATGGAGAGACCTGAAATTATCTGTGCAGCGACGCTCCCCATCCAACCTGAAAGAGCTTGAGAGGATCTGCAGAGAAGAATGGGAGAAACTCTCCAAATACAGGTGTGCCAAGCTTGTAGCGTCATACCTAAGAAGATTCAAGGCTGTAATCGCTGCCAAAGATCCTTCAAGAAAGTACAGAGTAAAGGGTCTAAATACTTTGTACTAATGTAAATATGATATTTCAGTTTTTAGCTAAAATGTCTAAAAAACGTTTTTTGCTTTGTCATTATGTGGTATTTTGTGTAGATTGATGAGGGATTTTTTATTTTTTTTAATCAATTAGAATAAGACTGTAACCTAACAAAATGTGGAAAAAGTCCACTTTACCATCACCATACACCCCTCATTACAGCCCTCCTCCCAGCTCTGCTTGGACAGACATACAGAAAGCTAACCTTTCCTTAAAGGGAAAATCCACTCAAAAACAATATTTAGGTATTTCTGTCATTAGTCCACTGTTGATAGAGTCCCAAAAATGATTTGTATTTTCGTGTCAGCAGTCAAGAATACAAGATATTGGACTTTCAAGAAGCAAAGTACTGGCCACATCATCACTTTGCTTCTTGAATGTCCAATATCTTGAAAACTTGACTTTAACACAAACTCACACAAACACACGCACATACACTCACACAAACACACGCACTGAGCCATATAGAGCGCTACCTTTTCCTTAACTCAGCTGTTAATTAACCACAGTTCTTCTACTCCTTCTAAACTAAAGGGAGTTGGTTCAGACTAAACACTAACCCCTCATTTCAACACCATCTTTATTGACTTTGTACTCCTCCCAGTGTTTCTGTCTGTATTTAGCCTGGAGGGCTTGGTCTTTCCAGGTCTACCTGTGTATGTTACATCAGTACACTGCCTCAGGGTTGTTCTGCCAGTGATGGTTCTGCAATTAGGTTGTAGGTTGGCGATTTAGCCCCCCCCACACATGAAGATGGTTGCATCCCAATTTGCACCCTATTTCCTTTTTTACCTATGGGCCCTGTTCAAAAGAAGTGCCCAATATAGGAAATAGTGTGCCATTTGAGACACAACCATTAATGCTGGACACTGAAATCCCCCTGACACCCAGGCTGAAATAGACACACTCTAATTAGTCTATTGCGGAAGACACACAGTCATCATGGCCACAATGAGGAGCACACAGTCCACACACACTAATTATGGTTTCTGTAATGATGGAACACAATGGGCTGAAAGCGGGACAAAATACTGCCATTGCTGCTTCTCCGCGCTGTCTATTAGAACACACACTAACACGCACACACATATTGAGACAGACACACACACTCACACACACGTTGACACACACACAGGGTTGGGTAGGTTACTTTCTAAATGTAATCTGTAACAGTTACTAGTTAAAATTGTAATCCGTAACATAATCTGATTACGATATTTGTGTTGTTAACGTAACAGATTACAGTTAGTTTTTTTTTGCAATCAGATTACATGTAATCATCCTGCACACACACACACACACACACACACACATCGCTCGCTTTGAGGATGATACATTATCAACGACGCGGCCCGCTACCAAGGACTGTGGGCTCTCCTTCTCCGTGGCCGACGTGAGTAAAACTTTAAAATCGTGTTAACCCTCGCAAGGCTGATGGCCCAGACGGCATCCCTAGCCGTGTCCTCAGAGCATGCGCAGACCAGCTGGCTGGTCTGTTTAGGGGCATATTCAATCTCTCCCTATTCCAGTCTGTTGTCCCCACATGCTTCAAGATGGCCACCATTGTCCCTGTACCTGAGAGGGCAAAGGTAACTGAACTAAATTACTTTTGCCCCGTAGCAAACCCACTTCAATTTGCTTACCGCCCCAATAGATCCACAGATTATGCAATCGCCACCACACTGCACACTGACCTATCCCATCTGGACAAGAGGAATATCTATGTAAGAATGCTGTTTATTGACTACAGCTCAGAATTCAACACCATAGTTCCCTCCAAGCTCATCATCAAGCTTGAGGCCCTAGGTCTGAACCCCGCCCTGTGCTATACTGGGTCCTGAACTTCCTGACGGGTCACCCCAGGTGGTGAGGGTAGGAAACAACACCTCCACTTTGCTGATCCTCAACACTGGGGCCCCACAAGGGTGCGTGCTCAGCCCCCTCCTGTACTCCCTGTTCACCCATGACTGCGTGACCAAGCACGCCTCCAACTCAATCATCAAGTTTGCAGACGACACAACAGTAGTAGGCGTGATTACCAACAATGATGAGACAGCCTACAGGGAGGAGGTGAGGGCTCTGGGAGTGTGTTGCCAGGAAAATAACCTCTCTCTCAACGTCAGAAAAACTAAGGAGATGATCATGGATTTCAGCAAACAGCAGAGGGAGCACCCCCCGATCCACATCGACGGGACCGCAGTTGAGAAGGTGGAAAGCTTCAAGTTCCTCGGCGAACACATCACTGACAAACTGAAATGGTCCACCCACACAGACAGTTTGGTGAAGAAGGCGCAACAGCACCTCTTCAAACTCAGGAGGCTAAAGACATTTTGCTTAACACCCTCACAAAACCCTCACAAACCTCTACAGATGCACAATTGAGAGCATGCTGTCGGGCTGCATCACCGCCTGGTACGGCAACTGCACCGCCCATAACCGCAAAGCTCTCCAGAGGGTGGTGCAGTCTGCCAAAAAAGATAATCAAAGACATAAACCATCCGAGCCACTGCCTGTTCACCCCGCTTTCATCCAGAAGGCGAGGTCAGTACAGGTGTATCAAAGCTGGGACCGAGAGACTGAGAAACAGCTTCTGTCTCAAGGCCATCAGACTGTTAAGCAGCCATCACTTTCACATCAGAGGTGGCTTTCTATAGACATAGATTAGAAATCACTGGCCACTTAAAGAAATGGAACCATAGCCACTTTAATCATGTTTCCGTATCTTGCATTAATCATCTCATATGTATAAACTGTACTGTACATTATTCTACAGTATCTTAGTCACTTTAATTGTATTTACATATCGCATCGCCCATCTCATATGTATCTTAGTCCAATGCCACTCTGACATCGCTCATCCATACATGTATATATATACAGTATTCTTAAATCATTCCTTACTTAGATTTATGTGTATTTGGGTATATGCTGTGCACTGTCGGAGCTAGAAACACAAGCATTTCGCTACACCCACAAAAACATCTGCTAAACACGTGTATGTGACCAACACAGTTTGATTGACATGGGCACATGCTGTCTTAATGACACTGTGACAGCCTGACCTGCAGACACCTGTAGAATAACAGTGGGTGTGCCCACTCAGGAACAATGACTAATATCCATGCCTTATTACAAGGACATATAGATAGACGCAAGCAAGCTTGCACTCTTACACACACACACACACACACACACACACACACACACACACACACACACACACACACACACACACACACACACACACACACACACACACACACACACACACACACACACACACACACAGAGACACAGACACAGACACAGACACACACACACACAAACACAAACACACACACACACACACAAGCAGACACAGACACAGATACAGAGACACACACACACACACATACAAAAGAAGACACACACACAGACACACACACAAGCAGACACAGACACTGACAGTCACACACAAGCAGACATACAAAGACACATACACAGACACACACACAGACAGACACACACACACACACACACACACACGAGCAGACACAGACACACACACACACACACAAGCAGACACAGACACAGACACACAAGCAGACACAGACACACAAGCAGACACAGACACAGACACACACACACACACAAGAAGACACAGACACACACACACACAAGCAGACACAGACACAGACACATACACAGACACAGACACAGACACACACGCACACACACACACACACACACACACAAACAAACCTGAGTGTAGGTTACTTCCCTGACTGGAACCAAGGACTCATAACACAAATCTTAAAAACGGAGACAAATCTGACCCTAACAATTACAGAGGGATTTGTGTGAACAGTAACCTGGGGAAGGTTTTCTGTAGTATTATAAATGTAAGAGTCCTAAACTTCCTTAATAAGCACAATATCCTGAGTAAAAGCCAAATTGGATTTATACCAAAACATAGAACAACAGATCATATTTACACCCTACACACCCAAATAGATAAACACGTCCACAAAACTACTCTATTCTTGCTTTATTGACTTCCAAAAAGCATTTGATTCTATCTGGCATACAGGACTGTTCTACAAAGTCATTGAAAGTGGTGTAGGGGGTAAAACATATGACATTATAAAATCAATGTATACAGGCAACATGTGTAGCATAAAAATTGGCAAGAAACAAACTGAATCATTTAACCAAGGGCGGGGCCTCCGCCAGGGTTGCAATCTCAGCCCTGTGCTATTTAACATTTACATCAATGAATTGGCCAATATTCTAGAAAAGTCCTCAGCCCCTGGTGTTAGTCTCCACAATTCGGAAGTTAGATGCCTGCTCTTTGCAGATGACCTGTGCCTGCTTTCACCCACAGCACATGGCCTACAGCAGAGCTTGGACCTGCTAGAGCAGTACTGTTTGGAAGTTTTGGAAACACCTAAAACACAGTGACCCCCTCTCATATCATTACCAAGCCCTGCAATACCAAGAGTTGAGCAAAGATAAGAGTCCCTTCCTCCAACTGGTCCGGGGACTGAGTTCACAAACTTGTTCCACTAACACACTGAAGCCTCAGGACCAGAACATCCAATCAATCAGAATTAACCAAATTACAAAACATCTAAAACAAAACTACATTACCTATTGGAAAACACAAACACAAGCACAAAGCAAAATGCAGTGCTGTTTGGCCCTAAATCGACAGTACACCATGGCAAACTATCTATCCGCGAGCACAGCCTTGCTATTGAGAAGGGTAGACACAGGAAAACCTGGCTCCCTGTAGAGGAAAGAATGTGCAACCACTGCACCACAGCAGAACCAGAGACAGAGCTGCATTTCCTGACAAAATGTAAAAAATATAAAACTATCAGAGAGAGTCACTTCCCCAAATTCGAACAAGTAGTCCGGGGCTTTGAGGACCTCTCTGAAATAGAAAGGCTGCCAATCCTTTTGGGGGAAGACATGGACAGCTGTGCGCTGGCAGCATATAATTATTAAACAAAAAATAAATATAAAAATAATTAAATGTGTGTATGTATATATATATGTATATATATGTATGGTCGAGGCAAATTTATGGTGAAATGGTCTTTCCACTTCCGTATTATGGCCCCAACAGTGCTCACTGGAATATTCAGAAGCTTAGAAATGCTGTTACCAACATCTGGTGAAACTTTCATGTCAATAGCACCTTTGGAAATATATTTACTGAGAAAAATGGTGACGTGTTCAATACTCATTTCACCCGCTGTATATGTATGCATGTATATATATGTATGTATATATATAAAAAAAAATACTTTGGCAATATGTACACTGCTGCGTCATGCCATGAAAGTGAATTGAATTGAGAATTGAATTGAGACAAAGAGTGAAAGAGAAAGAGAGAGAGAGACGAAGAGTGAAAGAGAGAGAGAGAGAGAGAGAGAGAGAGAGAGAGAAAAGAGTGAAAGAGAGAGAGAGATGAGGAGTGAAAGAGAGAGATAGAGAGAGAGAGAGAGAGAGAGAGAGAGAGAGAGAGAGAGAGAGAGCGAAACGAAGAGTGAAAGAGAGAGAGAGAGAGAGAGAGGGGGAAAGAGAGAGATGAAGAGTGAAAGAGAGAGAGAGGGACGAAGAGTGAAAGAGAGAGTGAGAGAGCGAGAGAGAGAGAGAGAGAGAGAGAGAGAGAGAGAGGCAGAGAGAGACAGAGACTGAGAGAGAGAGAGAGAGAGAGAGAGAGAGAGAGAGAGAGAGACAGAGACTGAGAGAGAGAGAGAGAGAGAGAGAGAGAGAGAGAGAGAGAGAGAGAGAGAGAGAGAGAGAGAGAGAGAGAGAGAGAGAGAGAGAGAGAGAGAGAGGCAGACAGAAAAAGAGGGGAGGGAACAGAGAGATGAAGAGTGAAAGAGAGAGAGAGAGTGAGAGAGAGAGAGACGAAGAGTGAAAGAGAGAGAGAGAGGAAGAGTGAAAAAGAGAGAGAGAGAGAGAGAGAGAGAGAGAGAGGGAGAGAGACGAAGAGTGTAAGAGAGAGAGAGTGCGAGAGAGACGAAGAGTAAAAGAGAGAGAGAGAGAGAGACAAAGAGTGAAAGAGGGAGCGAGAGAGACAGTGAAAAAGTGTGAGAGACGACGATTGAAAGAGTGAGAGAGACGAAGAGTGAAAGAGAGAGAGAGAGAGAGATAGAGAGAGAGAGAGCGAGCGAGAGCGAGAGAGGCAGACAGAAAGAAAGAAAAGCTAACACTCCCTTCTCTAGTCTTTTGTTTCTCCTACCGTAAGATTTATATGAACTCAATATCATCTGCATTATCATAAACAGACCTGTCACAATATATTCCCTCTCCTCTTCTAAAATACTTCTCATACCCATTTGAACTCATTTGGTTTTGGTTAAAAGGGCTGAAATCTTCAGAAACCTCAGACACAAGAGGTTTATCATGACTCATGTGTGTCTGGTGAAGACCCTAAGAAGTTTCTCTCTGATGTTTTTCAACAAAGGCGATAGAAAGAAGCAGTGAGACACAGAGAGAAAGAGCACATCAACATTACATGAGTGATGAGTCTTCAACCCTCAAAAGCAGAGAAACGTCTTTGTCTTGTTGTCTCAGATTCTGATTCTGTCAAATTAACTATATGTTAGACACTCATAAGAATTTAACTGCGGCCTGTCAAATGTTCTTCAGCGGAGGAATAATGTGTGTGTGTGTTTGTGTGTGTGTGTGATTGTGTATCTGTGTGTGTGTGTGTGTGTGTGTGTGTGTGTGTGTGTGTGTGTGTGTGTGTGTGTGTGTGTGTGTGTGTGTGTGTGTGTGTGTGTGTGTGTGTGTGTGTGTGTGTGTGTGTGTGTGTGTGAATAGTGTTTAATCTGATCTGCAGACTGCTTGTCTTTCTGCTCTTCACAAAATAATACAGAATAGAACATTGGCTTCTTGCTTCTTCTTGGCTTATTTACAACATGTTTGATCCTCCCTACTCAGAACACACACTGATGCCTACTTTATGCAATCTTATCTGCCACAGAGCAGATGTATTCAAATCCAGGCCTCAAGGTCTGGAAGAGTTGGGGTCATTCATTTGTCAATTCAAAGAGTAAACAAAATTCCAATTCCAAATTATCCTCATTGAAACGCATGTAAGGGAATTTAATTCACAGTTTCAGTGTACTTCCTGAATTGACTGGAACTTAAATGGAATTGACCCCCCAAAAAATACTTCAACTGGCCAACAAGTAAAAACTCATATGTCCTGTAAAGAAATACTTCAACTGGCCAACAAGTACAAACTCATATGTCCTGTGAAAAAAAACATATTTTTTTATTTGAAATACCCAAATTACTTCAACTGGTTACAAGCAATTACATAAATTCCAGGCAAATCAAGTTGCAGTGGATCAATAACATGGACTAATTACTGCAAACTGATCTACATAAAATGTTAACATTCATTGGCCACAATATTGTAGCCAAATGGTGACATCTTAAAGGTCATGACAATTTACCTTATTCATCTACGGCAAAGATACTTACAATATTTACCGGCTAGCTAGGTCTTCAGCCAGGATGGAACAAAAGGGGGAATGTATAAAAAAAAGAATAAGAAGAATAAGAAGAATATGAATATGACATCATTGATGCAATTTCAATGTTTGAATTGTTCTGTGTATCACCAAATTAGCTTGATTTTACTGCAACACTGCTCACTGCAGTGGCCCTGGTGGCACAAAATAATCAAAGGTCTGACTGCACAGAGATGCTTGGGAAAATGGTCACAACAGGGGGACCAGTGTGTGTGTTTCAGGGGAAGGCGGTGTATCTGATTTCCATCACCTAGGACTTGACAATGGTTAATCAAATCTACACATTTTTGTCAGTTTTTGATACATTTTGCATGCCTTCTCAAACAGCTGCAACTGTATATGCATTCGTAACGCAAGTCCTTTCCTGAGGACTTATTGGTTGAGCATCTGAGTTTATGGTTGTTTGTGGGGTTGAGTGTGTATGAGTATGTATGTATCCCACATCTGTTGCTAGGACAATAATTGTTTGCTAAAATAATAATTGTTTGCCAAAAATATAGTTTTTAATGGCAATCCTGGTTAGAGGTAACAATCCTTTGCATGAACTGCCTACATAATTACACATATTATTTGTTAATTATGGAAATTAAGATACACAGGATTTTATAGGATATATATAAATATATATATATATATATTTTTTTTAAATAGCTATATATAATGCAAATCGAGGTGAGGGCGACGGAAATGCTTTTGGCTGTTGATCTGCTTCTGTTCTGTGGGTGGCACTGTGTGCTCTTTTTGAAGGATGGGTCCCGGTCTTTCGGGACCCTGGGGGACCAGGGTGGTCTGCCAGTCACTGGGATGACAACCCAACTTGGGATGGGTAGGGGTTTTAGCGGGTGGAATAGTGGGGAACAATTGGAGGTTTATATCATGGTACAGCTAAATGGACACTCAATCACTTTGGTACTTTTTAATGGGGAGTTTACAAACATATATTATAATTAATATTTTTTAAACTTGTATCTCATTATGGTAAATGGTGAAATAAGTATAGCCAGTTATAATTGTAATGGATTAGCAGATAATAAGAAAAGACGATCAGTATTTACCTGGATAAAAGAAAAGGAATATAATATCTATTGTTTACAGTATTTTAAAGATTTTAGAAAGAAATTAATGGGCTAAGAAATTCAAAAGGAGTGATCATATTATTTAACAGTAATTTTCATCCAAACAGATCATCAAGGTGGATGGAAGATTTTAAATATGTTATTGAACCATAAAAAGATGTGGCTCATTAACATGTACGGTCCAAATAAGGATGATCCATGCTTCCTTGAAAATATATATAACCATTTTTAAGTTAGATGAACAAAAAAAAAAAAAGGGAGGAACTTATTTAAGAAAGATCAAGTGTAATATATTATAAAAAATAAAGTGAACTGGATGGAATATTGGGGAAAAATTCACCAAATTATTTATAAATCTTCAAAATAAATGTGATCAACCCTACAAGCAATACAATGCTCTATCTATTATTATGGTGGGAGATTATAATACGGTTTTTAAATACCCTTATGGGCCGTAAAGGAAATCACACTACAAACTATCACCCTCATGCACTTAAGGATATCACGAATGTCATGGATATATTGGAACTAGTGAATATATGGAGGCTTAAATATCCTGACCTAGTGAGATATATATGGCGGTGGCTCAATCAAGCTAGTCGTCTTGACTACGATCTTATGTCATTCTCGCTGGCACGAAAAGTTTAAAAAGTGTTGATAGGGGATAGAATGCATTTAGAACATCACATAACTGGCATATATATTACTCTTACATAATTTCCAAGTGGGTGAGGATATTGGAAATTGAATGAAAGCCTATCGGATGATAACTTGTTTTTAACTTGTTTTTAACTTTTTCCCGACATAACATAGGTACAGCAGATCCTCTTATTGTATGGGACACTTTTAAACAAAAGCAGTTCAGGTCAAACGAGTCCATATTAACAAAGGAAATTGAAGGACTAACAGTACAGATAGATAGCAATAAAAACTACCATAGAGACTCAGAATATGAAACGGAAATGGAGGAACTTATTCAAGAAAGATCAAGTGTAATATATAATAAAAATAAAGTGAACTGGATGGAATATGGGGAAAAATGTAAAAAATAATATAATAATTCATAAAAATGATACAAAAAATAATTTAATGATACTTCAAACTTGTTACAAATGAGTCCCCCATGATTCACCAAACAATATTTTAAAAGGGGGAAGTAAAGTACTTTAAGCATATGTTTTCATTTCAGTCTCCTCCATCTCCACTAACCAAAGTTAATTGTATGGATTTCTTCTCTATTAATAATGTAAAATGAACTGCTGTACAGAAAGATTCATGTGAAGGCCAAATTACAGAGGAGGAAATTCATGATGCAATTAAAGCCTTGAAGTCTGGGAAAACTCCAGGGCTGGATGGCATACCAGTGGAGGTATACCAAAACATTTTTTCTAAAACCTTTTGTAAGTGACTATATTTGCTGAACCTGTTAGTGAGAATGCTCTACCAATTTAAATGATATGTGGTCGTAGTGCCCTAACAGTTTAATGTTATAGGGGACAGGTCAGCGTTCAAGCAAGTCTTTAACCTTTACTGGTTGAGTAAATAAATAAAAAATGTTGCCCTGTAATAACTACCAGTTTGGAAACCTTTGTTTAGGCCCTTTAGAAGTGCAAGTGATATAAAACACCAAATATTATGTAATATACAAATGCCTTGCAGCTGACCTGCTTGTGCCAGTCCATGTAAGTACAGTAAAATACTGTAATATACACATTACAGCAGCATACTATCATTGCTCTGATATTACAGTAATGTAAATTGTAATTTTAATGTAAATTAACAGTAACCTACTAGCTACTGTGCTACCAGTAATTTACTTTTAAAAAAAAATTACACTGTAGATAACACAAAAACCCTTGGTAGTTTACACATCTACATGTGTACAAGTCCTGTGCGAACTGATTTGTCTATGTTGAAATGTCTTTTTAATCAGATAAAAAAAATATTTAACTGATTATTAATATTTGACTATTTGACATGATGATGATGATGATAATAACACATTGACATTGGATGTAACGCCTGTCGTAACCTGTCCTAAGCTGACAGTACAACTCGTAACAAACACAGACAAATCATTTATGTGTGTGACAGCAGCAGCAGCAGCAGTTCAGTCAAGGAGGACATCAACAATATGCAAATAAATGCCATGGTGACAGTGGCATCATAACATTGTGTGTAGCATGTCACAACTAAATGGCTGTGTCAATCAGTAGTTAGAATCAATGTTGTTGTCCTCACATGCACAAACATTCACACACACACACACACACACACACGCATGCACACACACACACAGACAGACACAGACACAGACAGACACACACACACACACACACACACACACACACACACACACACACACACACACACACACACACACACACACACACACACACACACACGCATCCCCTCTATTAGGTGTCTGTGTGTGAAATGGTGATTTGTTGTGTTCAGAAAATGTAAGAAGATATAGAGTCTAGATTAAAATGCTTTCCATTTATAGAGTTTTAGTACATCTGTCTGATGGCCAGTCACCTTAACTGTCACTGTGAAAACCTTGGTATTCATCTACACTGCAAAAACACACACACACACATGCACGCACACAAACACACACACTTTCTATATCTCATCTTGCTCTAGGTAGATCACAGATGTCATAGGGAGAACTCCTTCAGCAGAGTGATGCTGTATTCCCTCTCTCCTATGTGTTATACAAGCTCCAGTTCAGGCATAGAGATAGGATGGAAAAAATGCATTACAACAACGCTGTGAAAAAGAGAAAGAGAGAGAGAGAAAGAGATCGGGAGGGAGAGCGAGTGTGAGAGAGATTAAAACTTATAACAATGTGCCTTTAAAGAAGAGGGAGGACAATTTTTTTTTTTATGAGCATAGCCTTATTTCTGTTATATTGGATGACTGTCATTCATATTCCATTCACCCAGCTCAATGTAACATCGATAGGTTTAGGCTACTACATGATGCTCTAATTTTCCCTATACCCATCATGAGGTTGCTACAACCTAGCCTATGAATGAAAGTTTACAACGTAGGTGCACACAGGTCAAGAGACAAATTTGAGGTGACAGACAGTGACACATGGACAGACAATGACATTCAATACCGCCTTGCACACTCTTGCCTGCATCTAGCTGATAGAGGGTGTAATCATTCGTCCAACAGTTGCAAACAAGAGTTTCTATTGAACAAATTCAGGTGTTTATTTAAAAAATATAATTATGTATACAGGTTTTTCTCATTAAGATAAAATCTCATTTTCAAGAGAGACCTCGTTTGCTTCCGTTTAAGTAACGTTATTCAGCAGAATCGGTGGAATGAATACACCCCTGATCACACGTAAACACAGTTCACTTTCATAGCAGCCACGTTGTATTCCTTCTCGCAACTCTCCTCCTCTCACCTCTTCCCTTCGCCTGTGGACTTCAATGCACAACACATTAGCTTTATGTGACCAGGCCAAGCCAAACCGATACACCCAGCCTACATCGTTGTCACCATATGTGGCTCGTTTCAGGAAACTAAGCATATGTCACACGTCACTACTTCACAGGAGAGCCATTTCAAAGTAAACTTTTTTAAAAATCAAATTGCTTAACTACAATCTACATGTCTTAACAAAAGATTCCACTATGCAAGTATCGATTTCAAATGGGTGAGTAAAATGGTAATTGAGCTGTTCTCTGCTTGACTGCTGTTGTTAGGTCATCTAGCTAACGTTACTTGTATGATGTGTAACGATAGCTAACAGACTTTTGTACATCACACTGTTCCATACACTTGACCTTATTTTAGCGCCCCAAAAAATTGAACACTTCCAGGTCAACTGTAACTTGAATATCATTGTAAAGCACAATTTCTCCCCTTTCCAACAAAATCAATGATGAGACCTTCATGCTGCCCGTCTATTCATGATTGAAGAAGGCAATGGAGCTCCGCCGGGTCTTTTTAAAAATGGCGAAAGCTACTGAGTGATAGTGAAAGGGGGATATACAGTGGGGAGAACAAGTATTTGATACACTGACAATTTTGCAGGTTTTCCTACTTACAAAGCATGTAGAGGTCTGTAATTTTTATCATAGGTACACTTCAACTGTGAGAGACGGAATCTAAAACAAAAATCCAGAAAATCACATTGTATGATTTTTAAATAATTAATTTGCACTTTGTTGCATGACATAAGTATTTGATCACCTACCAACCAGTAAGAATTCCGGCTCTCACAGACCTGTTAGTTTTTCTTTAAGAAGCCCTCCTGTTCTCCACTCATTACCTGTATTAACTGCACCTGTTTGAACTTGTTACCTGTATAAAAGACACCTGTCCACACACTCAATCAAACAGACTCCAACCTCTCCACAATGGCCAAGACCAGAGAGCTGTGTAAGGACATCAGGGATAAAATTGTAGACCTGCACAAGGCTGGGATGGGCTACAGGACAATAGGCAAGCAGCTTGGTGAGAAGGCAACAACTGTTGGCGCAATTATTAGAAAATGGAAGAAGTTCAAGATGACGGTCAATCTCCCTCGGTCTGGGGCACCATGCAAGATCTCACCTCAAGGGGCATCAACGATCATGAGGAAAATGAGGGATCAGCCCAGAACTACACGGCAGGACCTGAAGAGAGCTGGGACCACAGTCTCAAAGAAAACCATTAGTAACACACTATGCCGTCATGGATTAAAATCCTGCAGCGCACGCAAGGTCCCCCTGCTCAAGCCAGCGCATGTCCAGGCCTGTCTGAAGTTTGCCAATGACCATATGGATGATCCAGAGGAGGAATGGGAGAAGGTCATGTGGTCTGATGAGACAAAAATAGAGCTTTTTGGTCTAAACTCCACTCACCGTGTTTGGAGGAAGAAGAAGGATGAGTACAACCCCAAGAACACCATCCCAACCGTGAAGCATGGAGGTGGAAACATCATTCTTTGGGGATGCTGTTCTGCAAAGGGGACAGGACGACTGCACCGTATTGAGGTGAGGATGGATGGGGCCATGTATCGCGAGATCTTGGCCAACAACCTCCTTCCCTCAGTAAGAGCATTGAAGATGGGTCGTGGCTGGGTCTTCCAGCATGACAACGACCCAAAACACACAGCCAGGGCAACTAAGGAGTGGCTCCGTAAGAAGCATCTCAAGGTCCTGGAATGGCCTAGCCAGTCTCCAGACCTGAATCCAATAGAAAATCTTTGGAGGGAGCTGAAAGTCTGTATTGCCCAGCGACAGCCCCGAAACCTGAAGGATCTACAGATCTCTGTAATTGCAAACAAAGGTTTCTGTATCAAATATTAAGTTCTGCTTTTCTGATGTATCAAATACTTATGTCATGCAATAAAATGCAAATTAATTACTTAAAAATCATACAATGTGATTTTATGGATTTTTGTTTTAGATTCCGTCACTCACAGTTGAAGAGTACCTATGATAAAAATGACAGACTTCTACATGCTTTGTAAGTGGGAAAACCTGCAAAATCGGCAGTATATCAAATACGTGTTCTCCCCACTGTATGTTGTGTGAGGAAATGGCTTTTGTTGTGTTGTGTGGTAAAGTAGCCAGCTAGCTAACATAGCATCCGTCTCTTACTTTGAGTAGGGTGTTTCAGTAGGCTTAACTAGCTAGCTGCATTTACTAGCTAAGTAAGTGAAACTGAAAGTAGAAAAAAATGACAATCTCTCTCTCTCGCTCTATTTCTTTCTTGCTTCTCCTTCATTTTGGAATACATTTATTAATTAATTAACTATTGTCTTTCTCTCTCTATGAGTCAACTACTCACCACATTTTATACACTTCCGTGCTAGCTAGCTGTAGCTTATGCTTTCAGTACTAGATTAATTCTCTGATCCTTTGATTGGGTGGACACCATGACAGTTCATGCTGCAAGAGCTCTGATAGGCTGGAGGACATCCTCCGGAAGTTGTCATAATCACTGTGTAAGTCTATGGAAGAGGGTGAGAACCATGAGCCTCCTATGTTTTGTATTGAAGAAAATGTACCCAGAGGAGGACGGAAGCTAGCTGTCCACAGGCTACTCCATGGTGCAAAATACTGTGTTTTAATCAATTATTTGGTGACATGTGATTATATTAAGTATAGTTTCATCTAAAAAGGATAACTTTTAAAATGTTTTACAATCAGGCCACTAGGTCATTTGACTGCAGGAAAGGGCTGCTTTATTAGTAAGACAGAGAGCAGAATATACCATCCATCGAGTAAGACTCAACCATTACTTCCATTCTAATCATCACAGTTGTTTACTGGCTAACAAGCTACACAATAATTATCAATTAGCTGAAAAAGCAACTATTGAATCTCAAACAGGGGAATTACTATCAGATAAAATAAAATCTACTCCTGCTTCTATAAAAAACTGTAAACATCTGATTGTAAATCTACACCAAAACAGACTAAGTGCTTTCTAAAATAATTAAGAACTTATCTTCTCTCAACAGAGGAAGCCACCTAACTGGGAAGCCAAATCTCTCTCAGTGAACTCAAAAGGGCATTGGATAGCATGAATAAAGGCAAATCTCCTGGATGGGACGGTATTCCTTCTGAAGTCTATTAAAACATTTGGAATCAATCAGGTCCACTATTGCTTGAAATGATTAATAGATGTGAACTCAGCCCTAATTCTCGCTTTTATTAAAAAAAAGGATGCCACCCAGTGTTCTCACTATCCCCCATTTTAATACACCAATGGTAACATGATATTCTCTTCCCTAATTTAAATAAGTACCGCCTTGTAACCAACATCAGAGAAGGTGTGTTTGCAGAGGGACGTGGTTTATATAGCAAGATAGATACTTTACTGGTGCCAAAATATGACTGTAGGGTGTCAGCAAATATAATTAAATGTTTACCCTATTCATTTATGGCAAAGATACGTATATGTTTCCCTTTTCATCTGTGTCTGGTGTTAGCTGGTTACTGGTTAGCTAGGTCTTCAGCCAGCATTGAACAAAAGGGGGGGAAGGGTCGTTCAAAACTATGATGCAGTTGTCATGTCAACACGTCCATCAGTGCTCCTGGGAAACAGACCACAAGGAGCATGCCAAACAGAAGATGTACCATTTTTTTTTTTTTTTTTATAAAGATAATTGATGCAATTTCCTTTGTGTTTCACCAAATTTGCTTGAGATTATTTTACTGCCTCCCTGCTCACTGCATCCGAGCTGCTTGACGTAGGTGTTACAAAGAGTTTGTCAGTCAAGTCAAGCTCATGGATATATTCAGAATGACTGTTCAGAACATTTAACTATAACAGTGGAGATTATGTTTGATAAAATATTCAAATTCATGCATATCCTCCCTCTGGCTGGATTCCGATAGGAATTACTAATCACTCCAAAAAACAATATTATGTATCAAAGTATCAAATCAAATGTTAAACCTTACCGTGAAATGCTTACTTACAAGCCCTTAACCAACAATGCAGTTCAAGAGAAAGAGTTAAGAAAATATTTACTAAATAAACTAAAGTAAAACATTTAATCTAAAGTAACACAATAAAATAACAATAACGAGGCTATATACAGGTGGTATATAGCCTCTGGTGGCAGTGACGAAGCGCCAGTACCATTTCCCAGGTCCGCAGCCCGGAGCCTCCAGCGAAGGTCAGCAACCCGGAGCCTCCAGCCACAGCCCAAGGCCTGGAACCTCCAGCTACGGTGCCCAACCCGGGGTCGGCCGTCTGCTCCGATCCTGAGCCAGAGCAGTCCGCTCCACCGGTGCCCATTCCAGGTCCAGCCGTCTGCTCCGCTCCTGAGCCAGAGCAGTTCGCTCCACCGGTGCCCAGTCCGGGTCCGGCCGTCTGCTCCGCTCCAGTGCCTGAGCAGTCCGCTCCACCGGTGCCTATTCCGGGTCCGGCCGTCTGCTCCGCTCCAGTGCCTGTCACTGTCAGGCTCTGGCCATAGAGAAGCTCATTTTCTTGTCTATGTAGCCATGGAGTCTGACAGTTCTATTCTTTCTGTTTCTGGTGGCGGTTTGTGTGGGATCCCTAATTAGAGGCAGCTGTAGTGCATCGTATCTAATTAGGGATCCTACATAGGTTTGTATGTTTCACACGGGGTTTGTGGGTCATTATCGTTATATGTACATGTCAGTATATATATTATATAAGTCACAAAACAGTAAGTGTGCGCTATTACGTTTGTTCATTCGTGTTAGTTTATCTGTTTAGTAGTTCGTTTTTTTGTGTTTTATACATAGTATAATATTCATAATTATACATAGTATAAATAAAGAAAAATGTCGAACTACAGTCCCTGCGCTGCATTTTGGTCTCTTGCTGCACCATCTCATGACAGGATGGCAGGAAGCTTGGCCCCAGTGATGTACTGGGCCGTACACACTACTCTCTGTAACGCCTTACGGTCGGATGCCAATCAATTGCCATACCAGGCGGTGATACAACCAGTCAGGATGGTCTCGGTGTTGCAGCTGTAGAAAGTTTTGAGGATCTGGGGAGCCATGCCCAATCTTTTCAGTCTCCTGAGGGGGAAAAGGTTTTGTCATTTCCTCTTCTTGGTGTGTTTAGACCATGATAGTTTGTTGGTGATGTGGACACCAAGGATCTTGAAACTTTCAACTTGCAAGTCTGATGTGGCCCATGAGCAAGCACTTTCATACCACAATGTCAAGTATAACTACACCATAGCTAAAGGCATTCTGAAATGTAACTATGTAATCATGAAGGGTTTACTTTTAATTGAAATGCTTTCACTTAAGCAGTCACTTGGTGAAGGCTTCATGAGTAGACGTTAATGAATGCAAAGACCATGTTATCTCTGTCACTAACAAACACAATCATGGGTGTGTTAAAGTGAATAAACATGTTCTGGTGTTTACAATCTAAACACTGTGACACATTTTCTTTTAAATTCTAAATGCCTTGACGCTTTTAAAACACTTGGTTTTACAGTGAATGTCGCTCTTTTCTACCCCTCTGTCTCTGTCTCTTTTTCTCTCTCCCTTCCTCTATCTGCCGTGGGCTGTCTCTCTCATTACTAGGTTGTTGCAGCTCCATGTTGGCTAAACACCTGCTAAGGCTGACCCCTGTGTACCTGTCACAGAGAAACAAGCTGTTACCTCTCTCTTCTTCTCTCTTCTCCTCTCCTCCGCTCGCTGGGTCCCTCCTTCCCCCTCTCCTCTACCAGTCCTGCCTCTTTAGTTCTATCCTCCTGTCATTACTGTTCCCTTTCTCTTTCTCCCACTCTTCTCTCACTCCTCTCTCACCCCAACCATTGTATGGTGATGGGTTCGCTATATGTATTGAGAGAGAAAACGAATCACATAGAACCCTTGTGTGCGCAGACTGATTCTGTTTCATCATCTGTGTGTGATGATGAGAGGGGAGCGGTCAAGTGCAGTGTCCTGTCTGTCTCAGATTCATCCTCAGGGCATGGCCCACTAACTGTGTGTGTGTGTGTGTGTGTGTGTGTGTGTGTGTGTGTGTGTGTGTGTGTGTGTGTGTGTGTGTGTGTGTGTGTGTGTGTGAGTGTGTGTGTGTGTGTGTGTGTGTGTGTGCGTGCGTGCGTGCGTGCGTGCGTGCGTGCGTGCGTGCGTGCGTGCGTGCGTGCGTGCGTGTGCGCATCTGTACGTGTGTGATTAAAATTGTGGGGTGGAGGCGGGGCATGTCTCACTAATTAGTGTGTGAGGGGCGTAATTACCAGATGATTGGTGATTAAGACGGAGCGTCAGGGGTTGCATCCTAATTGGCACCCTATTCCCTATATAGTGCACTACTTATGACCAGGGCCTATAAGGCATTATGTAGAGAATAAGGTGCCATTTGGGATGCAGACAAAGTAATGTTGTACAGGACAGGACAACAATCACACAGGAGAACAAAGGACACAACATCCCTCAGGTATATTGGAGCAAGAACATGGATACGTTTGTGTGTGTGGGTTTGTGTGTGTGTGTTGTCGATGTAACATGGTATAGGCAGTGGTGTAAAGTACTTAAGTAGAAATACTTTAAAGTACTATTTAAGTAGTTTTTTGGGGTATCTGTACTTTACTATTTATATTTTTGACTACTTTTACTTTTACTTCACTACATTCCTAAATAGAATTATGTACTTTTTACTCCATGCATTTTCCCTGTCACCCAAAAGTACTCGTTACATTTTCAATGCTTAGCAGGACAGGAAAGTGGTCCAATTCACACACTTAGGTCATCCCTAGATCTGGCAGACTCACTAAACACAAATACTTTGTTTGTAAATTATTGTCTTAGTGTTGGAGTGTGCCCCTAGCTATCCGTAAATGAAAGAAACAAGAAAATTGTGCCATCTGATTTTCTTATTATAAGCAATTTGAAATTATTTATACCTTTTACTTTTACTTTTAATACTTAAGTATATTTTTGCAATTACATTTACTTTTGATACTTAAGTATATTTAAAATCAAATACTTTTAGACTTTTACTCAAGTGGTATTTTTCTGGGTGACTTTCCCTTTTACTTGAGTCATTTTCTCTGAAGATATCTTTACTTTTACTCAAGTATGACAATTGGGTAGTTTTTACATCACTGGGTAAAGGCAGGATTATACAACTGGATAAAAAAAACTAGTGTGGAGGTAAGTAGTAATCTCTTTCACACGGTCCTGTGTGTGTGTGAGTGTTTTAAGCTAATCTATTAACCAGAGCGTGATGGAGATGAGGTGAAGCAGGGGCCATGCTGTGTGTGTAGGCTACCATGAGTGTGAGCGAGTGACACTGCCATAGCTTGGTTATATAATCCAATAAGATTACGTAGAAGATACATCAAATAGGAAGAAGCTAGTTAAGCTAGCTAGTTAGCTAGGCTAATTGAGGCTGTATAAACTTTCTCATCTTACAGTTGCAAACAACAACAACTCCATTCAGAATATGAAGTAACAGCTTTCCGGTTGGCTGTCCTTCTACTTTAACATTATCTCCATCATTTTAATTCCATCTTCCACTGATTACATAGTGCATCCGGATAGTATTCAATTCCACATTTTGTTACGTTACAGCCTTATTTTAAAATGTATTAAATTATTGTTTTTCCTCATCAATCTACACACAATACCCCACAATGACAAAGTGAAAATAGGTTTTTAGAATGTTTTGCTAATTTGTAAAACAAAAAATAAACAGAAAAACATTATTTACATCAGTATTCAGACCCTTGAAATTTAGCTCAGGTGCATCCTGTTTCATTGATCATCCTTGAGATGTTTCTCCAACTTAATTGGAGTCCACCTGTGGTAAATTACTTTGATTGGACCTGATTTGGAAAGGCACACAACTGTCTATATAAGATCCCACAGTTGACAGTGCATGTCAGAGCAAAAAACAAGCCATGAGGTCGAAGGAATTGTCCGTAGAGCTCCGTGACAGGATTGTGTCAAAGCACAGATCTGGGGAAAGGTACCAGAAAACCTGGCACCATCCCTACGGTGAAGCATGGTGGTGGCAGAATCATGCTGGGAGTGTTTTTCAGCGGCAGGGACTGGGAGACTAGTCAGGATCGACGGAAAGATGAACGGCGCAAAGTACAGGGAGATCCTTGATGAAAACCTGACCCAGAGTGCTCAGGACCTCAGATTGTGGTGAAGGTTCACCTTCCAATAGGACAACGCAGGAGTAGCTTCAGGACAAGTCTCTGAATGTCCTTGAGTGGCCAGCCAGAGCGTGGACTTGAACAAGATCGAACATCTCTGGAGAGACCTGAAAATAGCTGTGCAGCGACACTCCCCATCCAACCTGACAGAGCTTGAGATGATCTGCAGAGAAGAATGGAAGAAACTCCCCAAATACAGGTGTGCTAAGCTTGTAGTGTCATACCCAAGAAGACTAGAGGCTGTAATCGCTGCTAAAGGTGCTTCAACAAAGTACTGAGTAAAGGGTCTGAATACTTATGTAAATGTTATATTTCAGTTATTTATTTTTAATACATTTGCAAACAGAAAAAAAACAAATTGTTTTTGCTTTGTCATTATGGGGTATTGTGTGTAGATTGCTGAGGGGGAAAAAAACCATTTAATCCATTTTAGAATAAGGCTGTATCATAACAAAATGTGGAAAAAGTCAAGGGGGCTAAATACGGAGGCTCTATAATGATGCTTTGATGATTGGCCAACAACAAGCTACACGTGCCACTCTGGTGAAGAGCAGCAGCATAAATTATGCAATATTTCTATCTCGATCTCTACAGTCACGTTCGGTTCTGTATGGGTCCTTCCGGACAAGTCAGTTAAAATTACACACATCCGAGACAATCATATCAGATCCAACCCAGACCCGTGACATTATTTAGAATTCTGGATCCGGACCCACTCGGGAACTCGATCGGGTCTTGGTTATTCTGGTACAAGTGGATCCGTGAAGACTTCTAGTGTGTGTGTGTGTGTGTGTGTGTGTGTGTGTGTGTGTGTGTGTGTGTCCGTGGACGTGTTTAACTATACTAGTGTTAGAGTTACAATTAGGAGCTATGGTTAGTTTTAGAGTTAGGGTTTAGGATTAGGTTTTGGGGTTAAGGTTAGGGTTAAGGTTAGGGTAAGGGTTAGAGTTAGGGTTAGAATATAGTACAGGTTATACTCCGCAATTCAAGAAAAGGTGAGAAAGGGGAAGATTGAATGTTTGGGAGGAATGAGAAAACATTTGAAAAGCAGAAAGAGAAGTTGAGAGGATAACAACAGGATAGAGAAAGAGAGAGTTGAGAAAGAGTGAGATGAGGAGAAAAAGACAGCCCTTTTGTGTTTTACAAGAGTCTGTGTTGCAGTGATAAGATGGCTATCCTGTTACATGTGTCATCCACACAATATGATGTTCCTTCATCACTGGTACACTGAATCCAGAGAGAGAGGGGGGAACAGGGAGAGGGAGAGGGAGAGGTGCAGTATTCCAGGGTCTGACTCACCAGGAGAGGTGCCTCTGTAATAGAGGAAGAAGTGCCTCTGAAATACAGGAAATTTATCCAGTCACACATACAGTACGTTGGTAGGAAACTCAGGGTCTGTTTTAATGCGAGGTTCACAGCCCAAACCATGCTGCTTAAAACCACAGCAAGCTCTCTTTCTTTCTCTCCCTCTAAATCTCTTCATCTATCGCTTTTTCTTTTTCTCTCTCTCATTCTCTTTGCTCTGTCCTCCACTCGCTAGGCAGCCTCCGTGCTATCCCTTCCAACCCTTGTCTCTTATGTAAAAGCTGACACACTTCTAGTGAAATACAATAGCAGCAGGCTTTTCGAAAAGACTGACTGCGTGCAGGGTGAGGTGCCCAGATTATCCCACTACTGCAGCATGTGGAGAAAATGCCATTGTGTTGGTCAGGTCTTTACCCCTCAATCATTGTTGGTCAGGTCTTTACCCCTCAATCATGTGTTGGTCAGGTATTTAACCCTAAATCATGTGTTGGTCTGGTCTTTACCCCTCAATCATTGTTGGTCAGGTCTTTACCCCTCAATCATGTGTTGGTCAGGTCTTAACCCCTCAATAATGTGTTGGTCAGGTCTTTAACCCTAAATCATGTGTTGGTCTGGTCTTTACCCCTCAATCATGTGTTGGTCAGGTCTTTACCCCTCAATCATGTGTTGGTCAGGTCTTAACCCCTCAATAATGTGTTGGTCAGGTCTTTAACCCTAAATCATGTGTTGGTCTGGTCTTTACCCCTCAATCATGTGTTGGTCAGGTCTTAACCCCTCAATAATGTGTTGGTCAGGTCTTTAACCCTAAATCATGTGTTGGTCAGGTCTTTAACCTTCAATCATGTATTGGTCAGGTCTTTAACCCTCAATCATGTGTTGGTCAGGTCTTTACCCCTCAATCAAGTTTTGGTCAGGTCTTTACCCCTCAATCATTGTTGGTCAGGTCTTTGCCCCTCAATCATGTGTTGGTCAGGTCTTTAAACCTCAATCATTGTTGGTCAGGTCTTTACCCCTCAATCATGTGTTGGTCAGGTATTTAACCCTAAATCATGTGTTGGTCTGGTCTTTACCCCTCAATCATTGTTGGTCAGGTCTTTACCCCTCAATCATGTGTTGGTCAGGTCTTAACCCCTCAATAATGTGTTGGTCAGGTCTTTAACCCTAAATCATGTGTTGGTCTGGTCTTTACCCCTCAATCATGTGTTGGTCAGGTCTTTACCCCTCAATCATGTGTTGGTCAGGTCTTAACCCCTCAATAATGTGTTGGTCAGGTCTTTAACCCTAAATCATGTGTTGGTCTGGTCTTTACCCCTCAATCATGTGTTGGTCAGGTCTTAACCCCTCAATAATGTGTTGGTCAGGTCTTTAACCCTAAATCATGTGTTGGTCAGGTCTTTAACCTTCAATCATGTATTGGTCAGGTCTTTAACCCTCAATCATGTGTTGGTCAGGTCTTTACCCCTCAATCAAGTTTTGGTCAGGTCTTTACCCCTCAATCATTGTTGGTCAGGTCTTTACCCCTCAATCATGTGTTGGTCAGGTCTTTAAACCTCAATCATGTGTTGGTCTGGTCTTTACCCCTCAATCATGTGTTGGTCAGGTCTTAACCCCTCAATCATGTGTTGGTCAGGTCTTTAACCCTCAATCATGTATTTGTCGAGGTCTTTAACCCTCAATCATGTATTTGTCGAGGTCTTTAACCCTCAATCATGTGTTGGTCTGGTCTTTAACCCTCAATCATGTATTTGTCGAGGTTTTAACCCTCAATCATGTATTGGTCTGGTCTTTAACCCTCAATCATGTATTGGTCAGGTCTTTAACCCTCAATCATGTGTTGGTCAGGTCTTTAACCCTCAATCATGTATTGGTCAGGTCTTTAACCCTCAATCATGTGTTGGTCAGGTCTTTAACCCTCAATCATGTATTGGTCAGGTCTTTAACCCTCAATCATGTGTTGGTCAGGTCTTTAACCCTCAATCTTTGTTGGTCAGGTCTTTAACCCTCAATCATGTGTTGGTCAGGTCTTCACCCCTCAATCATTGTTGGTCAGGTCTTTACCCCTCAATCATGTATTGGTCAGGTCTTTACCTGTGTACTGTTTATTTGTCTACTCTATCAATTTGACTTCCCTCACTCTCTACTTTCCTCCCCTGTTATTCCCTTCGTATTCCCCTCCCCCTTACCGGCATTTCCCTTTTTCCTTTTCCGCCCTCTCCCTCCCTTTTATCCCACTCCTTTCTCTCTCTCTCTCTCTCTCTCTCTCTCTCTCTCTCTCTCTCTCTCTCTCTCTCTCTCTCCCCCTCCTTCTCTCTCTCTCTCTCCTCATCCTTCCCTCCCTCCCTTCTTCCCTTTCCAAAATTGGATTTCTAATAAATCTAATGGCAGCCAGTTGGACCGCAGGGCCAGACCACTTCCAGGAACCTGACAGGGTGCGTGTGTGTGTTTTGGCAATATGGGGGGGAGTATTTTAATGGCCACATGAATTTGTTTTCCCTTGTCAACTGTTTAGAAAATATTAGATAAATCAGAGCCTGTGATTGGCCTAGAGCTACACCCTGCATCCAGATCATCTTAATACAACACACACACACACACACACACACGCACACACAATCTGAAATGTTAATCCAGAGCGTCCCATTTCTCCTGACCCAGCACTTCCTGCTCTCTTTCTAATCTCTCTTTTTTTTCTCTCTTCTTTGCGGCTGCACATATGTAGATGCTGTGTTGCTTCATTATAAAGGGCTAAACAACACCTATTGCCTATTTAGTGTACTAATTTTGACCTTAGCCCATAGCGTTCTGGTCAAAAGTAGTGCACTATATAGGGAATCGGGTGCCATTTGGGACGCAACCATATACTTTACATTCTGCGTTAGTGTTTACATCACACTAGTTACAAGTAGACATTGCCACATGCTACAGTATTTAGTTATTATATTGTACTTACCATTTCAGGCAAATAGAACAATGTTAAAATGTTGTTTATGCTATCACTGCAGAGGAGGCCTATCAAATACAGAAGATTTGTAGAGAGATAGATCCGTGTTTGTCAACCCTAGTCCTTTTGTTTTTGGCTAGTGAAGTGTTGGCACTTAATTGCTGCGTCTCTCTCTCTCTCTCTCTCTCTCTCTCTCTCTCTCTCTCTCTCTCTCTCTCTCTCAATCATCCGTAGACCTGTTCCAAGCAGTATGACACTCATGTCGTCGGGGAAATACAGAAAAATAAAGTGAGATTGAGTAGAACCAGCCGGCAGCTGCGTGAAACTGATGGATGAGAAAACAAATTGTCTTGGAAAAAAATATGTTAATAGTTACCCAGGTCTGACTTACACACACACTCTCTCTCTCTCTCTCTCTCTCTCTCTCTCTCTCTCTCTAACCCAAAACTCCCCATGAATGAGTTGTGAAACTGAGAATAATTTAACGATTATAGAAACATGATAGAGAGAGAGTTGTGGGTCTGTTACAGACTGTGAGCTTGATCTTGGTTTAGTGTGACAGTAGCCGTCTATAGACAAAAAAAGGTTCTTGAGGGGTTCTTTGTCAGGGGTGAGGGTGATACAGTGCCTTCGGAAAGTATTCAGACCCCTTGACTTTTTCAACATTTTGTTACGTTACAGCCTTATTCTAAAATGTATAAAATATCTACACACAATACTCCATTATGACAATTACATAAGAATACTTATGTAAATGTTATATCAATTGTTATATAAATTTGCAAACGTTTCTAAAAAAATGTTTTTGCTTTGACGTCATGGGGTATTGTGTGTAGATTAATGAGGATTTTTTGGGGGGAAAAATCAAGGGGTCTGAATACCTTCCGAATGCACTGTATGTGTAACAATTCTTCAGGTAGGGTTATTTACTGCTCAGGAAGGGTTCTTTACTGCTGTGATGGTTATGAAGGAACATCCTGTTCTTTCCCTCTCCACCATGTTTGCTTTTATGCCATGAAATGCTCCTCTTTTAAAAAGTTCCTGTAATTTTACAGTACACTACAGGCTACTGGTTGCAGTGAAAGTACGGTAAACAACATGTTACAGAATTTTGTGTGTTTGTGCCAACAGTCCGTGGCAGTGGTGTACCAGTTGAAGTGGTTGATGGTTATGTTCGTTTAACATGGTCAGTCCTGCAATCTTTGTACGAGCATGTGACAATAAAGAGCTGCACTGTGCATGTCACAGTAACTTAATGGCTGTTAGTTGCCTGGAAGTTGCTGTGACTTTTGCATTACTAGTTGTCAGTAAGTTATTGTAACTTAATAGCTAGCTCAAAATTCGAAATGCACTCGCACATCTGAGCTATCTTGTTTGCAGGTGCATGGTAACAGTTGAATAAGATGAGAAAAAGAAGAAACCCGCTCACTGCTCTTGCAAGTATCACTACTCTTTAATAAGCTTTACCTATAGCCCTCAAGGAACTTAATAGCTAGTATCAGCTAGTAACTTCTTGCAGAAAGCTGACAATAAATTATTGAAAAATAAGCATGAACTTCCTGGTGACAAACTGCCATTAAATTACTGGAAAAGGCTAAGTGACCATTTAGATTGTGATTATCAGACAAGTTCTTAAAACGATTGCAGAACTGGGAGTGGAGAAATTAGGTTTTCAACCGTCATCACTGTAAGTATAAAACTGGTACAACACTTGCACTAATGCTTGGCACAAACACAACATATTTTAGACCATGCCCCCAAATATTCTAATGTAATCCCCACCAGCACATTGCCCCCACCTACATTTCAAAGTGATTATTATACCTTATATTGAATATAAAGTATTGGTTAGAAAAAATTACCATTATACTATGTTTTGCGCAACATGCCATGTGAGTACATAACAGTGTAAAATAAGATAATCTGAAGTATTTTATAAGTATAACTGTAGAACCTGTCATTGATTCTACCTGGAACCATAGGGTTCTTCATGAGAGGATTCTAAATGCAACTCAAATGCAACCCAAAAGGGTTCCCCCATAGGGACAGATGACAGAATCCTGCAACCAGAGGGGTCTTCGTGAGTGGGTTCTACGTAGAACCCAATTGGGTTCCCCTACAGAAAAAACAACAGGGTTCCTTGTGCCACCCAAAAGAGTTCCCCCATAGGGACAAATGACAATGTCTATTCTAACCTTTTAACAATCAGAATACATTAGCATGCTGTCCCTTACATCAATAATACCTTAATCCAGATAAAAATATATATTTTGTATATTTACCGTATTTTCACTGCACCCAGTAGCCAGGACATTCTTATCAAGGTAATGAAAAATCCTCTGGTTCTAACGGTGTAAAGAAGGACTACACAAATGGATATACAGAGAGTTAATATTGCTTAAATTCAAAAGTTGAATCAAATGATCTTCATCTAGCTGGTTGTCCCTGAGAACAGATTGATAACCACAGACGTATTCACCCAAATGTTATCAAGTGACAAGTATTTTTCAAGACACCATCAATGGCCATAACCATGTATACAAGAGTATAACACAACACATTAGATTAACTGGAATGGACACTCTCACTCACAGTTGCACAAAAAGAGCTGTGCACAAACCGCGCCCCAAAATATTCGCATGAGCCTTCTCCTCTACATTTGAACTATCAATAAAAGAGCAAACAGCCATTATGGTTCCACATATAACCATCACCCTTCCCAAAGAACCCTTGAGGAACCAACATTTTTGAGTGTGTAGGCATTTATTCCAAATTTCAAAGGTTAGGATTAAGATAAAGTCAACTGGTTCCAGGTCTGTGTTTATAGGGCCAATATCTTCATCCAGCATCATTAAGCATTATTCACTGTGTCGTGCTGTGTCATGTCTCTTGCCCCATGGAGGAAGGCTGGTGTTAAACTGTGTGTGTAAGTGTCCGTGCTTGTGTGTGTTTGTGTGTGTTTTAATTGTGACAAATGACTCCTCGTCCCTACGGATGCTGCTGTCCCTTGCCCGAGGCTCCCACGGTCGTTAATTACCATGAATTAATGGTTTTATCTGCAGCCAGTAAAAAGATTGTCACCAGAGCAGGGCCCACATTCAACCAAGGCTTTTATCAATGTGGAAAAATGTCAGACCGGCTCGGCTTGAATTAACATGGACAAACACATCAAGCTCTATCCCCATCAGAAATAATCTTCCTCCGCTTTACCAGATTAAATTACACACACACACACACACACACACACACTGACGAAACCCACACGCATGCATGCATGCATGCACACATGCACAAATACACACAAGCACACACACAGACCTGTCCTCTGTGGTGTTTAAGATATATTGTTTACTTGTGGCTGTAATTTAGAGATTAGTGGTGTTTTGTGGTTTGTAACATGCACACACACACACACACACACACACACACACACACACACACACACACAACCTAGACTCTCTACGTGGCTGACGCCAGCTTTAAAGACATGAGCTGTGTTCCAATACTCATACTAACCGCACCAACCATACTATTTGTGACGTAAATTGAGTATGTAGTATGCTTATCGTCATAGTATGGATAGAGTTAGTATGCCAAAAGTTCCCGGATGTCGTACTACATTTGCCAAAATACGAAGTATACATGCAGTTGTCACGGATCCTCCCAGTACTGTTGATCATACCGTGCACCAGCTCCGGAGGTCTACGTCACCGGCCTCTAGACGTCACTGAACTGTCTCATTACACACAGCTTGTTCCCATTCCTCCCGATTAGTATTTGTATAATTGTGCCCTTTGTTCACCATTGTTGGTTGATTATTGTTCCCATGTCCGTTAGGCTTGTGAGTACCTGTGCTTTGTTGTTTTGGCTTTCGTGCTGCATGTTTTGTGCACTTGTGATTACGGGTCTCGTCCCGTGTAATATTGTGCACTTGTTATTTCGGGTCAGTTTGTTCACCATTGTTGGTTGATTATTGTTCCCATGTCCGTTGGGCTTGTGAGTACCTGTGCTTTGTTGTTTTGGCTTTCGTGCTGCGTGTTTTGTGCACTTGTGATTACGGGTCTCGTCCCGTGTAATATTGTGCACTTGTTATTTCGGGTCAGTAACCGAAAGGTTGCTGGATCAAATACCTGAGCTGACATGGTAAAAATCTGTCGTTCTGCCCCCTAAACAGTCAATTTTGCAGTGTTAATGTTACTCTTCATAGTGTAAAAAATTAACACTGCCTTCCACTTGCAAGTGTTACTCAAACTTAACACTATGGGGTAATTAACACTCACAGCGTGATTTCTGTTCAACATTAGTGTAAATCTAGAGTTAACTCCTATTAGTGTTATTCCAAAACACTGTTACAGTAAGTGATGTTGGTGTAAAGCCTAATTTGCATATTTCCCATTGTGCCTTTTCTTTTCGAGTGAATTGTAGAGTTACCACCCATGACCGTATTTGTTAGTGACAGAGATTTTCTTTTTGAATTCTTTCCATTTGAAGGTCTATGGTATTCACTAAATTAGTACCTTGGTAAATATTATCATCATTAATAATGGAACTTTGAGACAATACATTAAAAGTATCATGACGCTTTACTTTGATGGCCTAGTTTTACTCTAACAAAGTGGTGTTAAGAAATTCCTGGTTTACAAATGTGACTTGTTTCAGGAAACTAGGCAAATGTCGAACGTCACTACTTCACAGGACAGACATTTGAACGTAAACATTCAGGTTTTTTTTCAAAATGTGTTTCTTGCCAGAAATGCCTTCTGGAACATGTAAACTTTGTGTGCCTTAGTAACAAACTTGTATGTTGTCTGTAAATTTGAATAAAATTGTTAAGTTACGAGCCTAGTTGGTTTAGCCACGGAAAAAGACAGGAACCTTCTTGCTAGCCGTGATTGGCTGAGATAATGGTGGGCTGGACATGCCGAGAGATGAGTTTGGATTGGTCTGCAATGTAGCACGCTTCTGCCGATAACATGAGTTGCAAAGTATGTGTAGGTAATCCTTTCTAACACAGCTTTTTTTAAAGATATCATGAAGAACTGCAAAAGTGTTGCTAATGCTCTACACTTTATGGAGGACCAAGTTTTGAAATCAGTGGAATGCCTGGTCCCCTCAAGAATAGTGGAATGCCTGGTCCCCTCAAGAATAGTGGAATGCCTGGTCCCCTCAAGAATAGTGGAATGCCTGGTCCCCTCAAGAATAGTGGAATGCCTGGTCCCCTCAAGAATAGTTAAACACGTCTACACACACACACACACAAACACACACAGGGAGAACCAGGGGCCATAGCCCTGCTACGGCTATGCTATGCCTTAACAACCCACAGACAAGCAACTAATCTCAGCCCAGCCCAGCCCAGCCCTCTAGTCTTCCTCCCCTGACACTTCTCTGAGCTTCTCTAACCTCTCAAAGTCAATAGACTCTCTCTCTCTCGTCTGCCCAGGGCGGAGACAAACCACGAACAGCAGACTTGTCACACTCTTTCTCTTTCTCTCTTTCTCACCTCTCCTTGAGATTATATGCTGCTGGCTCAGGATCTGTTTATAGTTTAACACCTGTAATTATGAAGTGTGTCTGTGTGATAATGAAGACAATATAAGGAGGGAGCTGCTTAATTCTTAATCACATCCCTGGCTTGGTGCCTCTCTCGCAGGATGAACACTCAGAAAACCACTCGACTCCACGGTTCGAGCCCCGGCTTGTTTGATCTGCATGCTCGTATTAGCAGGGTAAATGATCCCTTTCAAACCTGGTTTGTATGTCTTCTGCTGAAGGTTATGAATTTCCCTGAGAATAATGTGTATTAATTAGTCTTCTGACTGGTGAAGGCTCATTCCACTATGTTGACTGTCTGTGAGTACTCCAGCTCATTCCACCATGTTGACTGAGTCAATGGAGGAGTTACGTAGTGAAGGAAAGTATAAAATATGTAAATGAAGTGAAAACATAGCTGGGAAAATCTCTTTGAAGTCGCATCCGTTAATTTTGATTTGTGTGCTTGGCAAGTGCCGTTATCCTCTTTGTCTCAGTAATATGTTTTATGGTAGCCTTTTCCTGCAGTCAAATGACCTAGTGTTATCATGGGTGTAATGTTAATATTTGTCATAATTTCATAATTAAAAATATAATAAAAAACTGCAGAAAATCCAGTGATTCTATGTCAAACGGTTTTGTTATATTTCAGTCTTCTGTGATGTATAATATTGGGATGCAAACTCAAAATGTTATATATTTCAACTCTATATCTGACATGATACAGGTGTCTTATTTTTATTAAGCCCATAGCCATGTGTGAGGTGTATACCTTGGTTTCAAAGTAGATTTGTTCAAGACTACCAAGAAACATTGTGTGACCCTGATTTAGTCCACTGCAGTAAAAGGTTAAACATCCTTTACTAGACCTTGATTTAAGCATACATTTACTTTAGCAGACTTCGGTGTAATATCACAGGCATCAATCTTATAGGGTAAAGGTCACAGGTCATTCAAAGAGTGAAGAGAACGAAGCAGTGTTTTTATCAAGCCAATATGAAAAGGGCGATTCAGATGAACTCGATCAAAAGACTTTAAAAAGTCCTACTCTTACAATCTTACGTGTCATATAATATAGATGCAAAACAGCCAATCAAAACGCGAGTAAAAAGAAGATAAATAGAATGTTAACGAAAGAAAGAAACACCAAATAAGAAGAGGGAACACCATTGGGACTGTTATAGGGGCTAGTGAGTCGCACCACTCCTCCAAACCCTTTCTGCATGCCTGATGACTCCATCACATATTCCCTTAGTGTCACAGTGCGCCCAGGGTGTGTGTTTGTATTATATTTGATCATAATAGTCATCTTTCATATGTCTATCCTGAGGATATCCATACTGATCAGGACTGGAGTCACCTCTAGCCATGAAAGACTGAGAGCTGGGGCTGGGACTCCCTATCCACACTGTGCGTGTGTGTGTGTGTATGGGGGGGGGGGGGGGATAGGGGGGGGGGGGATGGGGGTGTTTGTGTGTGTTTGTCTGTGTGGGTGTAGTTTTCTTAAATTGCTTGTTAATATGTTTTTACTGCGTTGGAATTGTGAATTTGTGTGATTGTGTGCAGGGCTACCTTGTAAAACATTCCTTGGTCTCAGTAGGATGTACATGTGTAGATAAAAATGTGTGTGTGAGGGGACAGGGAAGACTGAGGGGTAAGACTGGGGAGATACAGACTTATTGAGGGGGAGGAATGAAGAAGATTAGAGTATTGATTTTTGGGGGAGAAATTGTCAATCAGAGTTGGGAGTCAGTTGGAGTCGCAACCGGCAGAGCAAGTGTTTGTGGGAGAGAGGGAGGGTAGAGAGAGAGAGGACAGTGACATGCAAAGTTAAAATTCTGTCAGAGGGAGAAGTCGAGGTCTCAAGGTTATCACACAAACGCTGTTCATCGAACCCCCTCTGTTACACAGACACCTCTCTGACCTCTTCTCTATAATCTCTTTCCTTTGAGCATACACACAGACAGAAACCCTCTTCAAGGGAGTCAGGCAATAAGAACCAGAAGACTATACACTGCACGAATGCACAGTATTTATCTTCTGTGCCATAACTGTAATTGTACCAATCCATACCCATTCATTTAACTCCAATACGTGTGACTGGAATGATTAACGTACTGTATGCTCCTCACTTCTTTTGTAGAAATATCACGATCCATGGGGATTTATTGAACCAGATTTTGCTTGTTTACAGAATATCAAAATGGACATTTACAGCAGCTGACCAGCTGGACATATTGATCGCCATCAGCCCAGAGAAATCAAACTGGATGGGTAATATTTGGACAGTACTGGACCCACATTATTTTTCTGAAACATATTTTTAAGGTTATTTTCAGATGTTATTGAACAGATAGAGTCAGAGAGGAAGACAGTGGGGAGCGATAGAGCGAGTTTGCCGACACCGTAGATGTGTGCCGGAGGCTGAAAAGCATTGACACTAGACCAAGCCCAAACCTTCTAATATTATGTGATACTCATGGTGAGGTAGTGAAGAATTGCTTTTGTCACTAATGGTAAATTCATTTTACCAAGCTGAAAATACATATGAATTGATATCAGTCATAATAATAATCAGTAATGAGAAAATCCTCTGAATTGCCAGTCAACTTCTAGAAAGATCATGTGAAAGTGAATCAGGAAAAAAGAAAGGGAACATTCTACGATGTGGTCTATTGCTGCCCTACACACACAGACATACACACACACACACACAAAGACGCACACTCTCAGGCAGGCAAACACACACATAACATACACTGGCACACATACAACAGATGGCACAGTGGGCGTCAGGTACAGTAGCTATCTCCTGACACCACCAACAGCTGTTACCATTACAGCTAATTGCCATCAATCAGGACAGCACCTTGGTGGATTCATACACAATGCTCAGTGTGTGTGTGTGTGTGTGTGTGTGTGTGTGTGTGTGTGTGTGTGTGTGTGTGTGTGTGTGTGTGTGTGTGTGTGTGTGTGTGTGTGCACTGTATGGCATTTGGGAAAGTGATGTCTAAATCTCCCCTGGAGTGGTGTCACGGTGCCACGGTGAAGGGTCTGTGTGTGTGTGTGTGTGTGTGTGTGTGTGTGTGTGTGTGTGTGTGTGTGTGTGTGTGTGTGTGTGTGTGTGTGTGTGTGTGTGTGTGCGTGCGTGTGTGTGTGTGTGTGCATGTGTGTGTGTAGGGCAAGCTGACAGCTTGTTACTGTTGCACCCAGGCCCTTGCAGTACAAGGAGCAGAGGCTGTTGGTTGTATTATTAAAACAGTGCCATGTCCTTTCTGTTGGTTGTATTATTAAAACAGTGCCATGTCCTTTCAGTTGGTTGTATTATTAAAACAGTGCCATGTCCTTTCAGTTGGTTGTATTATTAAAACAGTGCCATGTCCTTTCAGTTGGTTGTATTATTAAAACAGTGCCATGTCCTTTCAGTTGGTTGTATTATTAAAACAGTGCCATGTCCTTTCAGTTGGTTGTATTATTAAAACAGTGCCATGTCCTTTCAGTTGGTTGTATTATTAAAACAGTGCCATGTCCCCTCATGTTCCCTAATTCAACAACAAGACCAATTTTTCCAGTTAACAAAAATGTACATGTATGTTACATGCAAATACTACACACACAAAACACACACATACATGCATGCACGCACACACACACACACACACACACACACACACACACACACACACATTGACTCAGGCAAACACACATACACATACACACACAAGGTAATGTAGGTTTGTCGTTAGAGGTGGGGGGTTATTAAGGGGTTGTCCATGTTCCCCATCTGTGCTTGGTGGGTTGAGGGGGTTCACATTTGACATAGGAGATGGTGCGTGTGTCGACGTGGACCAGTGTGCCGCCAAGGACCTAGTGTGAGATCCCCTGCTGCCACCAGAGAGAGTGGGCTGAGTTTGTGTGTGTGTGTATGTGTGTGCATCGTGCATGCATGTGTGTGGATGTGTGTGTGCAACGATGCCATTCGCGAGCCATGCCAAGAAGCCAGTGCTTCACCCCTCTGCCACCCCTCCTCCCCAGACGCCATCCTGACTCACCCCTCTGCCACCCCTCCTCCCCAGACTCCCTCCTGACTCACCCCTCTGCCACCCCTCCTACCCAGACTCCCTCCTGACTCACCCGTCTGTCCGTCGGAAGCTGAAGCCCATATGTCTTTCCTTGTGAGTGTGTGTTTTGTGTGTGTTTTGTGTGTGTGTGTGTGTGTGTGTGTGTGTGTGTGTGTGTGTGTGTGTGTGTGTGTGTGTGTGTGTGTGTGTGTGTACGGCAAGTGTGTGTGTGTGAGTGTCTCTGTGTTTGTATGTGTGTAAGGGTGTGTTAGAGGGGACGAGTCATGCACCCACTCTGTTTTTGGAAATAAACTCCTGCTTGGTAAAGACATGGTACTGTAAACAAGTAGCCTGGTGTAGTCCCTCTCTCACACTGGGTAAAGACATGGTACAGTAAACAACTAACCTGGTGTAGTCCCTCTCTCACACTGGGTAAAGACATGGTACTGTAAACAAGTAACCTGGTGTAGTCCCTCTCTCACACTGGGTAAAGACATGGTACTGTAAACAAGTAACCTGGTGTAGTCCCTCTCTCACACTGGGTAAAGACATGGTACAGTAAACAACTAACCTGGTGTAGTCCCTCTCTCACACTGGGTAAAGACATGGTACTGTAAACAACTAACCTGGTGTAGTCTCTGTCTCACACTGGGTAAAGACATGGTACAGTAAACAACTAACCTGGTGTAGTCCCTCTCTCACACTGGGTAAAGACATGGTACTGTAAACAAGTAGCCTGGTGTACTCCCTCTCTCACACTGGGTAAAGACATGGTACAGTAAACAACTAACCTGGTGTAGTCCCTCTCTCACACTGGGTAAAGACATGGTACAGTAAACAACTAACCTGGTGTAGTCCCTCTCTCACACTGGGTAAAGACATGGTACAGTAAACAACTAACCTGGTGTAGTCCCTCTCTCACACTGGGTAAAGACATGGTACAGTAAACAACTAACCTGGTGTAGTCCCTCTCTCACACTGGGTAAAGACATGGTACAGTAAACAACTAACCTGGTGTAGTCCCTCTCTCACACTGGGTAAAGACATGGTACAGTAAACAACTAACCTGGTGTAGTCCCTCTCTCACACTGGGTAAAGACATGGTACTGTACACAAGTAGCCTGGTGTAGTCCCTCTCTCACACTGGGTAAAGACATGGTACTGTAAACAAGTAACCTGGTGTAGTCCCTCTCTCACACTGGGTAAAGACATGGTACTGTAAACAAGTAGCCCGGTGTAGTCTCTGTCTCACACTGGGTTTTGTACTCTTCTGTCTCCTCGCCTTAACTTCACCTTCATCCTGTCTTCTCCTCTCCCTCCACTTCCCTTCTCCTCACCTCCCTCCACGACACCTCCTCAGCCCTTGCAATTCTCTCTCTTTCTCTCTCTTTCTCTCTCTTTCTCTCTCTTTCTCTCTCTTTCTCTCTCTTTCTTTCTCTTTCTCTTTCTTTTCTCTCATTCATCAACTCAGTTTATTTAACCTTAGTCAAAGATCAGACCTTGGTTACATCTCAAATGGTGCCCAATTACATATATAGTACCTATGGGTTCTGGTCAAACATAGTGCACTATATAGGGAATATGGTGTATTTGGGACACACACCTTGAGTCAGGGTTATTACAACCTGCATGGGTAGATTTGTCACTCCTCAAATGCTACACACAGACTACACAACCACAGACTACACAACCACAGACTACACAACCACAGACACACAACAACAGACACACAACCACAGACACACAACCACAGACTACACAACCACAGACACAACCACACACAAATACAAATTTACATTCAACATTATCGCCCGATGATCATACACATTTCCCAACTCTCTAATCAACCTTTGAATAATACATATTCAAATATTCAGATATTAGTTTCAGGGACATTTTTAGAGGGAATGTTGTAAATATATTTGGGGGAGGAAAGCAAATAAATCAATTTGCCTTCAAAGCCTGTAAGTCCAATATCATGTTTTATGTTTACAAGCTAATGCACAAGCACCTAATGTTGTGGATTCAGGTATTACTAATGGTGTTTGTTGTGAATTCAGGTATTACTAATGATGTTTGTTGTGGATTCAGGTATTACTAATGATGTTTGTTGTGGATTCAGGTATTACTAATGATGTTTGTTGTGGATTCAGGTATTACTAATGATGTTTTGTTGTGGATTCAGGTATTACTAATGATGTTTGCTGTAGATTCAGGTATTACTAATGATGTTTGTTGTGGATTCAGGTATTACTAATGGTGTTTGTTGTAGATTCAGGTATTACTAATGGTGTTTGTTGTAGATTCAGGTATTACTATTGATGTTTGTTGTGGATTCAGGTATTACTAATGATGTTTGTTGTAGATTCAGGTATTACTATTGATGTTTGTTGTGGATTCAGATATTACTAATGATGTTTTGTTGTGGATTCAGATATTACTAATGATGTTTTGTTGTGGATTCAGGTATTACTAATGATGTTTGCTGTAGATTCAGGTATTACTAATGATGTTTGTTGTGGATTCAGATATTACTAATGATGTTTGTTGTGGATTCAGATATTACTAATGATGTTTTGTTGTAGATTCAGGTATTACTAATGATGTTTGTTGTAGATTCAGGTATTACTAATGATGTTTGTTGTGGATTCAGGTATTACTAATGGTGTTTGTTGTAGATTCAGGTATTACTAATGGTGTTTGTTGTAGATTCAGGTGTTACTAATGGTGTTTGTTGTAGATTCAGGTGTTACTAATGGTGTTTGTTGTAGATTCAGGTATTACTAATGATGTTTGTTGTAGATTCAGGTATTACTAATTATGTTTGTTGTGGATTCAGGTATTACTAATGATGTTTGTTGTGGATTCAGGTATTACTAATGATGTTTGTTGTAGATTCAGGTATTACTAATGATGTTTGTTGTGGATTCAGGTATTACTAATGATGTTTGTTGTAGATTCAGGTATTACTAATGTTTGGGTGAGGGCTGTTTGGAAACATAAGTGGAAGGCTACGCTTTTTATTAGTTTTTTTCAAAATGGTTGACAAATACACACACACACACACACACACACACACACACACACACACACACGAACACACGAACACACGAACACAAACACACACACATATATACATAGGTACACATGCTTGCGTGTTAGCGTGTGTGACTGAGAGACTAGCAGACGCCAGTCCTGGTTTAAGGACATGAGGCAGAGAGGCATGCCAAATTCCCTGTGGTACTGACTCCCAGACAATCACCTTCAACACACACACAGACCGTGACTCACACACACACACACACACACACACACACACACACACACACACACACACACACACACACACACACACACACACACACACACACACACACACACACACACACAATCACATGCTTGCACATCCAGTCTGTTGGGTTGGCAGACATACTGCTGACTCTGTCACCTGTCTGTGTGCATGAAGGTGATAGTGTGTGAGTCGCCATAGTAAGGAATTGTGTGTCTGTGTGTGTGTGTGTGTCAGCAAATGCCTGACAGTTAGCATTTATCTGCTTTGTGTGTGCGCCTGGCGTGCGTGCGCCTGGCGTGCGTGCATTTATGCGCGTGTGTGCAGCCCTCCCCCATCCATGCAGAACTGTCCAAATTATGAAAGACAGGCATTGTCATTTTGAATTCATTAAAGTGAGTGTTGAATATGTGAAAACATTATTGTTGTCTGTCAACAATAACAAGCCACCTGGGTCTGACAACCTGGATGGAAAATTACTGATGATGATAGCAGACGATATTGCCACTCCTATTTGCCATCTCTTCAATCTAAGTCTACAGGAAAGTGTGTGCCCTCAGGCCTGGAGATAAGCAAAAGTCATTCCGCTACCCAAGAATAGCAAAGCACCATTTACTGGCTCAAACAGCTAACCAATCAGCCTGTTACGAACCCTTGGTAAACTTGTGAAAAAAATGTGTTTGACCAGATACAATGCTATTTGAGAGTAAACAAATTAACAACATAATTTAATTTGCTAAGAGAAAGTGACAATAACAAGATTGTGGAAGTTGTTTTCTTAGACTTCAGTGCATCTTTTGACATTATCAATCATAATCCAGACTGTATCACAACCGGCCGTGATTGGGAGTCTCATAGGGCGGCGCACAATTGGCCCAGCGCGTCCGAGTTTGGCCGGTGTAGGCTGTCATTGTAAATAAGATTTTCTTTTTAACTGACTTGCCTAGTTAAATAAAGATTCAATTGAATAATAATAATAATAATAATCTGCGGCTAGAAAAACATGTGTTACGGTTTTACATCCGCTGCTATATTGTGGATCGAGAGTTACCTGTCTAATACATTTTTGCACATTTATTGGGAATTAAATACTGAAATATCTAATTTACATACATTTTAAGTCAAAAGTGTACATACACTTAGGTTGAAATCATTAAAGCTCATTTTTCAACCCCTCCATAGATTGTTTTGGCATGTCGGTTGGGACATCTACTTTGTCCATGACATTCACTATACCACAATTCCAGTGGGTCAGAAGTGTACATACACTAAGTTGACTGTGCCTTTAAACAGCTTGGAAAGTATTTCAAGGCCTACCTTCAAACTCAGTGCCTCTTTGCTCGATGACATGGAAAAATCCAAAGAAATCAGCCAAGACCTCAGAACATTTTGTCTCTTACAGATAAACCTACTTTGGTGCGAAGAGTGCAAATCAATCCCAGAACAACAGCAAAGGACCCTGTGAAGATGCTGGAGGAAACAGGTACAAAAGTATCTATATCCACAGTAAAACGAGTCCAATATTGACATAACCTGAAAGGCCGCTCAGCAAGGAGAAGCCACAGCTCCAAAACCACCATAAAAAAGCCAGACTACAGTTTGCAACTGCACATGGGGACAAAGATCATACTTTTTGGGAGAAATGTCCTCTGGTCTGATGAAACAAAAATAGAACAGTTTGGCCTTAATGACCATTGTTATGTTTGGAGGAAAAAGGGGGAGGCTTGCAAGCTGAAGAACACCATCCCAACCGTGAATCATGGGGGTAGCAGCATCATGTTGTGGGGGTGCTTCTCTGCAAGAGGGACTGGTGCACAAAATAGATGGCACCATGAGGAAGGAACATGATGTGGATATATTGAAGCAACAGCTCAAGACATCAGTCAGGAAGTTTGCAAATGGGTCTTCCAAATGGACAATGACCCCAAGCATACATAAAGTTGTGGCAAAATGGCTTAAGTACAACAAAGACAAGGTATTGGAGTGGCCATCACAAAGCCCTGACCTCAATCCTATAGAACAGTTGTGGGCAGAACTGAAAAAGCGTGTGCGAGCAAGGAGGCCTACAAACCTGACTCAGTTACACCAGTTCTGTCAGAAGGAATGGGACAAAAATCACCCAACTTATTGTGGGAAGCTTGTGGAAGGCTACCCGAAACGTTTGACCCAAGTTAAACAATTTAATGTAAACTTCTGACCCACTGGGAATGTGATGAAAGAAATAAAAGCTGCAATAAATAATTCTCTCTACTATTATTCACATTGTTAAAATTAACTGGTGATCCTAACTGACCTAAGACAGGGAATTTTTACTAGGAATAAATGTCAGGAATTGTGAAAAAGTGAGTTTAAATGTGTTTGGCTAAGGTGTATGTAAACTTCCGACTTCAACTGTAAGTATTCACACCCCTGAGTCAATAATTTGTAGATGCACCTTTGGCAGCGATTACAGCTGTGAGTCTTTCTGGGTAAGTCTGCAAGAGGTATCCACATCTGTATTATGCAACATTCGTCCATTATTATTTTCTAAATTCTTACAAGGTCTGTCAAATTGGTTGTTGATCATTGCTAGACAACCATTTTCAGGTCTTGCCATAAATCTCCTAGTGTCTGGTGGACTGAACCATGTCTTCCTCTAGGATTTTGCCTGTGCAACATTTTATTTTGTCTGTGCTTAGCTCCATTCAAGTTTATTGTTTATCATGAAAAGCTCCCCAGTCCTTAACCCTTATAAGCTAACCTACCCATAACATGATGCAGCCACCACTATGCTAGAAAATATGAAGAGTGGTACTCAGTAATGTGTTGTACTGGATTTGCCCAGGACAAAAAGTGCTTTGCCACATGTTTGCAGTATTACTTTATTGCCTTGTTGCAAACAGGATGCATGTTTAGGAATATTTTTATGCTGTACAAGCATACTTCTTTTCACTCTGTCAATTAGGTTAGTATTGTGGAGTAACTACAATGTTGTTGATCCATCCTCATTTATCTCCTATCACAGCCATTAAACTCTGTAACTGTTAAAGTCACCATTGGCCTCATGGCGAAATCCCTGAGCGATTTCCTTCCTCTCCACCAACTGAGTTAGGAAGGATGCCTGTATCTTTGTAGTGACTAGGTGTACTGATACACCATCCAAGGTGTAATTAATAACTTGCTCAAATGGATATTCAATGTCTGATTTTTTGTTTTGTTTTACCCATCTACCAATAGGTGCCTTTGTGAGGCATTGTAAATCCTCCCTGGTCTTTGTGGTTGAATCTGTGCTTGAAATTCACTGCTTGACTGAGGGGCCTTACAGATAATTGTATGTGTGAGGTAGTCATTCACAAATCATGTTTAGCACTATTATTGCACACAGAGTTTGTCCATGCAACTTCTTATGTGACTTGTTAAGCACATTTTTACTCCTGAACATGTTTAGGTTTGCAAAGGGGTTTAATACTGAATCAAGACATTCTAGCTTTTCATGTTTCATTAAACTTGTAAAATATATATTTTTTTAAATCCACTTTGACCTTATTGAGGTATTGTGTCTAGTCCAGCAACAAAAACATCTTCATTTAATACATTTTCAATTCAGGTTGTAACACAACAAAATGTGGAAAAAGTCAAGGGGTGTGAATACTTTCTGAACGCACTGCATAAGACTTGCGTTTCGGAATGCAGTATATAGATGAGTGATCTTAGAGCTGATTCTCTAGTGATGAGACTTCAACAGAGAAACACTTCAAGTCCCAGAACCCCCTGCTGTGGCTTGTTCGAATACTGATCCCTCTCTAAGCTACCTTTTCCTACAGCAATTCCTTCCTTCACTCACTTTCTCTTGTGAGGGCTGGGTAGTGGTGAAGCCGCTACTCCCATCTGGGGGAGTGGATTGAGCCACAACCCAGTCCTCACTTCAGTGAGGGAGGATTAATGATCCCCAATCAGAGACAGCTGTCTAGTATTGTCTCTGATTGGGGAGAGTATTTAGCTGCCCTCCAAATCCACCTGTGTGTGGATCATTGTTTGTTCGTGTCTATCTGCATGTTGCACCAGACCGTAAGTCACTTTGCTTTTGTTTTGTATTAGTGTTTAGTTTATTCATTTATTCTCCTTTGTTATTTGAAGTGCTTCGTGAAGACATCTCACTCTAATAAAAAGGATGACACTCCACGAACGCTCCGTCTACCGTCCCATATATATGCACCATGACATCTCTCTCCTATCTTACCCCTTATGGAAAAACCACCAGTTCACATGTGACATTTCCACAGGTTTTGCATGTGAAATCATGTGTTTTTGGAGCACTTCATGAAATTCCTATTCTAGTTCCAATTATTTTCAATACCAGAAAATTAGGATTTGGAATCACCTTAGAACTTAAAAGTAAATGACCTTAACATTGGTTAGCACACTTGGGACTAGAATTTGAACTCACAACCTCTTGGATGCCAGAAACTTGAATTTTCTACTCAACCACCAAGTCTGCGGTGACCGTATTATTACCACCACACCGGCGGTCATGAGTCATGAAGGCAGTCAAATTCCATTTGACCATTTAGTCACAGTAATTAGGCTTCTCCAAGCTCCTGCTGATGGTCATTAGTAGCCTACCAAACTTGCTAACTGCCTGGTACTCAGCACTCTATTGTCCCTCTTATCACTCTGACATAAATCCAAATGTATTTGAAAATGTAATCAAACCCTTCATGAGAGCCCATGAGCTCATGTTGGCCAACATTTTTAGTCTATGCAAGAAAACAGTGATGGCCTCTACTAAAAAGAGGAGGATCCCATCAGGTTTTTATAGGCTAGGCCTACTATATTTATTTCTCAACTTTCCTAATATTAAGCACATTGCATATATTTACACTCATTCGACAGTGGTTTTCTCAGACAGTGAGTTACATGGCCGTGGATTGCTATATATATAGCAGACATACAAGCAATAAAGCATTAAGTTACTGTTCAATTGAATATTAAAACGGGAAAAACGAGTGACCTAAGCAACTTTGAGCGTGGTATGATTGTTGGTGCCAGGCACGCCCGTTCCAGTATCTCAGAAACGTCCGGCCTACTTGGCTTTTCACGCACAACAGTTTATAGAGAATGGTGCGACATCCAGTCAGCGACAGTCCTGTGGGTGAAATGTATTCCTACCAATAAGTCTGTGGCCATATCTCTTTCATGCTGGTGGTGTAGCTGCACTGTAGCAGGACATTTCAGGTTGTTAGCAAGCAAGGGCTTATTAGTTCATATCCCATTTATGGCTGAGTTATAATTGTAATTCAAATCAGAATACAGCATCATTTTATAGAAAAATCACCTTCAAGTTGAATATATTTACTTTATTTTTACTGCAAAGTTAGGCAAATGTCCATAGACCTGGTGGTTCAGCAGGCACTTCAGGTAGCTAGTAACCTAGGTTGGAAGTTCACATTCTAAGTGAGGTTGAGTCCTAAGTAAGCAGCATACTGTCCATTAACACCTTGATTTAGCTGTAAAAATACAGTAAAGAGTTGTAGATTTACAGTATATTCACCACAACTAGACAAAAACGTACAGTGGACCATCACACAACTTGCTGGGGACGTCCCTGGAACAAACCGGGAAATATACTAAGCCTGCATGGGAAAATGACTGTTTAACTGAATTAATGTAAATTATGCCTTTTAAAGTCAAGTATTCTAAATTACATTTGACATCTGTTTTTTCTGCAAGGGACTGTCTCATCTTTCTCTCCCATCTCTCATCGCTCTCTCTTTCTCTCTGAGCATTAAAGAGTACTTTATGGTCGAATATCAAACGCTGTAAACTCACTGTGTTTTATTTATTAAACCTTTATTTAACTAGGCAAGTCAGTTAAGAACAAATTTACAATGAGATGCAGTGTCTTAAACCACTGTGCCACTTGGGAGACCATGTGTGCGGCTATATACTGTAATCTTTGTGATGAAATGGCGATCAGCTCCTCAGGTCTGGGAAGCGGAGGTAAAGCTACCTGCTGATAAGCGGCAGATTTCTTTTTCTTTTAGATCCCATTTAAACGAGTACGCCTGTCCTTTTAAAAAAGCAAAATCAATTTCTAAAATGAAGAGCGTCTTTTTCGAGAATAATATAGAAGAAAGAGAAACGAACAGAACCCAGCCCTCACTGATGATACACACTAGTACATACAAACAGAACACAGCCCTCACTGACACACACTAGTTCATACAAACAGAACACAGCCCTCACTGACACACACTAGTACATACAAACAGAACACAGCCCTCACTGACACACACTAGTACATACAAACAGAACACAGCCCTCACTGACACACACTAGTACATAAAAACAGAACACAGCCCTCACTGACACATACTAGTACATACAAACAGAACACAGCCCTCACTGACACACATGAGTACCTACAAACAGAAACATACATCGTTTTCATCTACATTCATAGAGAGAAACTGCTTGCTCTCTGTATCTCTCTATATACACGTGCGCCATCGCGTGCATGTTGATTTTGTCCACCCACACCAGACGCGATCAGGACACACAGTTTGAAATATCCAAACAAGCTCTGAACCAACTATATTAATTTGGGGACAGGTCGAAAAGCATTGAACATTTATGGCAATTTAGCTAGCTAGCTTGTTGTTTATTGTTGATGTATATAAACATTGGGTTGGTATTTTACATGAAATGGTCCTCTACTCCGACAATTAATCCATAGATAAAAGGTTAAACAGAGTAATCTCTCCTCCTTCAGGCTTCTTCTTCTTCTTCTTTGGACTTTATATGGTGGTTGGCAAACAACTTTAAGTGCATTACCACCCCCCAACTGGACTGGAGTGTGGACCTCAGTTCATCTTTCAATCCCCCACGTGGGTATATGCTCCAAAAAAACAATGAGGAGATGGCACGTGGGTATATGCTCGTAAAAACCAATGAGGAGATGGGAGAGGCGGGACTTGCATCGTGTCAAGCGTCACAAATAGAACCAAGTTCTATTTTAGCGCCTGGCTACGCAGATGCTCGTTGAGGCACGCGAGTAGTGTGGGGGTAATGATTGAATAACATGTATGTGTACATTTATTTTGCAATGCTTGTGCACCTGATGCGAGCAGTATGGTCAGCATGTTAATCTCTCGCTCTCTCTCTCTCTTACACACACATCCATCTCCCATGATATGACTACCTATGAAGTGGCTGGTAAGGACACAAATTGTGTAAATTCAGAGCAAAAAATTACAGTTAGCTATTTTACAAAACAGTACTGTAAATAGCAATGCATTATGGGGGCTCAATGACATTCTGCTACACAGCTGTAAAAGCAAAGCAATTGCTGTAATTTTCAATACCTGTTTTGCTGAATATTTACAGCAGCATACTGTGAATTTCGCTACACCCGCAATAACATCTGCTAAACGTGTATGTGACAAATACATTTTGATTTGATTTGAATTTTGGTGAATTGGGGAAAAATTATGTGGGTGGGGCAATAATCTCTGGCTAATTAATATATTTTGAGGCATGCCTTATAAGAGGCTATATTTGTTGCACACGTTAGTGAGAATCCTGTACCATAATGTATTTTTGGAATTTAAAAAAAAGCTTGTCCTGTAAACCTACACTAACTTACTGGCTGGCTACCGTGCTGCCAGTAATTTACTGTAATTCAGTACCACCCCACAGAATACAATAACATACTGTGTTTTTGGAGCCGGATAATCTTTTGTGCACTAGTGGGTGCATGGTATTGTTGTTTCTGGCTCATTAACATATTTTGAGGCATGCCTTGTAAGAGGCTATATTTGTTGCAACCTTTAGTGTTTGCTGTACCAATTTAAATGAAATGTGGTAGTAGTTCCTTATAAATTGAATGTCTGTAGGGGACAGATCAGAGTGGCAACAAGTCCCAAACCTTTAATGGTTGAGTGTTTAGCCATGTCGTTTTAATGGTTTACCTAGTGATGTTACGTTTGATACTGGGGCACTGACGCATGCGTAGAAATTACTAAGCAGTGTGCCGATGCTTGTATCACTTTATCAAGGCACTGCATCTCAGTGCAAGAGGTGTCACTACAGTCCCTGGTTCGAATCTAGGCTTTATCACATCTGGCCGTGATTGGGAGTCCCATAGGGCGGAGCACAATTGGCCCAGCGTCGTCTGGGTTTGGCCAGGGTAGGCCGTCATTATAAATAAGAATATGTTCTTAACTGACTTGGCTAGTTAAATATATAGTTAAACAACTACAGTAGCATTTACTTTCTTACATGTTTTAGTATTACATCACTGCTCTGATATTACAGTAACTTACAGAAAGCTGGTGGCAAGTTACTGTGACTATTACAGTAAAATACTTGGCACTAGCCAGAGACAGAAAATCAAACATCAACCCTTGTTTTTATTCATTACAAATACAATTTTGAAGACTAATGTATACTTAACAACAACAACATTCCCAGTAACAGTTACTTAAATGTTTTACTTGCTATGTCTGTGATGTGTTTTTTAGCAACCTTAGTTTAATGCACTGACTTTAAGTTGCTCTGGACAAGAGCGTCTGCTAAATGACAAATGTAAATGTAAAAAATGAACACTTGCAAAGCACACTGCTGGGTATTATTCAAATGAGCTCTGCCGTGAAACAAGGCCAAATTTGAATAATACCCAGCAGTGGGCTTTGCTAGTGTTCATTTTTACATTTACATTTAGGTAATTTAGCAGACACTCTTATCCAGAGAGACTTAAACTAAGGTTGATAAACAAGAACATATCACATTCATAGCAAGTAAAAAGATGATGTTACCATCACTGAGAATGTTATAGAAAATATATAGATATAAGAAAAAACTAAATGCATGTATTCCAAGTAAACTGTTACAAAATAAGTGATTTGTACATCAGGCCAGTAAAATGCAAATAACAGAATATGTATTGAAATATGTATATCAAAAACTGTACGTGTAAAATAAATAGCCTGCTGCCCACAATGTATATCTGCAACAGTGTACTAACCACGGTGACTCCAGTAATGCACTGTAAATTCTAGAAATACAGTATGTTGCTGTAGTAAGGTTTTACAGTATTATGCTGTAAATTTGTGTTTTCAGTAAAGGTCCAGTAAATCTACAGTGACCTACTGTCTACTGTGCTGCCAGTAATTTACTGTAGAAATGACAGGATATTTTTTTACAGAACACATCTTATGCCGCATTCACATGATAGGAAACTCAGAAATTTCTGACTTGCTAACTGGTTGTAGGTGTACATATGCCGCATTCAACCAGTTAGCAAGTCGAACATTTCTGAGTTCTGATAAGAACGTGGCATTACGCAAAAGTCATACACAAACACACATCACCCCTCTGAGTCGCAACCCCATGACAGAGTGTCAGTAATTTGTTGTCCTCAGGTTTGTGTGTTTGCAGAATACACACATGATACCCTGTCTCCTTAAATCACACACACACACACACACACACACACACACACACACACACACACACACACACACACACACCATGCCCCCCCACACACACACACAGTTAATCATGCAAACAAACGGACTAAAGCATGCACTCTCCGACACGCAAACACAAATCGTTTACCATTCATTGATTCAAGTTACTACATCAACAATCAAGAGTTTCACCCCTTGTCCCCTCCTTGCTCCATTTGCAATTTGATTGTTGTTTTTTCTCCCCTCTTTAGTCACTTTCAATCTAACACCCAGCAATTAAAATCAAATCGGCCATCGGCTTGGCCTGCCTCTGAGGAGCCCATATAAGATGGCTGCCAAGCAGAGGGCAGACGGGTCTCCGTCCCAAATGGCATCCTTTTCCCTATATAGCGTAGGGAATGTAGGGAATAGGGTGCCATTTGGGACATAGCCTCTGATTTGTCCCACACAGAGGCACTTTAATTCTCTTATTTTCTCATTGGAGTTTGGCTTATCACACAAAACCCTCACAAACTTCTACAGATGCACAATTGAGAGCATCCTGTCGGGTTGCATCACCGCCTGGTACGGCAACTGCACCGCCCATAACCGCAAAGCTCTCCAGGGGGTGGTGCGGTCTGTCCAACGCATTACTGGGGGAAAACCTCCCGCCCACCTGGACACCTACAGCACCCGTTGCCACAGGGAGGCCAAAAAGATCATCAAAGACATCAACCACATGAACCACTGCCTGTTCACCCCGCTGTCATCCAGAAGGCGAGGTCAGTACAGGTGCATCAAAGCTGGGACCGAGAGACTGAAAAACAGCTTCTATCTCAAGGCCATCAGACTGTTAAGCAGCCTTCACTAACACACCAGATGTGACTGCCTATAGACATAGATTAGGAATCACACTAGCCACTTTAATAATGTATCCGTATCTGCATCACTCATCTCTATGTATAAACTGCACTCTACACTATTCTACGGTATCTTATTCACTCTAATTGTGTGTACATATTGCATCACCCATCTCATATGTATATACTGTATTATACTCTATACTACACCACTGACTGCTAAACAACCATCTCTAGCACATCAGAGACTGTTGTCTATAGACATAGATTAGAAATCACCGACCGCTTAAGGATGAAACACTAGTCACTTTAATAAGGTTTCGTATCTTGCACTACTCATCTCATATGTTTAAACTGTGCGCTACACTGTTCTTCGGTATCTTAGTCACTTAATCATGTTTAAATTCTGCTTCACCAATCTCTTATGTGTATACTGCATAATATAAAGCTTACTACACCCTGACATTATGTATATATTCTCAATCCATTCCTTACTTAGATTTATGTGTATTTGGGTATATGTTGTGAAACTGTTAGATATTACTTGTTAGATATTACTGCACTGTCGGAGCTAGATGCACAAGCATTTCGCTACACCCACAATAACATCTGCTAACCACGTGTATGTGACCAATAATATTTGATTTGATTTGACGCACACACACACACGCAAGAGCACACGCAGACACACACACATACGCAGAAACACCACCGCCAGGCCCCCGTTGGCCAGAACACGACACACAGGGGAGGACATGTTTATGCTTTGAAATACTACTGTCATCCATGTAAAGGGAAGATGGTGGAGAGAACAGGGGAGCAATATGGGTATGTGTGTGTGTGCGTGCGTGTATGGGGGTGTGTGTGTGTGTGAGGGGGTAGTATAGGTAGGACGGAGGGAACTATGATGAAGTGTAAAACCGAGATGGAGGACATAATAGAAAAGATAATAAAAGGTGTGAAGGATTATGGGTAGGTGGTGGCGAGAGCCATTTCACACTGAAATTCAATCTGCTTCGTGTGGAGTGGTACTACACTCAGTGTGTTGTCGTCATTGTCCCCCCCCCCCCCCCCCCCCCCCCCCCACTCTCTATCAACACAAACACACCGATGCTATATTGCTATTGATCAACAGCAGTTATCAGACATGAGAGACGCATGAAACTCCCTGAGAGAGCACACTGAGAACAATCCACTATATCATATAAAATACATCATAAAACGCACAGGGAATCTCATTGGAAAAGCAGACTAAAAGCCACCAATAATGATAGGATGACTTGGGTTCTGTCCAAAATGGCACCCTATTCCCTATATAGTGCAATACTTTTGACCAGGAAGTGCACTATGTAGGGTATAGGGTGCAATTTTGGATGTACCCCAGGATGCACCAAAGTGTATTGCAGTGCATTGATAGGAATCCACTGGAACATGTATAACCTCTAGTTATATTCTATACTGCTGTCTTCTTGTGTGTTGGAGAAGGTTTGATGAGTACAAGTTTTTCAGTCGAGTTTCACATGACATTTTTCGATTACGACTAGTCGTCTTAAACCTCGTACATTCACAGCCTACCAATTCACTCTATGTAACATCGCTCTCTCTCTCTCTCTCTCTCTCTCTCTCTCTCTCTCTCTCTCTCTCTCTCTTTATAGGCCTTTCTCTCTCTCTCTCTCTGTCTCTCTGTCTCTCTCTCTCTAGGTCTTTCTCTCTCTCTCTCTCTCTCTTTATACCTCTTTCTCTTTATACCTCTCTTTATACCTCCCTTTCTCTTTATACTTCTCTCTCTCTCGCTCTCTCTCGCTCTCTCTCTCGCTCTCTCTCTCGCTCTCTCTCTCGCTCTCTCTCTCTATAGGTCTTTCTCGCTATCTCTCTCTATACATCCCTTTCTCTCTTTTTACCTCTCTCTCTCTCTCTATACATCCCTTTCTCTCTTTTTACCTCCCTGTTCTCTTGCTCTGTCAGTCTTTCTCTCCCTCTCCTCTCTTTTTCCCTCCTTATACAGTCCTACCCTTGGGAGTTGTTGCTCTTGTTTTCTCTCTGGCCCTCAAGCTGGGACTGTATGTGGACGTGTTTAACTATAGACCAGAATTCCCCACAAGAATAGTAAACCAGGAAACGTTTTAACAACTGGGGACATTTTGTTGGTCCCCACAAGGTCAAATACTATTTCTAGGGGGTTTATGGTTAAGGTAAGAATTAGGGTTAGGAGCTAGAGTTAGGGTTAAGGTTAGGTTTAGGGGTTAGGGGTTAGGGAAAATAGGATTTTGAATGTGACTGAATTGTATGTCCCCACAAGGTGTGTGTGTGTGTGTGTGTGTGTGGGGGTGTGTGGGGGTGTGTGCGCGCAACTCAATTCAAAACATTTAAAAAAAGTGTTTTATTAATAGTCAAGGGACCCCTGCAGTATCTATCTACTTGTTAATCCCTCTCTGTCCCCCTGATTGTGCCTATGGCCTGGATCTGAGGGCCTCTCTGCTACATGCTCTACCCACACAAAGCAGCACCTGGCCTGGGTACTAATCCTTTGAGACCCCCCCCTCAAGCTCTGTAGCACCAACACTCCCCTGGTGACCTGAGCTAACCACACTAGCTATTGTAGCTCCCTGCTAGCATCAGGCTATATCCAGCTAGAGTCCTCTATGCTAATGCTAGATTCTAAAAGAGAAAGCACTCAATTGTAACCGATTCAGCCCATTTATTTTAACCTGCTTTGGGAGAAAGGGTGGATGGAGTAGAGGGAGGGAGGGAGGCAGGGAGAGAGAGAGAGAGAGAGAGGGAGGGAGGGTGGGTGGGTTGGGAGTTATTTAAATTCTTCCAAGAAGCTCCTCAAAGCTTTGGCATGGATATATCTGCCAAATTTTGAAATCCAAGTCCATCACACATGCACACACATCCAGGCCTAAACAGTCCCACGGACTCCTGCTGCCCCCGGCCCAGTTTCTCCGGCTCTGGTGTATTAACTGTATGGGAACGCCTGTGTATTAATTACATTTATATGGATTTCATCCCCAAGTCACATTAATAGCCTCTGGTCTCCTATGTTTGGAGATAATGGTAATGAGACTGAATAAACTATTAAACTATTCACTCCATGCATCCACAAACTATTACAAACATATCAACGATTCACTCCATACATCTACTAACTATTATAAACATTTCATATGGCTCTGTACAGAGAATGTTCACAGAGCTAATAATACACTTTTTAACAACTGCAAGTTTGAAAGACATAGTCAGCGTGAGGGTTGTGTACTAAAAACACCTTTTTGATAGAAATTGATAGTTGTAATGCGTTTAACTGCAAGTTTGTCATTCATAGGATAGGTTGTCAGTGTCAGTGTTAGCGTTACATTTTGAGGGAGGTGAAAACTTGGTGTTAATGTAATGTGTATTGTAATGTGTATTGGGGTGTAAATTAGATTATATACAGTATATACACATACATAGATAGATAGATAGATAGATAAAGATTGTTGATTGACGTTGATAGTAGTTGTGTGTGTGTGTGTGTGTGTGTGTGTGTGTGTGTGTGTGTGTGTGTATAGGCTAGGAAGTTGAGTCCTACCTTGTTGTATTTGCAATCTCAGAAGGCCTGGTGTCTGATGCTCCTGTCTCTCTATCGCACACTCAGCATCTATTCTCTTCTTCACGCCTGAGAGAGAGAAGGAGAGAAAGAGAGAGGGAGATATAGAAAGAGAAAGTGTTGGTTAGTGAATTCCCACAGGGATAGGTTGTGTGTGTTCTGACCTTATCGTTGAGCTGTGTCGATATCAGTTCATGATCATCACCTCTGTCTGTCTATACGTGAGGGTACACAAACACACAAACACACACATACACACACACATGCACACACCGAGGGTCAATGTAAGGGTGTGCATGTGCAGAGAAACAGTAGAAGTGGAAAGACAGTACTGACTGGGTGTATTGGTGCTACAGAGACAGAATAATGGTTGTTTCATGTCATTTCAGCAAGCCATGACACCCACCATCTCAGATTGTTCTGAAATCGTTTCTGTAGTTAGAAACAGATAAAATAAGCATTCCGGAAACATTATTTTGTTGAAATATAATTTGATCTCTGAGAAAATAAGTGAATTGATTGCACCCAAATTGGCCATTTTAATTTATAGGATTAATGCTAATATAGGTACCATTGACTTGCGTTGGATATGTGACACAAATGCTCAAAGTAATAGTGGCCAGGTAAACAAAACCAAAGCATGGGTTGCTGTCATACCTGGTCCATAGACTGCTTACAGGGAAAGAAAAACAATATTTAATTGTGTAATGTGGTTGAACTATCCCTTTAACAATGGGGGGGGGGGGTGGGGGTCCTTAAAAAAGAATCACCTAGTAGCAGGAACAGCACCATCTAGAGATCAGAACCTGGTAATATCAGGATGTAAGACGGGACATAAACCCAACAACTTCAATGACTAATTTCTCTGAACAGAAATCAATTAATTAGCTTACTTTCAACAAAATAATGTTGCACAAATTCTAATCTTATCACTTTCTAGCAACAGAAAGGATTTAAGAACTATCTGAGATGATAGGTGTTCGAAATCTTAATTCTTATGCTCATAAGGGCAACCCTAGTGGTTAGAGTGTTGGGCCAGTAACTGAGAGGTCGCTGGTTTGAATACCCGAGCCGACAAGGTGAACAACCAGTCGATGTGTCCTTGAGCAAGGCACTTAACCCTAATTTGCTACTATGGCTGACCCTGTAGGTAGGGCGTCATCAGAATTTGTTCTTAACTGACTAGTCTAGTTAAATAAAGGTTAAATAAATAATAACGGACAACTGAGTAGTGTGCTTAGTAGTATGGTGTCTTGGCAGAGATCAGGTTGACTTTACCACACCCTGACTGTCATCAAGCCAATGGCCTTGCACAGACTGCAGTGACTCAATACAAAACCATTTATTTTATCACTCACGTTCACTCTCACTCTCTTAGATATACTCTCCCTCTGTGTCCAGCTTAAACTCATTTTTCCTGTTCTTCTCTCCCTCCAGTCGCCAATACATATATTTGTACCCTCTCTCCCCTATCTTTTGCTCACCCTCTCCCTCAGTCTCCCTCGCTCTCTCTTCCGCTCTCTCAGTCCAAAAATAAGGACAGAGAAGACTCAGCTTTCCTGAAGAGTGGAAAATGGAACGGTAGAGCAGAGGAAAAGAGAGGAGAGGGGGAGAGGCCCGAGGCGATACACAGACATGATCGACACTTCAGCCAAAAATACAGTATACTGTATATCTCTTAGAAACAACCCAGGAAAAGAGAGGGGAGAAGAGAGTGAGAGAGAGCGAGGGGTGGAAACAGAACGTGCAAGAGAAAGAAATAGTGTGAAAAAGCACAAGGGCAAGAGAGAGAGTGAGGAAAAAGATGGCAGTCTCACACAGGCAAGGGGGGATTAGTGAAATCAAAGCCCCCTCTCTGTGCTGCTCCTTTTGGGTTTACTGTCAAATAACAGCCCCTGGCTTTGGCCTATATATTGCTGCTGAGAGAGAGGCTGTTGGAATGTTCCTTGATTTCATTCTGAATTAAATTAAAGGGTGGTTTGGAGAGTCATGGCTGGGAAATCAAACTGGGAACAGAGGAATGTGTGTGTGTGTGTGTGTGTGTGTGTGTGTGTGTGTGTACGTCCGTTCGTGCGTGTCTGAGTGAGTGTGCGAATGGCGAGTGTGTGTACGTGTAGTCAAATCTACAACTTGTGGCAGATGGCAGGGAGAGGTAAAGGGAGTTGTGATTGAAGGAAGATATCTTGGCTCCACCCCCAAGCCTTATATGGACTTCCTGCCCCAACGAGGCAAGCCTGTGGATCATGAAGCCATTGAGTGCTTGGGGATAAAAGAGGAAGCGGGCTGCACAAATGGAGAAGAGGGTGAGAGGGAAACGCGTTTTATGGAGAGTATGAGACGCAAGATAATTATCTGTGTGATTACCCGTTGTGACCTGGACTGTCTGAAACCCCCACTGTGTACCGAACTGGTTTGGCTGAGGACCTGGTTTTGGATTACCCCTGGATAACGGACAAGCTAATTGTGGACTGTGAACTGGTTGCTGAATTGCCCCCCTTTCACACTGCGTGTAAATATCCCTAATAAATTCCCCATTTGCATTCTAGTTGTGCTTCCTGTGCATGTTTGGTTATTGAACTTTGGGACGTGGAAACCCCACACCCTTGAGCCTGCTACATATGGTGGAGAATACAGGCACCCCAAACAAAGCTCAATAACTAAACAGACACGGAACATAATGGAAGCATTGGTGAAACAGTTGATGGAGGCGAACATAGCGCAGCAGGCTATGCATCGGGAGATGCTGGAGGAACAGCGTCAGCAGACCGCTCTCCTGCGAGCTGAACTCAGCCAGGTGTCAGCCGCCCAGGCCAGCGTGATTCCATAATTGGGCGTATGATGACACAGCGTCTCACCAATCGCAAATGCATGGTCTGATTAGGCTGGCCAAGATCAGGCTAAGGGCTGCACCACTGAAGCTTACGCCCATCGAGAAAGTGGTCATAGATACATTTCTACGCTCTCTCCCATTCGAAGCTAAAAAGTTAGCAAGTCAAGCTAACCCACAGAGCACGGAACAGCTGGTGGAACTGGTGGAAGGTCAACAGGTGGCTTTGGAGGTCCTGCGCAGCGGACAACCACGGAAGGCTGAACCCTCCACTTGCCCGAAGGAGCAAAAAAGGATGGAGGACCACCCCTGGACCCCGGCTAAGGATGAAGGGACACCAGCAGCCAGCTCCCAGAGGCGACGCTCCTTCCTGAACCTGGACACATCGGCTGGAACTGTCCAAACCGCGATGTCCTGATGCCTTCGGCCTCAGCCAGTGAGGTAGCCACCGGGTGTTCCTGCGGCTTGCTGATGGCATGCTGGGCTGAGGAGAGTCCTTCCCCTGTCACCCCGGTAAGAGCCAACGGTAAGGACACCACGGCACTTTTGGACTCCGGGGGTATGGTGACCCTGATCCGACCTGACTTCGCTCCAGTCTCCGAATCTGACTGACATCTGACTGACTCACATGCATACACGGTGACACCAAGGACTACCCTACCACACTCCTCTACCTACAGACCACAAAGGGACAACACACAGGGCCAGTGGGAGTCTGCCTGTGCCGGTCCTTATCGGGAGGAATTTCCTGATGTTCCGCCAACTGTGGACCAGTATGTCCGGAGACGTGGGGAACCAAGGGAACCAGAAGGGAGGAGGAAGCTGGAGAGGTGGGAGGGACGCCAGAAGGAGGGATGCCCGGATGTGTGGATTCCAGGAAGTGGACCCCCAGGCATCAACAGAACCCCTCGCAGAGGGTGACTCGAGTGAAGCAAGACTGGAGGAGGGTGAAGACTGGAGGAAGGTGAAGACTGGAGGAGGGTGAAGCAAGACTGGAGGAGGGTGAAGCAAGACTGGTGGAAGGTGAGGCGAGTCTGGATGACATGTTCCTAATGGACCATGAGGTGGCGCCAGAGCCCGCCTCTCTAGCAGGCCAGTTCGGCAGAGCCCAGTTGGAGGATCCCAACCTGGCCAGCGCTCTCCAGCAGGTGACCGTGGTGGACGGAAAGCTCATGGAGGGGGCAAGTCAGATCACCTACCCCCATTTTGCTATAAAGAAGAAATTTCTGTATCAGGTCATGAAGAAGAACAACGAATGTATGAAGTTGTTGGTGCACTGTCCCTTTGTCCAATCTGTCCTGCAGTTGGTGAACTCCCACCTTCTTGGGGCCGGATCAAGGCATGATTTTACTGGCCAGGTGTGAAGAGAGCAGTGTCGGATTACTGCCTCAGTTGCCCGGAGTGCCAGCAGGTGGCAACAAAACCGCACTTTTGCAGCCCCTTAAATCCCCACCCATAATTTCAGTCCCTTTCAGCAGGATCGCAATGGACCTGGTGGGACCTCTACCCAAGAGCAACCGATGCCACCAATACATCCTGGTGATTCTGGATTATGCCACCATGTACCCAGAAGCCATTCCCCTGTGCACCATGGCCATCAAGGGAATAGCACGTGAGTTAGTCATGCTGTTCTCCCGAGTAGGCATCCCTGACGAGATATTAACTGACCAGGGAACCCCATTCATGTGGCGAATCATGAAGGATCTCTGCAAAGTAATGAAAATCACCCAGTTGCGCACCTCCTCAGTGTATCACCCGCAGACCGATAGGTTGTTGGAAAGATTTAATCAAACCCTGAAGCAGATGCTAAAGAAGGTGATGGAGGCGGACGGAAGGAATTGGGAGCTACTACCCTACCTGATGTTCTCAATACGAGAAGTGCCTTGAGCTTCAACAGGGTTCTCTCCCTTTGAACTCCTGTACGGGAGATGACCCTTGAAGACTGCTGGACGTGGCTAAAGAAGCCTGGGAACAGCAACCGTCACCCCATCAAACCATGGTGGAACACGTGGAAGACATGAGAGACTGGATGGCAACCCTGTGGCCGCTGGTACGGGAACATGCTAGAGTCCCAGGAGGCCAAAAAGAGGGTGTACAACAGAGGGACACAACAAAGAGACTTCCAGCCAGGAGACAAAGTGTTGGTGTTGGTCCCCACCTCCGAATGTATGTTTTTGGCCCGATGGAATGGGCCATACGAAGTCCTTGAGAAGGTGGGCATCTGACCTAGATTTACCATGTGAACTTACTCTACTCTATTCCTCCGAAGAAGGCTACCTCAGAGACCAAGCCGGCGGAGGTGCCACTGGGGGAGTAGCTGAGCCAAGCCCAGAAGCAGGAGTTGACGGAGTTGGTCAGCCGGAACCAGGATGTGTTCTCCAATAGGACACACCACAACATCATCACAGAACCCGGGAAAACGGTGAAGGTGAGACCCTACCGCATACCAGAAGCAAGGAGAGAGGCCATCGAGGAGTCGAATAGTGAGTGGTGCAGCCCCATAGTGTTGGTGCCGATACCAGACGGCACCATTCGCTTCTGTAATGATTTTAGAAAATTAAATGACATCTCAAAGTTCGACGCATACCCCATGCCCTGAATTGATGAACTAATAGTACGGCTAGGGAGGCTGAGTACATGGGGTACACGATCGGGAGGGGGTACACACGTTTGTGGGGTTGACTAGTTACTACCGGAAATGCATCCCCCACTTTGTCTCCCTAGCCATCCACCTGACAGATCTGACCAGGAGCCGTCTGCCCGCCCAGGTGACATGGACCGAGGAAACGGAGAAAGCTTTCCAGGACCTAAAGGGAGCACTGTGTTCTGGACCCGTGCTGGTGACCCCGGACTTCTCCAAACCACTGGTGGTACAAACCAATGCGTCCAAAACAGGGGTGGGTGCGGTCCTATCACAGCTACAAGAAGGTGAGGAACACCCAGTCCTGTACATTAGCCGGAAGCTAATGCCGCGGGAACAAAGATATTCCACTGTGGAGAAAACATTTCTAGCGATCAAGTGGGCGCTGGAGTCGCTAAAATATTTCTTATTGGGACGGCACTTCAACCTCGTAACGGACCATGCACCACTGGTTTGGATGTCATGGAATAAGGACATTAATGCCTGGGTCACCCACTGGTTCCTATCCTTACAGCCCTTCGCTTTCTCTGTCGTCCACAGATCAGGTGCAGCCCATGGAAATGCCGACGCCCTCTCCAGGAGGAATGCTCTAGGGAGCTGGACCGCCCACTCCCTCCCAGGTGGAGCTGAGGGGTGTGGGTGGCAGATGGCAGGGAGAGGTAAGGGGAGTTGTGATTGAAGGAAGATATCTTGCGGCCTCATGGCTCCATCCCTGAGCCTTATATGGACTTCCTGCCCCAACGAGGCAAGCCTGTGGATCATGAAGCCATTGAGAGCTTGAGGATAAAAGAGGAAGCGGGCTGCACAAACAGAGAAGAATGTGAGAGGGAAAAGTGTGTTACGGAGAGTATGAGAAGCAAGATAATTATCTGTGGGATTACCCGTTGTGACCTGGACAGTCTAAAACCCCCATTGTGTACCAAACTTTTTCGGTAGTTTTGGCTGAGGACCTGGTTTTGGATTACCCCTGGATAACAGACAACGAGAACGTATTGTGGACTATGTACTGGTTGCTGAATTCCCCCCTTTCCCACTGTGTGTAAATATCCCTAATAAATTCCCCATTTGCATTCTAATTGTGCATGTTTGGTTATTGAACTTGGTGATGTGGAAACCCCACACCCTTGAGCCTGCTACAAACTATTATCTTCATAAACATGCTTATAAAATTGTTCTACATAAAAGCATGTTGTTTTGTAAGTTCCCTGTATTTTCCGTTATGAATTCTATCAATGTATCTTTTAAAGATAAAAAAACAATAAACCAACAACATGAGTCTTTCTGATTCCTTCATCTAAACTCTAACCTGAACACAGTTGAAGTCAGTACACTAAACATTTCGTTAAAGCCTGCCTGATTAAAATGTGTTTAGAGAGCAGTTGGGTACAAGAGAGACGCTGCAGAGAGTCAAACTCAAAGCACTAAACAATTACCTTGCCAGGGACCACAGGAACATTACCATATTAAAGGGACTGGGACACTTGAGGACAAAGATAATGATGGTGGGATGGAAATAGCTCACACTTTAATTTGGACACACAGACATGCAAACACACACGCACGCTAACACACACACACACACACGCCCAACATAGTTTCTGCTCATTCCATGACAGCATCACTGTCATCGTCAACAGTAACATGGCTGAACTTGGATAAACTTTCATTTCAGCTGCTGGGGAATCTCGCCGCTCTGCCCTTCCAGCCATGGCCGCATGTGTGTGTGTGTAGAGACATGGAGTTCAGTGGCATGGAACTGATTGCCCTGCCAAACTCTGACAATTACTATATGGGCACAGAGACATTGACACACACACACACACACACACACACACACACACACACACACACACACACACACACACACACACACACACACACACACACACACACACACACACACAGCCTCCAGACATCTGACCCATACACTTCTCCACTGGTGTGAGACGGATGCGAGAATCCTGTTCCCTGCTGACTGGGCTCACGGGAACACGCACACACGCACACACACACACACACACACACACACACACACACACACAAGGCCTATTTGTCAAAACTTGAGGAGCACTGTCCCAAAATAACCAGGTCACACAAATCACAATCCAAAAATGTATTGGTTACATACACGTGGTTAGCAGATGTTACTGAGGGTGTGACGAAATGCTTGTGCTTCTAGCTCTGACAGTGCAGTAATATCTAACAAGTAATATCTAACAGTTTCGCAACATATACCCAAATACACATAAATCTAAGTAAGGAATGGCTTGAGAATATATACATAAATGGCAGGGCGGCATTGGACTAAGATACAGTGGCATAGTAAGCTTTATAGTATGCAGTATACACATAAGAGATTGGTGATGCAGATATCTCTAACATTCGCCCCAGCGTGAGTTGTTTTATGCACATGATGTCAGAATGCACTCACTGTTCTAAACTGTGATTGTTACGCAACAGGACAGTTAACACACGCTGCCTACTAATTATCTATAGGCTGTGTTTGAATTTGTCAATTTCAAATCATTTTCTAACAAATGTTATTTTCTAACAGTAGTTTGAATTGAGGTGTTTGTCCACCTCCTCATTAATTCAGATAGAAGTAGCCCCTTTCACTGCTGCGGACAATTTATGTTTGAGGCTTTACTGAGCCGACAAACTTTTTCTCTCTTTGACCGGAGGAGAGCCCAAGCACCTCCCCCCGTGTTTCCCGCAGATCAAGTGTGCAGACATTTGCTCAGTCTTGCATGAACTGGAACATTTTCTGGTTGGCGCTCGCATTGTCTTCCTTGTTGTTTTCCTTACAAATAATAACTTTGGACATGTGTACGTTGCTTCAAAGTGCCTTATTTTCTGTATGTCGTGTTGTCGTTTCTACTGTAGCATAGATATTGTATGTACGGAGCATGATGTATTTACAGTTTATTCACACATTTTCAAGTACTGGTGACAAATAATGCATTCCGATTATTGCATAGATTGTAATGGACACCTATAATGTGTGTAAAATACTTTTTTGAAGGCTGTATTGCTTATGATGAGCTAAGCTATTTGCCAGCTATGTGTGGCGCCATGTTTGTTGACATTATACAATGTATTATGGCTGTTACGTAAACATCTCTCAGACCAAAGATGATATGAGGTGAAGGAATTTTGGGTAAACTTCCGTAAGTGAATGAAGGGAAGTGAATGATCGTAGACGACACACCCCCTTCCACATGCATACTGCAAACAGACCAAACTCATCTTGTCTCCTCTTATTATCTTCGGTTGAGGCAAAAAACAAACATGGCGGCGCACACAAACTACCCATCGTCAGATTACTTTCGATTTCTAGGAAGTGTTTTACTCAATTATTTCAATCAATGGTGAGCTTACCCGTGATGTGATTAATTATAAATAGTAATTGCTATTAGCTAATTCATATTGTATTTTCTGTCAGTCGAGAGTTATAAAAATATGACCGCTTGTGTTACATCAATGCTTCCTCAGTTAGCGCTAGGACATATGTAGCCTACATTTTTCCTGTTTCGATGATTGTGTTATGCTGTAGCTACTTCTGTGAATGTCTGAACATTGCATCCAAAAATAAACTGCTCACATTCTGGACATAACTTTGTAAGGACTGTGTTTGTGCAAAACATTTCTGAAAAAACTGTGTGGCCAGCTCAAATGCTGATTGTTGCATCATCGAAACTAAACATTCTAAATATCACTCTAATCACACCGGTTTGATCGTACACTACAGGCACCATTGTAGAATGATCACACCCGTGTGTTGTTACGTGTGAAAAGGTTCAAACTAAAATCTCAAAAATAACTGGATGGATTCGAACTTGCAACCTTTCGAGTCAAAGGCAGATGCTCACCCCCATCCAACACCCAAGCAAAACCGATAGATTTCTCACTGTTGCTCCTAGTGGTTGATCTCTACATCATCTCCGACTTCCTCAGACATCGGTGGAGGTTGAATATTGAGTTGTATCACGGGTGACCTGGCTGGCTAACCACAATGCATCTGCATCCGGACATTAGCTCAACACCACAGCGCTACTGGAGACGAGAGAAAAGAGATAGCATAGCTCTCCTGTTTCCCTGCTCCTCCTCCTCTCTCTCCTCTATTCTCTACCTTTACACTGCATATGATCTCTTTCTCTCTTTCTTTCTTTCTTTCTTTCTTTCTTTCTTTCTTTCTTTCTCTCTTTCTATCTCTAACCCTCTCTCATGTTTTCCTCCTCCTGTCTCCCTGCTCCTCCTCTCTCCAGAGTACAGTTGTCTCTCCCACTTTGATGCTATCAGATCGATCTCTCTCTTATACATTTTTCATTGATAGCCTGAGAGAATGGGTTGAGTGTTTTGAAAAGCAGTCTAATACAAACGAATATACACAGACTCACACACACGCACACAGTCACACCCACACACACTCTCACGTGCACACACACAAACACACATGCACAGGTTTTACCATCAGTCCCGGCCTCAAAGGAGAAACTGACAAAATGGGCTCATGAAAATATGAGTCGAAACATCTCCAAAGCACTCACAACATAAGGCCAAAGTCTCACAATGTCTAAACACCTTCCAAACACATCACAAAGCCTAAGCCCTAACTTCTCACCAAGGTCCCTTACACATCTCAACACAAGATACTGTTGACAGCTAGTCATAGTCAATTAGGCAAATTAGCGGTTATTTCTTCAACAGAGACCTTGACAGAATGAGCAATAGTGTTATAATGAGTTTAATGCTGATAATACTGGGGTTGCTTTGCAATCACGCATTCTGTTGTCTACAACAACGCTAGAGGCATCCGGGTGAGGACAATCATGAAGACATGTTTGTGTAAGTCCGCCCACCCGTCTGTCACTTTCTGTATGTGTGTGTGTGTGCATGTGTGAGTGCGTGCGTGCGGGAATGTGTTGCAGCCCCAAGGGATTCCCTAGCATGGTGAGAGCATCTTAGCAGGCAGCACTCTTTCTGTTTATGAGTTTATCAGTGGGACGGTGCCAAAATAAATTTCACCAAGCTTTAGAATCATCCCAGTCATGTCTAAACAGGTTGACAGGTTGTGGATATTTTGTTTCTTAACCCCTAGAGTCGATTGATGCACTGCATCCACCAGAGCTAGAGAGGTGTTTGTCAGACCATGAGACATCCCGAAAATTGGTCTTCTCACGTAAATGTCTGTAGCGTCTGAACGGTTTTGCTCTACGACCCCCACAAGTGTCAGGCGACTCGTATGAAGTCAGTACCGTCGATGTGCAAAGTTCTGTTTGTTAGCATCTGAACCATTTGGGCTACAAACTAATGGGACCACTGTGGAAAAGGAAGATTCTCATGAACACGATAGTGTTTTCCGTTTTGCTCTACAACCCCCACAAGTGTCACGGGACTCGTTTGAAGGTGACCGGAACCGGTTTACAAAAATTAATGGAAGTATGAAGGTGGTTTTGTGACTACACCAAAAAAGGGGTTAAATCTGTTTAAAAAAAAACACACATTTCTTGAATTAGGACAGACACTTCAAAACCTTGTGTCTTCTGATTTATGTTTTGACTGTCCTTTTTTACATTTATGAATGTGTTATTCAATGTCAATATAAATTAATGTATTTATGGTTGTTTGTAATTTTGTCTTAATTAATACTTTTAAGTGATATCCTCTAGGTCCACATTTGTACATTTTGTTGTATATGTATGTTACCCAAAATAAATTCAATTAAATTCTATGGGCTTTAGTAGTAGTATATTTTATATTTGTATATATGTTTTTTATAACTAAAGGGGTCCTAAAATTCTTAATCAAATAGCTAAATTATCCTCAGTATGATCATCTTTAAACATTTCCATATGTCAGTTTAGCAACCCCCACCCCAACGTCTTAGATTGAAGAATTAAGAACAAAGGTGCCATATCCGCTTGGTATGTGTACTAAGAGAGAAAGAGAATTTTGATAAACTCCCATATATACAGGGTGAAATACCACAGTGTGCCATCACAGCAGCAAGAACAAACACCATTGTAAATACAACCCATATTTATGTTTATTTATATTCCCTTTTATACTTTAACCATTTGCACATTGTTACAACAATGAATATATACATAATGTGACATTTGAAATGTCTTTATTTTTTGGAACAATTTTTTTACTGTTTATTTCTTATCTACTTCACTTGCTTTGGCAATGTAAACATATGTTTCCCATGCCAATTTTTTACCTTTATTTTACTAGGCAAGTCAGTTAAGAACAAATTCTTATTTTCAACGACGGCCTAGGAACAGTGGGTTAACTGCCTTGTTCAGGGGCAGAACGACAGATTTTTTACCTTGTCAGCTCGGGGATTCAATCCAGCAACCTTTCGGTTACGGGCCCAACACTCTAACCACTGGGCTACCTGCCGCCCCAATAAAAGCCCCTTGAATTGAATTGAATTGAGATAACACGATGGCCACATCAAACTGTCATTAATCATGATAGGAGAGAGGGAAAGGGAGGGAGGGTAATAGGTGGGAGGAAGGGTGGAGGAGGGAGGGAGGGAGGGAGGGAGGGAGGGAGGGAGGGAGGGAGGGAGGGAGGGAGGGAGGGAGGGAGGGAGGGAGGGAGGGAGGGAGGGAGGAAGGGTGGAGGGCATGAGGGAGGGAGGATGGAGAGAGGGAGGGAGCCCTAACAAACCTTATTAATCATGGAACTGCGATTGGTCGTTGTGAACCATGCACTAGGGTCCAGATTTAAACCGTTACCTATAGTCTGTGTTCCATATGATTCAAATAGGTTAAATGTCCCAAATGATCGCACAAACTGTAATATGTTTGTCTATTATGATCCACTATTGCTAGCGATCTTTAGGAACAACCACACGAACGTGACAGAGAAAAGAAAGGTAAACTAACAATGTAATGGAATTATGCAAAATGTAAAGCAACTAACGCTAAAGTGACAGTTATCAATGTATGTGAGTATAACTGACGGTGGCTACGGATAGTGGATAATATTGAACATAATAAAAAAATATATATTTAAATACAGTGAAACGTCTGGGCATATAATTCAAACATTCAATAAATCATAGATCAACTTGGTAGGTTTGGCACTATATTGGCTACAAAAACCTATAGCTTGAGTCTCCTAATTCCATCACTGCAAGCATAAACTTCACTGTGGAAAAGGTAATATGTTGATGTGCTTCAGTTTGCTGTCATATTACCTGTTTCACATAAGCTAAAATATCTAAAACAATTTACATTTATATTTGCAATCCCCTTATCCAAACAGTTTACTCATTTACCTAGCTCTTATTATTGGGGCGGCAGGTAGCCCAGTGGTTAGAGTGTTGGGCCCGTAACCGAGAGGTTGCTGGATCGAATCCCCGAGCTGACAAGGTAAAAATCTGTCGTTCTGCCCCTGAACAAGGCAGTTAACCCACTGTTCCTAGGCCATCATTGAAAATAAGAATTTGTTCTTAACTGACTTGCCTAGTAAAATAAATTAATAGCTTATTAATTTGTAAATGACAGTGTATGGAGAATGGTGTTATATCTATCGGAAAAAATAAAGTAGGTGTTCCACTTGGAACCGACAGGTTGCTCCACCTTATTCATAGTTTCATTGAGCATAAAGGTGGTGGAATTATGAGGGAAGTCAAGGTCAGAATGTGTTGTATCTGTATATTTATATCTGTATAAATGTTAATCAACTATTTTGGGTTCCATGTAGAACCCTCTGTGTAAAGGGTTCTACATGGAACTCAAAAAGGTTCTTCCTGAAATCAAAACGGGTTCTTCAAAGGGTTCTCCTAAGGGACAGCCGAATAACCCTTTTAGGTTCTTGATATCACCTTTACTTCTAAGAGTGTAAGTACAAGTTGGACATTTCATAAAAATATAGATTTTGGGCAAATCAATGTAGTCAGAACTGAATTCTACAAAGCCTGGGCTGCGTTCAGTAAGTTTTTCTGTTCTGGAAAGTTCAATTGTATGGAAAAGGTGCTGTATTGAAAGACCAGTTGAAAAGTGGGGAGGTGTTGGGTGTGGGTTTGGGTTTGGGTTTAGAAACACTGTCAGCATGGCCACTGCTACACCTCGCCACACCCACCAAATGGGAGCATACATACCTCAGTCTTTTCAAGAATGTACAAGAACGTTTTTGTGGAAACAAGTGATTCAATACAAACCGTTCCCAACATTACAAACGTTCAAGCGAACTAAACGCACCTCAGGTATTAGTTTAGTCCGCTAGGGTGCTGGTTCTATGTTGAACCAGAAAGACTCAAAGAAAGGGTTCTTTCCTCTTTTAGTGACAATTAAAATGTCGGGCGGCAGCTCATTCAAATATTTTGGGGTGTGGTGTGCGCACAGCTCTTTTTGTGCACTCATGAGTGAGAGAGTCATTCCAGCTTATCTAATATTTTGTGTTATGCCAGTATATGTTAGATAAGACTGGCTAGTTATGGTGTGTTGTCTTGTGAAATAATCATATAGCGCCTCAATTGAGATCAGTAGTCTCTCCCCAGGGACTCCCAGCTGTTACAGGGCTAGCACACCTGATTCAACTTGTGAATTAACACAGTATTAATACAGGGCTAGCACACCTGATTCAACTTGTGAATTAACACAGTAATAATACAGGGCTAGCACACCTGATTCAACTTGTGAATTAACACAGTAATAATACAGGGCTAGCACACCTGATTCAACTTGTGAATTAACACAGTAATAATACATAAGGAATTTTAGCAATATATTATGGCTGACCAGAATAAAAAAAACCTGTATAGTTCTTCAAAAGGATCTACAAATAACCTTTGAGATCGAGGAAGGTTCTTTATAGAACCATAAAAAACTGGTTATACAGTGGGGAGAACAAGTATTTGATACACTGCCGATTTTGCAGGTTTTCCCACTTACAAAGCATGTAGAAGTCTGTAATTTTTATCATAGGTACTCTTCAACTGTGAGTGACGGAATCTAAAACAAAAATCCAGAAAATCACATTGTATGATTTTTAAGTCATTAATTTGCATTTTATTGCATGACATAAGTATTTGATACATCAGAAAACAGAACTTAATATTTGGTACAGAAACCTTTGTTTGCAATTACAGAGATCATATGTTTCCTGTAGTTCTTGACCAGGTTTGCACACACTGCAGCAGGGATTTTGGCCCACTCCTCCATACAGACCTTCTCCAGATCCTTCAGGTTTCGGGGCTGTCGCTGGGCAATACGGACTTTCAGCTCCCTCCAAAGATTTTCTGTTGGGTTCAGGTCTGGAGACTGGCTAGGCCACTCCAGGACCTTGAGATGCTTCTTACGGAGCCACTCCTTAGTTGCCCTGACTGTGTGTTTCGGGTCGTTGTCATGCTGGAAGACCCAGCCACGACCCATCTTCAATGCTCTTACTGAGGGAAGGAGGTTGTTGGCCAAGATCTCGTGATACATGGCCCCATCCATCCTCCCCTCAATACGGTGCAGTCGTCCTGTCCCCTTTGCAGAAAAGCATCCCCAAAGAATGATGTTTCCACCTCCATGCTTCACGGTTGGGATGGTGTTCTTGGGGTTGTACTCATCCTTCTTCTTCCTCCAAACACAGCGAGTGGAGTTTAGACCAAAAAGCTCTATTTTTGTCTCATCAGACCACATGACCTTCTCCCATTCCTCCTCTGGATCATCCAGATGGTCATTGGCAAACTTCAGACGGGCCTGGACATGCGCTGGCTTGAGCAGGGGGACCTTGCGTGCCCTGCAGGATTTTAATCCATGACGGCGTAGTGTATTACTAATGGTTTTCTTTGAGACTGTGGTCCCAGCTCTCTTCAGGTCATTGACCAGGTCCTGCCGTGTAGTTCTGGGCTGATCCCTCACCTTCCTCATGATCATTGATGCCCCACGAGGTGAGATCTTGCATGGTGCCCCAGACCGAGGGAGATTGACCGTCATCTTGAACTTCTTCCATTTTCTAATAATTGTGCCAACAGTTGTTGCCTTCTCACCAAGCTGCTTGCCTATTGTCCTGTAGCCCATCCCAGCCTTGTGCAGGTCTACAATTTTATCCCTGATGTCCTTACACAGCTCTCTTGTCTTGGCCATTGTGGAGAGGTTGGAGTGTGTGGACAGGTGTCTTTTATACAGGTAACGAGTTCAAACAGGTGCAGTTAATACAGGTAATGAGTGGAGAACAGGAGGGCTTCTTAAAGAAAAACTAACAGGTCTGTGAGAGCCGGAATTCTTACTGGTTGGTAGGTGATCAAATACTTATGTCATGCAATAAAATGCAAATTAATTATTTAAAAATCATACAATGTGATTTTCTGGATTTTTGTTTTAGATTCTGTCTCTCACAGTTGAAGTGTACCTATGATAAAAATTACAGACCTCTACATGCTTTGTAAGTAGGAAAACCTGCAAAATCGGCAGTGTATCAAATACTTGTTCTCCCCACTGTATATAATCCAAAAAAGGATGGCAACCATAGCGGAACCCTTTGTTGGTGATGTATAGAACCTTTAATTAATGGTTATTTTATAAAACCTTAGGAAATGGTTCTTTATAATACTATAAAGGTTAAATTAAGAACCTTATGAGCATGGATCCTTCAAGAAAAGGTTCTATATAGCACCAAAAAGGGATCCACTATGGTAACAAGCCAAATAACCCTTACTTGGCACTATATAGAACCATTGTTTTTAGAGTGTACTGTACAGTACTATTTTAAGTTAATTATGAATACATAAAGATAAAGACAGTTGAGACAAAGAAAATACTAACTTTGTTCTAGGAAGTCAGAATACAGACCGACTCCAAAAAAGACATGTAAAATACAATTTGATCTGATTATAAATACAGTATGTGAATAGAGAGACAACTGAATTAACTGACAGCATATATTTTAATTAATTATAGCCGATATCTGAGCTCTATCTAATATGTCCAATGTACAGCAGTGACATGGACAGCATAACTGTTAATGAATGCAGGTATCTGAGCTGTCCAGTGACAGGCAGCATGTAAACACCTACCATTGCCTCTCCTTTAAACATGTTTTAAACATCTGCTGCATGTCCTTAATTACCACACACACACATTCATCAATTAATTACAGATTAATAAACACTGACTAATGTCAGCCTCGCTACAGCAGCATGTCACTTCACTCGCTCTCTCACTTTCTTTATCTCTCTATCTCCCCTCTCTCTCTTTTCCTACTCTCTTCCCTCCCTCCCTCCCTGGTTCCAGTCCATATGTGTGTTAAGCCTCTTTAGTATGAAAGAGGACAGCGCTACACAGAGCTCCAGTAATTAGTGGACTAGGGCAGGGAACAGACTGTGTGGAAGAAGGGAACGAAGAAGAGAGAAAAAGACGAGAGAGAAAGCGAGAGACATAAATAATAAAACATAATCCCCAGTGTCCACCAAAACAGAAGCACCATTCCTCCTTTATCTTATCCATCTATAAATATCCCTCGCTTCTCCTTTGGTGGATCATTGCTTTTGCTAGGGAGGCAGGGAGGGAGGGATGGAGGGAGGGAGGCAGGTGGAGAGAGGGAGAAAGAGTGTTCCATGGGAACATGGGAAAGGATGCCAGCGTGTGGATGTCACCTGCCTGGCAGGCATGCAGTCTCCTCACTCTCTTTCTCACTCTCTGTCTCTTCATTACACCATCTCTCTTTCTTTCTCTCTCTCTCACACTCTCCCTCTCTCTCCTTCTTTGTCCCTCTCTCCCAGTCAAAGGGCAGGCAGGCGAGCGCAGGAGGGTCTAAGTAGCACAGTGATGGAGGGATAGGGGTGGAGGGATAGAGAGGTGGTGAAGTGAGGTGGGGGGGGGGACAGAGGTCTGGTTACACAGACTCGGCTGGTCTCGACCCGTAGGGATCGTCTCGGGCCAATTCAGAACACTGCTCTGGCACCATAGAGACGACCGGGCTGTCTCGCACGCACACGCACACACTAGGGCTGGGCGATATGACCAAATCTCATATCCCGATATAGGTCATTTCATATCCCGATAACGATACATATCACGATATAGCACATTTTCTGTAAATTCAATGAATAAATTGTTTATATAAAATGACCACATGTAAAGGCCTATTTCTTATTGCATTTTGAATTATACTCAATAAATAATATTTGATTATTATATTTAATATTATACTCATTTGATTATTTCTGTGCCACGTTCACTCTCCTTCATGTTCGTTTGTCACACAAATTTCCTTCCACGAAGCGTTGTCCAATTGACGAAAAATATTGCAGTAAAGAGTGTGATTTGCGACAACTAAATAAACGATAGAGCATAATATGAAACGATAGCTGTTTTTTTATCGTCACACAATATATATCGTCATATCGCCCAGCCATAACACACACACACACACACACACACACACACAAACACTATGTTATAGGTGCTTGTTTAATTTATCTACCAGTGGGCCATGCAGCCTGTCCATCCCTATCCCTGCGTGGCCGACCCGGGCTGTCAGGCACGGCGTGTCAGAATATTTATCAGCTGGGAGAACAGCTTGTCCTCGTTGCTGCTGCCATGTCTATCTTGCCAGATGAAGCAGAGAGGAACGCAGAGCTACATACACTAACAATGAGGGGTGACATCTCTCCATCCTTCCCTTTCTCTTTTATCAGTCCCTTTTTCCTCTCCTCTCCTCTTTCTCACTTTACCTCTTCTCTCTCTCACCTTACCTCATCTCTCTCTCACCTTACCTCGTCTCTTTCTCACTTTACCTCATCTCTCTCTCACTTTCTCACTCGCCATATCAAATCATCTTTCTTCTGTTCTCTCTCCTCTTCCCTTTCTCTCTCCTCCACATTATGTTCATTCTTCCCCCTGTCCTTTTCAACTGCACTTCTAACATATTTTCCTATTTCCATTTTTTCTTCCTCTCCAAGAACTTGTATATTGTAAGGTCCCATTATCTGGGGGCTTTTATACTATATGGTCCCATTATCTGGGGGCTTTTATACTATATGGTCCCATTATCTGGGGGCTTTTATACTGTATGGTCCCATTATCTGGGGGCTTTTATACTATATGGTCCCATTATCTGGGGGCTTTAATACTATATGGTCCCATTATCTGGGGGCTTTTATACTGTATGGTCCCATTATCTGGGGGCTTTTATACTGTATGGTCCCATTATCTGGGGGGCTTTTATACTGTATGGTCCCATTATCTGGGGGCTTTTATACTGTATGGTCCCATTATCTAGGGGCTTTTATACTGTATGGTCCCATTATCTGGGGGCTTTTATACTGTATGGTCCCATTATCTGGGGGGCTTTTATTTCTCCTTTATTTGATGATTACATTAAACTTCATTGATCATTAATCACTGATTGAGTCCAGCCACCTCTGCCCAAAATGTTCCTAGTAGATCCATGCCTGCCCATCCCAATTTACTCCAACCAGTCAACAGTGTGTGCATCCCAAATTGCACCCTATTCTCTACACAGTGCTATACTTTTGAACAGGGCTGGTCAAAAGTAGTGCACTATATAGTGAATAGGGTGCCATTTGGGACGCATATATATTCACCATGTGCATTCCTTATTTCTCATTCTCTCATTCCCCATTCCTCAGCCCAGTCTGCATTATCTAACACAGTGTTTGGCTATTTCTGTTGATTGCCTTTCATGTGAGTATTCCAGTCTCTGAGTGGTGCCTTGTCTTCCCACAGTTTCCCTGCTTCAAAAGACTGCCTGACCTTGTTTCCCTGCTCCCTGCTGCGCTGGGCCGGCTGCAGATGGCTAGGCGTGGGGAGTCGATCGTCCTGCTGCACAACAACGCATCTTTGTTTCATTCATTTGCACTGGTAGGGGGGCCATGATGCTATTTATGTATTTAGAATGGGTGGATAATGTGACTTTATACATGTAATGGAGAGATTGTCTTATGTTGCTAATTGGCGTGGCTGGCTGAGCGAGACAGAGAGAGAATGAGAGTGACAGAGAGAGAGAGAGAGAGAGAGAGAGAGAGAGAGAGAGAGAGAGAGAGAGAGAGAGTGTGAGAGAGACAGAGAGAGACAAAGTGACAGAGAGACAGACAGTCACTTCATCCTCTCCTCCTTTTTACGACTGTCTGTCTGCTATTCATCCCTCTCAGAATGATGACACCTCACACATACACATACACACACACAAACACAAACGCACACGTACGTACACACACGGCTAGGCTAAGCCTGAAAATTAAGTAAAGGATTGATGCGTAGGCTGTTTTCTGTCCGTTCCAGTCATAAAAATGCAGAGTGAGGGAAGCATGATTACTTTTTGTCGCTACTCGCAAAGCTACACATACGACACACACACACACACACACACACACACACACACACACACACACACACACACACACGCACAAACACACACTTGCAGAAAAATATTCACATGCACTCACAGATACGGAAAGGCACAAAGACCTTGAGACTTCAGAATGAGACTTCTGAATAAAGTCATAGAATACACAATGAAGATGAATCTGAGAATCTGCTAAGCCAATCCAAACACACCTTTCTATCCAAACAGTTCCCAATCACCACGAAGTTGATGTCTCCAAATCACCATGGAAACCAACCAATACTGGTTGTATTCACATGTAGCCTAAGAATCACATCAAAATTAGGATACATACTCAAAACATGTTAGTTTCATATTGTACTTACAAGTTTGTTTGAAACGAAATGCCTCCATCTGCTTGCTACGTATTTCTACTCTGTCTGACTCAAGACACTCTCACACTGAGATTGACCAGTCAATTACGCTCACACATGCACGCAGGCACGCAAACACACCCGCACACGTGCGCATCAACACAAATACACACACACACACACACACACACACACACAGCAGCTAGTCGATCAGTCAGGCGGTGAAGTAATTGAGGTTTTTAATTAAAGTGGAGGAATATTGGAAAACCAGGGCCTGGTCACTTGACTGACATAAATAACCACACACACACACACACACACAAACACACACTACTGAGCATACACACAGAAACACACCACAAATAAAATAAAATGTTATTTGTCACATGCTTTATAAACAACAGGTGTAGACTAACAGTGAAATGCTAACTTACGGGCCCATCCCAACAATACAGAGAGAACATTTAAAAAAAAATAATAACAAGGAATAAATACACAATGAGTAACGATAACTTGGCTATATACATGGCGTACCAGTTCCGAGTAGATGTGCAGGGGTATGAGGTAATAGATATGCACATATAGATAGGAATACAGTGACTAGGCAACAGGATAGATAATAAACAGTAACAGCAGCATATGTGAAGAGTCAAAATAGTTAGTGAAAAAAGGGGGTCAATGCAGATAGTCCGGGTAGCTATTTAGCAGTCTTATGGCACTCCACTACAGCCCTGTCGATGTGGATGAGGGCGTGCTCAGCCCTCCGTTTCCTGTAGTCCACGATCAGTTCTTTTGTCTTGCTGACGTTGAGGGAAGGGTTGTTGTCCAGGCACCACTCTGACAGGTCACTGACCTTCTCCCTATAGGCTGTCTCAACGTCGTTGGTGATCAAGACTACAACCGTCGTGTCGTCAGCAAATGTAATGATGGTGATGGAGTCCTGCGCGGCCACGCAGTTGTCAACTGTGGATCCGCTGGGGGGAATTGGAGTGGGTCCAGGGTGTCTGGGAGGATGGTGTTGCTATGAACCATGACCAGCCTTTCAAAGCTTTTCATGGTTACATTTGTGAGTGCGACAGGGCGATAGTCATTTAAACAGGTTATCTTGGTGTTCTTGGGAACTGGGATTATGGTGGTCTGTTTAAAACATGTAGATATTAAAGACTGGGTCAGGGAGATGTTGAAAATGTCAGTAAAGGCACTTGCCCGCTGGTCAGTGCATGTTCTGAGTATGCGTCCTGGTAATCTATCTGGCCCTGCAGCCTTGTGAATGTTAACCTGTTTAAAGTTCTTACTCACATCGGATAAGGAGAGCGAGACCACACAGTAAACAGCTGATGCTCTCATGCATGGTTCAGTGTTGCTTTCCAAGCAAGCATTGAAGGTATGTAGCTCATCTGGTATGCTTGCATCACTTGGCAGCTCGCAGCTGGGTTTCCCTTTGCAATCCATGATAGTTTGCGAGCATCAGAGTCTGCGTAGTAGGATTCGATCTTAGTCCTGTATTGAAGCTTTGCCTGTTTGATGGCTCATTGGAGTTCACAGCCGGATTTCTTATAAGCATCCGGGTTAGTGTCCCGCTCCTTGAAAGCGGCAGCTCTAATCTTTAGTTCAATACGGATGTTGGCTGTAAGCCATGGCTTCTGGTTGGGATATGTACTGTACGTACGGTCACTGTGGGGATGACATCGTCAATGCATTTATTTATAAAGCCGGTGACTGATGTGATAAACTCAAGGTTAGCGAATGAGTATTTCAATCTGTGCTAGTGAAACAGTCCTGTAGCTTAGCATCTGCGTTATCGAACCACTTCCGTATTGAGCGTGTCACTGGTACTTCTTGTTTGAGTTTTTGCTTATAAGCAAGAATCAGGAACAGTAATCTCTCAACATTGCAGCTCTTGATTGTCCCAAATTCTTACAAAGACTACAGAACTGATATTGTCAAAAGAAGCGTTCAACCTTTATTAACATAAATATAAAAAGATTTCACTGACAGTTGGCACAAATCCAATCTTGATTGAACACGCCCCCAAATATGCTACTACATTGTCCCCCTACTACATTTCAACGTGCAGTAATGATTGTACCTCATCCTGCGTTATTAACCAAGTGGGAAGTGGGAGATTACCACATACAACTGGGAAAATCCAGTTGAACGGACCTCTAACTGGTAAATACTAGTGGGAAATGTGTCTATCATCCTGAGCTCCAACTTCTCCCACATGCTTACCTCTGACCTCACCTACTAAGGAAATGACCTCAATAACAGCATTTTCAGCAGTTAAATGTAACAACAAAACATTATTTATAAAAATAAAAATATGAATCTCTATAATTTGTTTACAAGCATGATAGCTGTACTTCTAGTTTATGGTTGATTTAGCTTGTTGGCCATTACCCAATTGGCATTTCTCAACGACTTCAAAGCACATGAATGTATCCAACTGGTATTTACAACTTCACAACTGGTGAATTTACACCTCCCACATAGTTATGAATGCAGCATTATATTGACTATATTTGGTAGGAAAATGTACCATTATACTAGATTATCCGCACATGTACCCTAAAAGGTACCGACCAGTATCATGCGAGTTCCTATGTGTACCTCTGAAGGTACTTTATGTGTACCTTTGACATTTTTGTACACTGGGAAACTACACTGTACCGTAACCGTACTCTAGTATTTGAGAGTTTGTGGATATATGTTCTTGGTAACAAATAACCATCTGGTGGCACTGCTGAGATATTAATGCCCTCCAGACCAAAAAGTATTTATATGTACCAGCTATGCGGGTGTCAATATGCCCGCATAGCTGGTACATATAATATGCGGCACAATTATTGACTTGATTCCGGGTTAATTTTCCAGAATAAGACCCTCAATATTTATTGGAAAGGAGCATCAAACTTATCACCTTGCACTTTCACCACCCTCTGAAGTTCATCATTTATTTAATCTGTAGTGTAAAACGGAGAGTTACTGTGTAGGAATGCAGGTGAAATCTGTTATTGAAACAGACATGGTGGCATAGCAGGAAGATTGGAATGCAGTGAACTAAGAGGGTGTGATTTCAAATTCCAGGTAAAGACATGTTAATGACAATATTAATGACAGTATAAATAAATACACACTGTAGTCAAAGTGTGTTAAATATGTAAGTTGGAAACAGTACGTTAAAAGCACTGTGCGTGTATCATAAAAACACATTTATGTTTGCAGGCCATCACCCGTGAAATCTCATGTGAAAATTAGAATCCACATGTGAAAGGTTATGCAATCCCATGTGAAATATCATCACATGTGAAGTGTTCCAAAAACACATGTGTAAAAAATGTGTAAATGTCACGTGAAATAATGTGATTTTAAACATTTAAAATCATGTGGGTTTCCCGTAAGGGCACCCGCCCGTAACGAATGCTATCCACTGCAGCACCATCTTAACTTTCTAAATTGATGCTAAATTTATGCAGGGGAAGAAAACATTAAATAAACAACCAATAACAACAGTAGTAAATATGCATAGAAACACACCTTAGGCCCTTAGACCAGATGGTCCCTAACGGACGTTTCGTCTAATCAAAAAGCTCTGTTGATCTCCAGCCTCCCGGCCAGCAACAGAGGGTAAATGGCCCTCATAGATTGTGATTGTGTAAATATTAGGCAAACAGACATTCACATTCACACACAGACACAAACCTGAACATATACTGAACCAAAAATGTAACGCAACATGTAAAGTGTTGTTTCATGAGCTAAAATAAAAGATCCCAAAAAGTTTATTTCTCTCAAATATTGTGCCCAAATTAGTTTACATCCCTGTTAGTGAGCATTTTTCCTTTGCCAAGATAATCCATCCACCTGACTGGTGTGGCATATCAAGAAGCGAATTAAACAGCATGATCATTACACAGGTGCACCTTGTGCTGGGGACAATAAAAGGCAACTCTAAAAAGTTTTGTCACACAACACAATGCCACAGATGTCTCATGTTTTGAGAGAGTGTTGAATTGGCATGCTGACTGCAGGAATATCCACCAGAGCTGTTGCCAGATAATTGAACGTTCATTTCTCTACCGTAAGTAACCTCCAACGCCGTTTTAGAGAACTGATAACCACGCCAGCCCAGGACCTAAACATCCGGATTCTTCACCTGCAGGCCCTTGCTCAGTCATGTGAAATAATTGATTTATTTATTTAGACGGATTTCCTTACGAACTGTAACGCAAAAAAATAGTTGAAATTGTGTTTTACGTTTACATTTTTGTTCAGTCTGCCTGCAGGAGAGAAGTAGCCATTCATCCCCACAACCACCTATCTGTAAGTCACTGCTGAGAGAAGCTGGCATGGAAGCATCTTCAAATACGCATTGAGGGATAGCAATCATTAGACAATGCAAATGTTTCAACACACACACACACACACGTTCATAGAAAAGTCTATAGAACAAACATATGGCCCATTGCGTGTGATATACAGAGGAAGGGAAAAGGCAGGGTTCAGTAATTATGTTCTGGAGGCAAAGCCAGCAGTGAGACCAGTATTGATGACAACATTGTACAGTGTTGTAAGGCAAGGGTGGAGTTTCTGAGTGTTGGCGAATGCCTAGACAATTCCATATATTCAAGGTCACTGACAGTACTGAAGGTAATACTGAAGGTAAAGAGGTAATATGGGCTGTATATATGCACCATATTTAACGCTAGAGCCGTAAACCTTTCATGGGCGAAAGCTAAAGCACGGCAACATTAAATGACGAAACGCATCGTTCAACATTCAATGACTCTACACACACACCCGAACACAAAACACACACATACAATCACTGTATTCCTTCACAATGGTGTGTTTAATGTGTAGTCAATAAGACCATAAAGAAGAAACAGGAGTGATTGGTCATTGACTGCAGTGCCTAAACTATACAGGGATTATTTTACTACCGGGTGAGTCTTGGGCAGAAAGATACACAAGAGCTGATGGAGCTGATAGGTCATTCTGTATTTACTAATAAAAGCAGGGGTCAAGATTTGCATAAAAGGGTCTGCTAAATTGCATATATTGGGAATCATCCTGATATGTTCCATTATGCATTTATAAAAATATACAAGAACACATCCACCCACACCTACACTGTAACAAATTGCTGTACATTTCCAGCATTTTTTTTTTACAGTTAGCTACTGTAATTCTATATTACTGTACAGTACTGTAAAAAGCAATGATTTATCGGGGCTCAGTGGCATTACGCTACACTGCTGTAATTTTACAATACATTTTTACAGTAAAGCATTGTATTACGTGTTTTGCTGTGTATTTAAAGCAGCATACTGTGAATGATGGTGCATTATGGGAAAATGTTTTGGGCGGGGAAAGAATATATGGCATATTAACATATTTTGAGGCGTGTCTTGTTAGAAGCTCTATTGGTGGCACCCGTTAGCGAGAATGCTGTACCCCACAGAATACAATACCATAACGTATTTTTGCAATCTAACAACCTTCACTTGTAAATCTACAGTAATTTACTAGCTACTGTGATGCCAGTTTACTGTAAAAACTACATTTGTTTTTTACAGTGGACCTGCACAAACAATAATTGCTTCAACTGCCTATCAAAATCAGCAAATAATTAAAGTCAATGAATACACTTAGCTGCTCCCCATCCTTAATTTGTAAGGCATTCTGAGAAGTGGCAGGCAGGCAGCCAAAGCAGTAAACACAAAAACACACACAAATGGCACGCAAGGCATATGGTGGACCTTTCGCTGGCCGAACGCAGGGCCAGATTGAAGCCTGCGCGCGCGAGTTTGTGTGTGTGTGTGTGTGCGCATGCGTGATAGTGTGTGTGCAAGGGTAGTGTGTCTGTGCTTCTCATTTGCATTGGCGGAGCGGCTAGTGGGTTGTAATTAGCGGCAGTGATTAACCAGTCAGTGGTGAGGTTGCGCAGACCAGGGAAGAGCGGAGGACAGAAGGCTTGTAGATTGATAGAGCTGCCCCTACTGACCCTGGCCTGCTGCACTGAATCTTAAGCAGTGTGTGTGTGTGTGTGTGTGTGTGTGTGTGTGTGTGTGTGTGTGTGTGTGTGTGTGTGTGTGTGTGTGTGTGTGTGTGTGTGTGTGTGTGTGTGTGTGTGTGTGTGTGTGTGTGGCAGCGTCCAGGCAGTATCCAGAGGAGCAGTGATTAATGTTGACACAATAAGAGGAAGCCAGGCTGTTGACATCTATTACTGCTCTCTGCTTAACGAGCACTGGGCCATATTCCCTTTATAGTGCACTACTTTTGACCAGAGCCATTTGGGACGCAGACATGGAGACCGGGAATAGGGAACATCTTTCCTTACCATCCTTTTCATGGCTTCAACAGCACCTAGAGCACCTAGCATACTGTGCACCTAACATACTGAGCACCTAGCGTACTGAGCACCTAGCATACTGTGCACATAGCATACTGTGCACCTAGCATACTGAGCACCTAGCATACTGAGCACCTAGCATACTTCCACAGCACCTAGAGCAACTATCATACTGTGCACCTAGCATACTTCCACAGCACCTAGCATACTGAGCACCTAGTATACTTCCACAGCACCTAGCATACTTCCACGGCACCTAGAGCACCTAGAATACTGAGCACTTAGCATACTGAGCACCTAGCATGCTTCCACAGCACCTTGCGCACCTAGCATACTGAGCACTACCATCCCATCACAATCACCTAGAGCACCTAGCATACTGGAAGAGAGGAATAACACCACTACTACCATCCCATCACAATCACCTAGAGCACCTAGTATACTGGGAGAGAGGGGAATAACACCACCACTACCATCCCATCACAATAATTTCATCACCATCCTTTACATCGCTTCTACAGTCCATCCTGATATAGGTCGTTATCCATAAAGTGTAAAAATATGGTTTAGAGCATTATATTTTCTGCAGGGGGGAAAGTAGATCCCCACCTCTGCTAAAACCATTGATAGCTACATGCCGTTTTCAAGGGATTGTTAAATAAATGTTCTAACTACACTACATGACTAAAAGTATTTGGACGCCTGCTCGTCGAACATTTCATTCCATAATCATGGGCATTAATCTGGAGTTTGTCCCCCCTTTGCTGCTATAACAGCCTGCACTCTTCTGGGAAGGCTTTCCACTTGACTACACCTGTCAGCAACGGGTGTTGATGAAATATCCAAATAATTTGAAGGGGTGTAGAATTATTTTTGTATATACGTATAGTGTACATACAAAATATTAAGGACATCTGCTCTTTCCATGACATAGACTGACCAGGTGGATCCAGGTGAAAGCTATGATCCCTGATTGATGTCACTTTTTAAAAACACTTCAATCGATGTAGATGAAGGGGAGGATTTTTAAGCATTGACACAATTGAGACATGGATTGTGTATGTGTGCCATTCAGAGGGGGAATGGGCAAGACAAAACATTGAAGTACTTTTGAACGAGGTACGGTAGTAGGTGCAAGAACTGCAATGCTGCTGGGTTTCTCATGCTCAACAGTTTCCTATGTGTGTCAAGAATGGTCCTCCACCCAAAGGACTTCCAGCCAACTTGATACAACTGTGGGAAGCATTGGAGTCAACATGGGCCAGCATCCCTGTAGAACGCTTTCGACACCGTGTAGAGTCCATGCCTTGATGAATTGAGGCTGTTCTGAGGGCAAAAGGGGAGGTGCAACTTAAAGGGGAATGGAAACACTAGGATTTAGAACGCCAGCTAACTGTAACTGTAAATCACCATATGGGCATTGTTGCATCACTGGCAGGAGAGAAAATGTTGGAACTCCCAAAAATGGCTGAATTTACCGAGTTGCTCAGAGTCTGGGAATTAGTTTATTACAGAGAATTAAATAAATGTTAGTTAGGGAGACAATAAACCTACTGAAGCCGTTCATGTTTGAGACGATCGTTGCCCCAGATCAAATAGTTTGTTCTCGTAGCAGTAACAACACAGACACGCCGCCTGAAACCCCTCAGCTAAAGGGTCGGCGTAGCCAAACACAAACTGGTGTGAGTGGGGATGCTGCCAGATTAATGGCTTGAGTATGAGTGTGTGTGTTGTAGAGAGATGGTGGCGATATAGACACCAGCGGATGGTGTCTGTATCACACAAAGTCAGAGGTTCCTGTCAATCTGTCTGGATGGCAATGTATTTATTGGACGTGTCACTAATCCTTATGAAGGACTTCTTGGCAGAATTGCTTACTCGACCAGTCAGCAGCCGATATGCCAGTTCAATAATTGGAGAATGTTGCTTGATTATAAATTATTGAATTTTGATATCAGTAGTGGGAAGGTGCTCTATATATACAGTATAATCAGTATCCGATAAAGACGTTTTTCACCTGCACTGTATGACACGATGGTAACACTTTTACCTTTTGATTAGACGACCGGAGTTCAAATCGCAGACAGCATCATGATTCATGAAATCTCATTCTAACCAATAATGGGGTGTGCTCATTATAATGTCCATTTTTCTTATGATTTTGTTTGCAAAGCATACAGGCTGGCAGTTTTTCGCCAGTTCACGCTATGGGAACAAGGGAAAATTGGACGAGGTGTACGGCGTCTCATCCCTGCATTTGTCGTTTCCTACATAAAGCGTACATACCCAGAAGCAAAGGCATTTCCATAGAGTTTGAGTGTGAATAAAACCAGTTCATTTTGCATTTATTTTATTTAACTAGGTAAGTCAGTTAAGAACAAATTTTTATCGGACGACGCTGGGCCAATTGTGCGCCGCCCTATGGGACTCCCAATCACGGCCGGTTGTGATACAGCCTGGAATCGAACCGGGGTCTGTTGTGAGATGCAGTGCTTTAGACCGCTCCTTACTCCTGCTGTCATTTTTTTCTAGACATAGACCTAATGCCTGCGCCTTATGTAAAAATAGTATTAGTTAGTTAGATTGTCTACTATAACAACAGGTTCAAGCATAACCAGATAAACTTGCTTTGAATATAAAACTACTTTCATTGCACACTAATCCTGTGTCCCTGTCGCTAGAGTAGTGACTTCAACTAGCTTTTGGATGCCATCACTCTACGTGCAAAAACCTCAATAAGCACCCAATTCAATATGACAGACAATTTGCTAATTCCTGCCAGTGACACACTGGCGTCAGTCGTTACTATTGCAATTTAAAATGGCGCAGACCAAAGCTCCAATAAACCTTGTTGACAATCAAAATACTAAATATAGAGATGTTTTTATGTTAAATGCCCATGTTTAATAATAGTGGATTGAATACATCTTTGATTAGATTTACTTCCTAAAGTGTTTCCATTCCCCTTTAATATTAGGAAGTGTCTTATTGTTTTGTACACTCAAGTCCACACACACACACTTACAGTAAGGTCCAAAATTATTGGCACCCTTGATAAAGATTAAAGAGTAAAAAAGACTGTATACAAGTAATAATACAAATACTGAGCTATATTGTATGCAAAAAAATAGAAAATTATATTATTTGATGCTAATACAATTGCTCAGAGAAAGTTATATATTTTTTTTAAGCTTGGGGAGCCTTTATCTCAAATGTTTTATGAGACTGGAGAAAACATCGGAAGGGATCTAAAACCATCTTTCCAAATCCTTGATATCCTTCGTCTGCGCTTATGGACTTGACTTTTCAATTCAAAGGTTTTTAATGGGATTCAAGTCCGGAGATTGAGATGGCCATTGCAAAATTATGTTTTTGTCGTCAATTAAACACTTCTTTGTGGATTTTGATGTGTGCTTGGGGTTATTGTCTTGCTGGAAGATCCACTTGAGGCCTAATGTCCTGGGACATGGTAAAATAATCACAATAACAAAGGTACTTTTCTTCATAGGCTTCCGTTTTTTGACACCAAACACACTACTAGTGCTCTATTTCCCATGTCATACCAAGTACCAGGGAATTTTAGCCAGAAACCTGGTTGCCTCTGCCACTTGAAGAGGGCAGTCCATAAGCGCAGATGAAGGATATCAAGGATCTGTTAAGATTCTGTATGGAGGAATGGCCTAAGATCCCTCCCAATGATACCATGGCACTGGAGGGAATAGCAGCCGTTTAACGGATTCCTGACCAACTGTGCTATTTTGTGTGTGTGTTTTTGTCTTGATCTCAACCTTTTTTGTACATAATGACTGAAAATAGCTTCTGGACATCAGGACAGCGTTCACGAACCTCGATTTGGATGAGGATTTCTACTTCAACGAATTCAGAGGCGAATGACATACTGCACATCCCGGACCAGGCCCAAATCCCTGACACTCGAAGGAAAAGGTGGCGTTATACAGGCCGGCAATTAATAGAGAATAAACTGGACGAGCTCCTTTCAAGACTATCCTATCAATGTGATCTGAAGAACTGTAATATCTTATGTTTCTCAGAGTCTGGCTGATCAAGGACATGGAAAATATTAATCTAGCTGGACAGAACGGCAGCGTCGGCTGGTGATTTTAATGCAGGAAAACTGAATCACCTGTCACCTGTGCAACCAGAGGCAAAAAAACTCTAGATCACCTTTACTTCTCACACAGACGCATACAAAGCTTTCCAGGCGCAATTTAGATTTTGGCCACTAGAAGGTAGCAGTATATGTGCAAAGTTTTAGACTGATCCAATTCACCATCGCATTACTGTTCAAAATGTTTTATCAAGTCTGCTCAAATGTGCCTATTGGTTTATTGATATATTTGCAAGTACAAAACTGTGCACTCTCCTCAAACAATAGCATGGTATTCTTTCACTGTAATAGCTACTGTAATTCGAACAGTGCAGTTAGATTAACAAGAATGTAAGCTTTCTGCCCATATAAGATATGTCTATGTCCTGGGAAATGTTCTTGTTACCTACAATGTAATGCTAATCACATTAGCGCATGTTAGCTCAACCATCCCGAGGGCGGGACACGATCATGTAGAGGCTAGCACAGACTGGAATATGTTCCAATATTCATCCGATGACATTGAGGAGTTTACCACATAAGTCACTGGCTTCCACAGTGACCGTACGTACATATCCCAATGAAAAACAATGGATTAGAGGCAACATCCACACTGAGCTAAAGGCTAGAGCTGCCGCTTTCAAGGAGTGGGACACTAATCCAGCAACGGCCCCCAACGAAACATCAAACAGGAAAAGCGTCAATACTGGACTAAGATCTAATCCTACTACACTGGCTTTGAAGCTCGTCGGATGTGGCAGGGCTTGCAAACTATCACGGATTACAAAGGGAGACCCAGCTGTGAGCTGCCCAGTGAAGCAAGCCTACCAGACGAGCTCAATGCCTTCTATGCTCGCTTCGAGGCTTGCAACATTGAACCGTGCATGAGAGCACTAGCTGTTCCAGACAACTGTGTGATCACTCTCTATGTAGCCGATGTGAGCAGGGCCAGACGTATTACCAGGATGCGTACTCAGAGCATGCGCTTACCAGCTGGCAAATGTTTTCACTGACATTTTCAAACTCTCCCTGACCCAATCTGTAATACCTACATGTTTCAAGCAGACCACCATAGTCCCTGTGCCCAAGAATGCCAAGGTAACCTGTCTAAATGACTATTGCTCCGTAGCACTCACATCTATAGCTATGGAATGCTTTGAAATGCTGGTCATGGCTCACATCAACACCATCATCCCTGGACCCACTCCAATTCACATACCGCCCCAACAGATCAACAGATGACGCAATCTATATTGCCTCCACACTGCCCTTTCCCACCTGGCCAAAAAGGAAAACCTACAGTATGTGAGAATGCTGTTCATTGACTACACCTCAGAGTTCAACACCATAGTGCCCTCCAAGCTCATCACTAAGCTAAGGACCCTGGGAATGAACAACTCCCTCTGCTACTGGATCCTGGGCTTCCTGACGGGCTGCGCCCAGGTGGTGAGGATAGGCAAAAACACACCCGCCATGCTGACCCTCAACACGGGGGCCCCTCAGGGGTGTATTGTTAGTCCCCTCCTGTACTCACTGTTCACCCACAACTGTGTGGCTCCCTGCCATCCAGCACCTCAATACCAGGCGGTGTCAGAAGAAGGCCCTAAAAATTGTGAAAGACTCCAGTCACCCAAGTCATAAACTGTTCTCTCTGCTACCGCAAAGCAAGTGGTACCGGAGCGCCTAGTCTGGGACCAAAAGGCTCATAAACAGCTTCCTCCCCAAGACATAAGACTGCTGAACAGTTAACCAAATGACTACACTGACTATTTGAATGTACCTCCTTTTTATTTGCACTGACTCTTTTGCACCAGCTCTGTGCACACTCACTGGACTCTAAACACACACTCACACATATTACAATGATACTCCAACACACACACACTACATACAAAACACACGAAACACAAAAGCTAATACCTATACTAACATACTGTATACTACATACTTAATGAGTATTTACTACATACTATATACTATTAGTTAATTTTAGTATACTGTAAACGAACGGTATCATTTCAGTTGAGCATACTAGAGCTTGGCCTGTCTACCGGAAGTTGATGCTGTTGCTATGCAACCTCTTGCTAGCTTGTTAGCATAACAAATGACTAGCTAAACATTTTACGATTTAGAGTGTGTTTGTAAATTCAAATAGCCCTTATGCACATTCCATGACTGAATGTTCTAAGCACACTTCCTACCGGTGTGGCAATTTCCGGTGGCGCATACTATAGAACAGAAGTCAGTCTAGTTGTTATCGACAATATAACATTACTACCACTATGTCACAGTTTTTTACTAAGTGTCTTCAGGACTTGCCTCAAATTAGTATTAATGATATACGTTGAATTGTTATTTCATTCACCTTCATTCACCATGCTGTATACTCCTGTCAGTGCCAGCCAGACTCAGAACTATGCATTTACCTTGCTGACGTTCGCTAGCTTAACGGTTAGTGTCGTCGCTAGCATTACAGGCTAGCTAGCTAGCTAGCTTAATTCATACATTGCTTGTCATGGTATTGGCTATTAACTAGCTTTAATTCAAAACGACCTGGCCAACTAAAATTCCTGCTAGTTCACGTTAGCTAGATAGTTTGTTTCAACTCTGATTTGCTAGCTAACGTCAGGTAGCTAACATTTGAGGGCTGACTCTTCTCATAAACAGTTAACTGTGTAGTGCAAAAAGTATTTTGACAACGTTACATAATTTTACAAAGTAACTAGCTAGATACAGTAAATAGTTAAATTAGCTAGCTAGCTAATATGACTGTAGGCAGCTAGTTACGACGTACTGCCACCAACCACCTTTTTCTGAGCTCTAGCCTCTACATCGACCGGGGAAACTATGGAAGCTCACAATACCATTACATTTTGAAGAAACTGAACACAGAGGCACTGAACAATGTTCATTGGCACCTCCTTCGGAGGGCTTTAATGTAAATGTAGTCACTGCGATCAATTTCAGTCAGAAATGCATTGATGACAGTTAGCTAGTTAGTAAGCTAATGATTAAAACAGTAGCGGAAATCGCTCCGGAAGTCAGTACCCTGGTAGGAAGTAAAAATTGAATGTGGAAGGCGGTATAATGAATAGAGCCTATTGGAGTGCCAGAGCGTTGTCAGATTGTCAGTTTGTAAATTCAGAGCGTTTCGCTCACGGAGCGCACACTGGACGCTCTGGCCGAGGAGTAGGGTTGATCCGAGCATTCAACGGCAGTCAAGCATCCAAGCTAACACACAAACACACATAGACACACTTTCACACTCTTTCACACTCTTCACATATTCTGCTGCTACTGTTTATTTTCTATCCTGATTGCCTCGTCAAGGTAGTTGAGGTACATATTACCTCAACTACCTCGTACCCCTGCACATTAACTCAGTACTGGTACACCTTGTATATAGTCTCGTTATTGTTATTTTATTGTGTTACTATTTCCTTTTTTATTTTGAGCAAATATTTATTTTTAACTGCATTGTTGGGAAAGGGCTCGTAAGTAAGCATTTCACAGTAAAGTCTATGCATGTTGTATTCGGCACGTGACAAATAACATTTGATTTGATTTGTTCTCCAATCTCATAAAACATTTTTAAAAAAGCTCAGTGTTGTTGTCCTTGAGTATTAAAAACAGGAATGGCAATCATTTTGACCGATAGCTTAAACATATATATTTGTTTAAACTAATTGTTAAAGATATTCTATTTTTCTGAGAAATTGAGTTAGTATAAAATAATATAATTTTCAAATGTTTTGACCCTACAATATAGCTCAGTATTTGTATTATTTATTTTAGAGTATTTTTTTGCTCATTTTTATCAAGGGTGCCAATCATTTTAGACCTCCATTCGCACCGACACCCAATATATCAGTCGTCTCTGCACAGCAGGGTTCAATAGCTGTGTGATTGCACTTAACCAATCTACCCCTTAGTTGTCTTGAGAAATGCCCCCACTATTTAGAGTAACGAGTAAGTTATCCCTCCAATATAATTTCCCAGTGTACCTTGCCTCTGTGAATTGTAGAGTTACCACCAATGACTGTATTTGTTAGTGACAGAAACATGGTTGTTGAATACGTTCATGTTCAGGCCTGTGGCCATCACCAAGTGTGTTCCTTAGGTGAACGTTATCATAATTAAACTCTTAATGACAATACATAAGGCCTTATTTTGAAGCCTAGCAAATTTCAGGTAATTTTCCCCAAATTCCCAGATTTTCTAGAAAATGTACCAGAATTTTGCAACCCTACTTGCAAGTCATGTTATTCTGCCTTTCAAAGTGATATGTAAATCTTATTGGAACCAAGCCTGAGTTAAGATATCCAACTGTTTTTATTCACCCGCAACCTGCATTCATAATGACTGCCAGGATTAGGAACAGTGTGAGGAGACTACCTAAGCCATTTAAACTGGAACACCCATTTCAGTAACAAGTGCAAGGAATCTAACTTAATCATTGGATTAGTTTGCGAAAAATATGTTATTTATCTTTGTGTAGCATAAGAGTATTCAATCAATCATTCATACATGGAAAACACAGATATTAAAAACTATTTTCAAAAAATCTACCTGCAGCTGAACATGCTGGGTAATAAGTTTTTTATCATAACTTGATGTGACTTCTCATTTAGTTTTGAGTCAGTACCAAACATTTTAAGTAAAAAAGACTTTTCATTGACTTTGAGTTCAACTTACTAAGTATTTGAGTGAAAAATGCCTTTGACTTTACAGTGTACCATTCGTAGTTCTAGATCTAGGATCCCTATTACACTCCCTTCCATTTGACACTTCCTTTTCCTTGATCCCCCTCTCATTATCACAATCTGTGACTTGTCTTTGAAGGAGCCGAGACGATAAAGCACCCAATATCAGCCAATCTCCACCTCCCGCTTTCACACAACCTGACTCTCAATCAGATAGCGGAAACTTTGCTGTGGTGTATAGTGCGTGCGTGTGTGCGTAGAAACGGTGGCCTTTCAAACCTAAACCCTGTTCAAAGGCAGCCCTTAGAAAGAAGATAAGCCCTGTTTATACTGAAGAGAATGGGACTAGAAGTCAATTACCTGCTCTGTAATGGGAATGATTCACTGGGCTAGGTCTATGTTATATACATTAACAGAGATGCCCTCATCCTAGTGTGTTTAACAGTAGGGTGCCCTGCACTGTAAAAGGGGTTACCATAAATTTGACAGTAATTTACAGGTAGCTCGGTGGCAAATAAAATTCACACCTCCTGTAATATAAATACGGTATCAAAGCAAGCAAATATAGTACAGTAACATGTTCTGTATTATACTGTAAGAAAGAAAGTACTACTAATCAGAATTAATTCATTAATTACATTTATTGAGGGGGGGGGTTGTATTTCACAGTATTTTACTGTAATTATAAGGGATTGGTGCAAGCAGGTTGACTACTAGGTAAGTGTTTACACATTACAGGATATTCATCAATATTTGGTGTTTTAAATCCTTTGCACTTCTAGAGGCCTTAACAAAGACTTCCAAACTGGCAGTGACTACAGACCAAAAGGACATGGCAAAATTAAGGTTGAAGACTAGCTGTCACTCCAATTTGTCTCCAATACGTGTTAAATTGATTGTGCAGTATAACCACATACTGTAGGAGTTAAATTGGTAAATCATTCCCTCTCACGGATGCAACAAATATAGCCTCTTACAAGGCACGCCTCAAAGGATTTCAGGAAAACCAGTGCATTTTGGGAAAGTTACTGGCATCATCCTAGATACCTTTGCCTGTCGTTGTGCCCTTGAACCATTACTTCCAGCCCCTCGACTTGTGTGTGTGTGTCTCAGTTGGGTTTGTTAGATCCTGGCTCAAGATTGTAACAAACATCAGGAAACCAAACACTAAGGAATAACAAAATGAATTTATTCCATAAATAAAGTAAACTCACAACAATAATCAGATGCGGCGTGAAGGTCAGTAAATGAAGTGTCAACTGCCAAAACCACAACGAAACAACCAAAGGTATGCATGGAGAGAGGAATCTCTTGCTGAAGGGGAAAATGGTGGCTTTATGCCACAGCTGAGCTTTCACAGGTGAGCCCCGTCAGCTTGTGAACAGAAAGACACATTTCTGTTCACTGTAACTTAATGGACAATAAAGTACATCTTACCTTAATTAACAGTAACAGATTGATTTAAATATTTGTTCCAGAAGGAAATAGAATACATACGCCAATACACACCTAAACCATCATTTCTGTTTAGATTTCCCCCTCTGGAAAAGTCCTAATAAGAGTAACTCTAAGGATGGATGGAGTTGTGCCGTGTGATGAGGTCCTCGTTAGGGCTGGTGATCAGTATGTGTGTGGGTGGGTGGGCGTGTGTGTGTGTGTGTATGTATGTATGTATGTATGTATGTATGTATGTGTGCGAGCGAGCTTGTTCACATGTGTATCCTGTAGTCATGGAGACAGTCATGATTAAAGGAATTAACCAGGGACTCTGTCTGACTCACAAATTGCACCCTATTCCAATAGGGCTCTAGTCAAAGGTTGTACACTATATAGGGAATAGGGTGCCATTTGGGACACAGACCACTCTCTGACCAGTGTGGCCAGTCCATAACCACAGGGCGGCTCATCCTCGTGTGGTCTAAGCAGTAACATTGATCTCCTCCCTTCCTATTGACCATCTATCTAGCTCACCCAAGGAAACCAATGCCATCTTCTACTCTTTCATATTTGTGTTGATACATAGTCAATATTATTGGCTTTGTAGGCCTAATAGGGTTTGTCTCAGGTATAGGGTTAACAGAAGGGTGTTTAGCTCAAGGTTATTTGATTTGAAGAACTTCCATATTGACAGCCAGTGAGACAAATGGTTTCTATGTCAGTCTGTCTGTCCTATTGTTCGAATGTCACCATGAGAAGGAGGTGATTGGAAACTGATTGGTCCGTATAAATTATGTGGGAATTGATTGAAGGAATATGTTATGTCTATAAAGGGCAATCTGCTATTGGGACATGCATTTTGAACTTCTAAATAAATGATATGTACAAATGTATTATTCAAGAATATAACTTATGAATGCCTCATGAGCATAGTTTAACTGTCAAAACCAATCAGAAGCCCTTTTAAACAAAACATCCCAAAAAAGAACACTACCAAACCATCCTGTCTGCATTTATATCCCCGACTATACCCCCTACCAACTGATTTCACTCCTAATCTCTTATGAGATAGCATCCAGGCCAAAACCTCCAGCCTCTAAACTCTAAAGGTTTGACTTGACTTTTGCATCTCTTTCTTCCTCCCCTTCTTGTCTCTGTGGTCCAATAGTATCGATTGGCCATTTGGAGCCAAGGAAGTCCAAAGAGACAGGAATAATTACAAGGAGATAAGGCAATCTACTGCAATTAACCACTGTTCTTCCCCCAGTGGCTGAGACCAGCCCAGCCCTGCCAGGGCCGCAGCCCATCTGAATCTCCCTTTTAAATAGAAAATTAATTACCTCCCAAAATCTAGCTAACCGCCACCACCACACACATACACACACAGACACGCAAACACACACACACACACACACACACAAAAACCTCTGCCATCACCGCCGTCGCCCCACTGAAATATAGAAACAATTAACCAGGAATTAATTCTAACACATGCAGCCCCTTATCACTAAAGGGGCATATTTTAACCGCAGCATTATAACACCATTAAACTAAATTAATTGTAAACGTTGGGTTTTTGATCCATGGTAGTAAATCACAGGTTTTTAAAGCTCTGTGGTAGAGATAACATTAAAGTCATTGTTAGACATTTTGTAAGGTCGCAGAGGTCCTTCTGAAAGACATTTCTTTGAAAAGGCTTTTCATTAAAATAAATAAATCTTGTCAAGTCATTTAGTCTAAAGCCTGTTCAGAGAGAGGGAAAGGAATTATCTTTAAATGTCAGGGACACATTTTTATGTTTTAGAAGCCAAAACCATTTTAGTAGTCAGAGCACAAATATATATTATTAATCTGAACTGCCAAGTGATAAGTCTTAAAACTATAGAATGTTCACGATAGAAAGTTGTTCTTATAAAAGAGAATAACCTAACTGGACAAATAGAAGTAATAGATTGTTGTGCTCAGTTGTAAAGGGTAATATGTTAGTTATGTCCTGATAATAAGTGGGGAGAGAAAGAGGACAGTTCACCTTCTACTGTACTAGTTGTAAATATTAATAAACACATACACACACACCAGAGGAGGCTGGTGGGAGGAGCTATCGGAGGACGGGCTCATTATAATGGCTGGAATGGAATAAATGGAACAGAATCAAACATGTTTGACTCCGTTCCATTCCAGCCATTACAATGAGTCCATCACACACACACACACACACACACACACAACTTCTGCAGTATCATCTCTCTCTCTCTCTCCCTCTCCCTCTCCCTCTCCCTCTCCCTCTTGTTGTTGTTTATTTCAGAATTACAAATTTCAGCTAATTTTACAGCAGATTACCGCAATGTCAGGCCTAGCCCTCCCTCTCCCCTGGTGGAGCGAGTGAGGGAGCAGTTTTATAATTTCTCCCAGAAAAAACTTTCAAGGCAGTTTTTGGTCTCCCAGCTCTTTGATATTTCTATGCCTTGTTCCCCCGGTTCCATGTTGTAGCCTGTGAGGTTAAAAACAAGTCAGAACTTTTTTGAAAGGGAATTTTAATAAGCATACGGTCACCCTGCAGGTAATTAGCAAGGGGATGGGGTGAGAGAGTGGGGGATGAAGAGAGAGTGGGGGGAGAAGTGGGAGAAGGAGAGGGAAAGAGAGTGAAGGAGAGTGAAGCTGTGTTAAAAGAGACAGCCTCCAGCCAGCTTGTACAGAGAGTGAATAGCCCAGTGTAGTGTACTGTAACAGCAGCCTGCTCAATGTACTCCACACAAAACCTCATACCATCAAAAAGCATTTCAAATCCATTTGTTTTCTCTCGTTTTCAGCAGGGACTGCCCCCTTTTATTGAACCCTTCCCTGGCTGTCCTTTTCCCCCCTCTCTGTTCTACAGAAATCAGGCTATTCCCAAAATGTCCGATGTCCCAAGTTTTACAGCATGAGGAAAACATCTTGGAAAAACAACAAAAACAACAGCAACACCATTCATCTGTATCTCCCACTGCTCTGATAGAGAAGAAATACAGGCGTTAGTGGTGTTGGGATGTAGCCATCAACAAGCAAAACATTAGAAGGGGGTCTGGGGGGACTCCCACCGCAGAAGAACTCACATGCGTTTCCCAAAACACCATGTGGGGAGAAATTTCAATAAGTGTGTCGATACTGATAGCATCGAAAAAAAGGCAGCTGCTCTCAGATCAGCATGCTCCATTCTAATCTTACCTTAACATTAAGATACTGACGACAGATCAGCTCCTAGAGAGAAAATATCACCTATGTCTGCAAACATAGAGGTGGCTTATTCTAATGTTTAGTCTATGCACTAAAAAAATATTTGTTGTTAGGTCTCCACATACAGACAGTAGCCTACAATTAGCTAAATATACCTCAATTGATTGAACATGAAATGTATTTAAATATTATTTAAGTATGTAGGCCGATGTAGCCTACTGTATTGTTATTTTAATGCAGTCATCTTTTTACCATTTTACCCGCTTGTTTATAACAATTGCAAAGACATTGGCAACTTTGTTGTCACGGATCCCCCACGATACCGCTGCTCTATCCGTGCACCAGCTCCGGAGGTCTACGTCACCGGTTTTCTAGGTGTCACTGAACTGTCTCATTATACATACCTGGTTCCCATTCCTCCTGATTAGTATGTTATATACTTTATATTCCCTCTGTTCACCATCGTGTTGTCTCTTATTTTATTCCATGTACGTTGGTCTTGTGAGTACCTGTGCTCAGTCGTAGCGGCTTTCGTGCTGCGTGTTATTGGGCACTTGTTGTTACGGGTCTCATCCAGTGAATTATGTGGAGGTTTATACCTCACTTGTTTGGATTACAGCCCTGTGTTTTATAGATATACTGTATATACGTGCTTTATTTTGGGTGAATAATATATAAAACTTACGTATTCCTGTGCCTGTCTACTATCGTTGTTCAACGTGACATTTGTATTGTTGTCAACTTCATTCTGAAGTTATCGGCGGTCACAGAGAGACAGATAAACATCTTGATTCTATGTTTAGCGGAGATCTTCTGTGTATAAAGTGACGCGCAGGGGCAAAATAGCTACTAACCAATTAGCTGTTCTGAGGCAGTTGGTAAAAAACATTGGTTTTGGGAAACAGATTGGAGATTTAATAATGCACCTATGAAGGTTATAACATTTAACTTTTGGGAAACCGGGCCCTGAACAATAAAATATGTTAGACAAAACACATACACTAATGTTTTTTCATCCATTAAAATAACATCAAATTGATCATAAGTGTAGACAGTGTAGATATTGTTAATGTTGCTGTCTAAAAGGCCAGCATCCCGGAGTCGCCTCTTCACTGTTGATGTTGAGACTGGTGTTTTGCGGGTACTATTTAATAAAGATGCCAGTTGAGGACTTGTGAGGCATCTGTTTCTCAAACTAGACACTCTAATGTCTTGCTCAGTTGTGCACCGGGGCCTCCCACTCCTCTTTATATTCTGGTTAGAGACAGATTGCGCTGTTCTCGATTAAAGGCTGCCAAGAAACTGAAGATCTCGTACAACGCTGTGTACTACTCCCTTCACAGAACAGCACAAACTGGCTCTAAGCAGAAAAGAAAGAGGAGTGGGAGGCCCCGGTGCACAACTGAGCAAGAGGACAAGTACATTAGAGTGTGTCTAGCTTGAGAAACAGATGCCTCACAAGTCCTGAACTGGCAGCTTCATTAAACAGTACCCACAAAACACCAGTCTCAACATCAACAGTGAAGAGGCGACTCTGGGATGCTGGCCTTCTAGGCAGAGTTGCAAAGAAAAAGCTAGATCTCAGACTCGCCAATAAAAAGAAAAGATTAAGATGGGCAAAAGAACACAGACACTGGACAGAGGAAGATTGGAAAAAAGTGTTATGGCCAGACAAATCTAAGTTTGAGGTGTTCAGATCACAAAGAAGAACATTCGTGAGACGCAGACCAAATGAAAAGATGCTGGAGGAGTGCTTGACGCCATCTGTCAAGCATGGTGGAGCCAATGTGATGGTCTGGGGGTGCTTTGGTGGTGGTAAAGTGGGAGATTTGTACAGGGTAAAAGGGATCTTGAAGAAGGAAGGCTATCACTCCATTTTGCAACGCCATGCCATACCCTGTGTACGGCGCTTAATTAGAGCCAATTTCCTCCTACAACAGGACAATGACCTAAAGCACAGCTCCAAACTATGCAATAACTATTTAGGGAAGAAGCATTCAGATGGTATTCTGTCTATAATGAAGCAGCCAGCACAGTCACCGGATCTCAACCCTATTGAGCTGTTGTGTGAGCAGCTTGATCGTATGGTACGTAAGAAGTGCCCATCAAGCCAATCCAACTTGTGGGAGGTGCTTCAGGAAGCATGGGGTGAAATCTCTTCAGATTACCTCAACAAATTGGCAACTAGAATGCCAAAGGTCTGCAAGGCTGTAATTGTTGCAAATGGAGGATTATTTGATGAAAGCAAAGTTTGAAGGATTTATTATTATTTAAATTAATTCATCATTATTTATTACCTTGTCAATGTCTTGACTATATTTCCTATTCATTTTTGCAACTATGTTTTCATTGAAAACAAGGACATTTCTAAGTGACCCCAAACTTTTGAACGGTAGTGCAGCGCAAATGAATTTTCGAAAGACACCTTTTGCATATGGGTATGCTGTAAGATTTTGTATAATCACCTTCCGGTGTAAAATTCAAAATAAAAAAAGTTCTAATTGATGAATTAGGCTGTTTGAGAAGGTTTGAATTCTAAGCAAGATGCATACACATTGTAGTAGGTCGAAGCTGTGTGCTGGAAAACCTGTGAATTTTGTGTGAATTTCCATTCTTTTTCGGCTTCAGACCAATACCTGCTTCTCAACTTTTTCTTTTTATAACAGTAGCGTACAGTCACAGGTCAAACCACCACAAAGCACAGAAAGACTTTTTAAACTAGACCATGTTCTTTGACCAGACAGGCCAATAAGTATTTAACAACAACAACAACAACAACAACATGTGGAGAGTGTCTCTTCACAAGGTTGTGATATGGTATGTGTTAAACCTTACAGCAAAGGACTTCGTAAATGTGCAAGCAGCTGATGGTCTTCTATCTAACCTTAAGATAGAACCTGCTTTAAAAGCATTTCATCAAGGCTTAATTTAAACAGCGACAGGAAGGAGCCTATAGCTCAGTGGCAGTGGCTGACTCCTCCTGACTGATCTCTGATCTGATCCTGGATCATTTAAAACAGTAGCTCTGGCTGACTCCTATCTGACGGACTCTGATCTGATCCTGGATCATTTACTGCTGACATTACTCCTCTGACAGCCCTCGTCTGGCCGGGGTAGTTCTCCCGGCGCCTCACCCCTCCCTGTGTCTCACAGAGATATTTAGTTTTAACCAGGCAGCCCAGCCAAGCCCAGAACAAGGTGGTCATTGGATGTGTCTAAGGTGGAAACAGTCGACCACCATGGAAACCGGAGTACGGCTTAATAAATAGTGGGTTAAGACCATCAAGGAGCAAGAGGGATGGCAGGTAGTGTATTGCAGGGTTTCCCAAACTCGGTCCGGGGTGCTTATTTTGTTTTTCCCTAGCACTACACAGCTGATTCAAGTAACCAACTCATCATCAAGCTTTGAGTATTTGTGTAGTTGCATCTGTGTAGTTCTAGGGCAGAAACCAAAATGTGCAACCAATGGGGGCCCAAGGACCGAGTTTGGGAAACCGTGGTGTACGCCGTGGATTGGATAAGGCGCCATTTGTGAGGATGAGTGTAAATGCAGTGTCAAGCGTTATTGCTGTTTGTGTGTGTGTGTGTGTGTGTGTGTGACCAGTGACATGTCACACAGTGTGGTACCTGACAGCTCACCAAGAGGTGTGACATGGGGTGAAGCAGACGTACAGAGGTACATACAATCACACATTGGTGACACACAGGAGAGCCTCGTTAAAGGGCACGTTAGGGGAGATGGGACATATCTGAGACCTACCACACACACACACACACACAACCTCATACAGGGGATTGGTATAGCTAGCTAAGGGGCCAGGGGACGAGATGGGGGGGGGGGGGAGCTGTCAGCTGGTTCTGCTTGAATACTCAGTGGCATCAAGGCCACACACACACATACACACATTGCTGAATTCAGTTGGGCTTGTCGCAGACAGAATTGGCGCATTCGAGCGGATCACTTATGTCAAGTCTGTGACCACCTTTTAAAGTGTGTTGCATTCTGGGGATAAAAATTGTCCGACTTGTGCCTACATGTCGACTGTATGAACTTTACAAAAATCATGTGATCAAAGGTCATGAAGTTTTGACTGCAGTCGACTGCAAGTTTCTGCAGTTGCTCTTCACCAACTTCACACTGCAGACATTGCTTGCATTGTGGGAGCCTCTATTGTCAACCAATCAAATACGACCTCTGAAAAGTACACGGAGCCACAGCAACACAGCTGTCAACACGCCGACCAACCAACCGACCCCTCAGCACCCACCATCTCCTCTGTCAGGACCAGCATGCAGCTCTGCTCTGACAAACAAATGAAACTGCAACAGCTCTCTGAGAACATAGTCAGGCTGTTGTTGCTGTTGCATAAATGGATTTGTTTCACCCTATTTCCTTTAATACCTTTTTGTGTGTGTGTGTGTGTGTGTGTGTGTGTGTGTGTGTGTGTGTGTGTGTGTGTGTGTGTGTGTGTGTGTGTGCGTGTGCATGCGTGTGTGCACGCATAATAGAGATAGGCTTTGTGTGTCATCCCTCGTTTAGTGTTAGTGGAGGAGTGTGATGATGTGGGGAGTATGTGATGGAGGAGAGGAGACAGGTGACCTTAAGGTCACCACTGAACTCTCATCATATTGAACCAGTGTGAGATCACATGCAGGGGGTCGCACAATCACTGGCCTAAACACAAGGATACACACACACACACACACACACACACACACGCAGAGACACAAACACGCGCGCAAGGGGGTGGAAAGTCCTTGCCCTGCACAGCATCCCTGTCCAAACTTGAGATAGCTGGCTGAAGGAGGAGAGGAGAGGTCAATATATAAGATAGACAACGTACTACCCTCACAGTCAGATCGGTCTAATTCACAGAGCAACAAGTGGGCAGTAGTTTGCAAAAAAATAAGAAAAAAAGCTCCATGTATTCCATGGCACATAAACACTATACTTTTACCATGTTTACCACGTCTTTTTCTCTTTAAGAATGGGTTTTATTAAACATTAAAGCAGTCTATTGATTCCAATCTTCCCTCTCTCAAGTTGTGTACGAAATGACACCCAATTCCCCATGTAGTGCACTACTTTTGACCAGGGCCCCTATAAGTAGTGAACTATATAGGGATACCTAGTCAATTGTACAACTGAAATGTGTCTTCTGCATGTAACACAACTCCTCTGAATCAGAGAGGTGTGGGGGGCTGCCTTAATCTACGGCACCCTGTTGTTCTGCTCAGGGGCAGAACAACAGATTATTTCCTTGTCAGCTCAGAGATTTGATCCAGCAACCTATCGGTTACTGGCCCAACGCTCCTACCCGCCAGGCTACCTGCCGCTTGGGAAGGGAGCAGGGTTCCATTTTGGGACACAACTTGAGAGGTTAGCCTGGAATCAATAGTCTACTTTTATGTGTAATAAAACTTATTCTTAAAGTGAAAAAGACAGTGTGTTAAAAGGCAGTTAATCAGTTAGCACAGTGTTGAATGTAGAATATGGAATGTTGTCAGGAGAATGTTTGATCACCTCCTCTAATTGGTAGCTAGCTAGAATACCTCCTCTGCTCTCCAAAACAGCTCAATGAATACAGCTTTAACACCTCCAACCCTAACACACACTTGCAGACATGCATGTGCACACGCACACACCTCCAAGCTAACCGTCTCAGACAGAGAAAAGAGAAAACTTCCATCCCTTCCTTTGGTGAAGAGTGGGAGGATGGAGGTGATTGTGATTATTATTCTCTCTCTCTCTCTCTCTCTCTCTCTCTCTCTCTCTCTCTCTCTCTCTCTCTCTCTCTCTCTCTCTCTCTCTCTCTCTCTCTCTCTCTCTCTCTCTCTCTCTCTCTCTCCCTCCCTCCCTCCCTCCCTCCCTCCCTCTCCCTCTCCCTCTCCCTCTCTCACTCCCTGCAGATCTGCCCATTATCCCATGTTCCCTCATCCAGAAATAGAGACTAAATACTCTGACAGGAAGAGACCGAGCATGGCTAAATACCCTGCTCCTGTTGTGAGTGGCTGGCCCTACACAGCGCTTTTCCTCTATTCCTATTTTAAGGTGCTACCCTCCCTGATGTCAGTGACACACACACACACACACACACAGTGAGCTGGAAACAACTGGCCATCAGAACCATAAACTGAGCACAACTTGCCAGCTCTAACGCTACAGAGTAATCTCTATTGTCCATACAACTAGCCTCTAGCAACAGGACCAATGGAGAACACAACACAACAAATGCATCAAACTTCATGAGAGAGCGCACCCCCACACTATCCTGCAGTGTCTGCAGCAGTGTCCGTTAATGCAGCTCTGGAGGCAGTAAACTCACCATAAGCACTGAATGGTGACTCCTGAACGTATCCCCACTACAAGTCCCAAGATCTGTCTCGGTCTTTCTCTATATCTCCATCTCTCTCTCTGCATATTTCTCTCTCTATCTCTCCCTCTCTCTATCTTCCTCTCTCTCCCTCTCACGCTCTCTCTCTCTCTCATTCCTCTCTGTTATAGCAGCATTGGACTGGATGACAGAGCACTGGACTTTATCTAAGTGGAGGCCAGTAGGGCTACATCACTATATCATCCATCCAGCGGACACCTCCAGGGCTGCTCAGCACTCAGTACACCAAGAAATAAGCTCTCGTTCCTGGGTAGTGCAGAGGAAGATGGTGGAGTAGTCTGGAGTTGAGGATGTTGATATGTTTAATAGCAGAGGGGTGCACAACTTTTGTACTGACGTCTTACTTTTCGTTCTTTTGTCTATGATTTTTAATAGCTAAATTAGTGTCTCTGATTTAGAAGTTGCTCCAAACGTCAAATGTTGAAGTGTTCTTGACACCCTGTGTTGATCCTCCTGCTCAGCATCATTCCGTTTGTCAAAACGTCAAATGGATCCGGAGTCATGGAAGTACATCTATCCGGCACCCTCAACCACAACCCCCAAGCAAAACCCAAGCCTACTTGATGGTTCTGGTTTTGAAGGTATCAGGACACGCACAGGCGTCTAATTTTGAAGTCAATCTTGAGCGATCTGCCTGCTGAAATTGATCATATTTTTGTAGCCGAGCACGAAAGTGTCTAACATGCTGCTTTGAAACACTGGGACTGCCTTTTTAATTTCACACTACATTAAGCCATATACAATGCAGGCTTTTACAGACAGTAAACTATCAAGAGAGAAATACAAACCTTACATGAAATCCTGCTATTTAGAATATTCTGATGCAAACTGATAGACTATTGGTTCAATTTTTATTGGTTCAATTTCCTCCTCCCCTGTGAGTTAAGTGCGTTTGATAAAAACATTTCTCAGTGTAGGTGATGGTCCTTGATATACACACATGTCCTGGTTGGCGTGAAGGTTGTGTGAAAGTTGTGTGGATAACAGGAATTCAATGAATTCTGTCGGAAGCCTAGTGAACTCATGACACTCCCTACGGTAGACTCACATATTGACTATAGAGTGTACACGCTTAATGTGCATGTAACGGGCCCTCGTCCTCTCCAACGATCATCCTCGCCGGGATTCTAACCGGCGGTCAGGGGAAGATGGTAGTAACACCCGCGAGGTTTGAAACAAAATACACAGGGTTAAATAGTGACCCTGATGACCAATGTGGAACAGGTGTGGGTCATCAGTGTCACTATTTAACCCTGTGTATTTTGTTTCAAACCTCACGGGTTATTGTTCTATGTGTGTTGCCGTCTTTATTAAATGTTACCAACTCAATCCTTCTTCTCCTATTCGTCTTTTGCCTCTACACTCACTTTCACCCCTCGCAATATCACAGTGCACTTAAAGAGGTCTGTCATTCATAGGTTGATATAAGGAGACATACATCTTTTGGCCTGTGGCAAAACCTACATTCCATAGTATAGACGTTCTTGAATGTTTTGTGTCGGAATCAGAGAGAATTCCATAGGCTCTTGAGCGCTAAGAAGCATTCTACAACTTGTGTGATCACAAAACTTGAATGAGATTCTAATTCTATGTGATCAACCCTTACAGAAAAAACACATTAATTTCACATGATCACGTAACACATTTAAAAAGCAACATGTGATAACATGAAAATACACAAAATACATAAATACACAAAATACACATTTGAGCACGTGAAAACATATGAGGACAAAATAAATGTGACAACATGGGGATGCAAAATGTCAACATGTGATACCATGAAACTACATGTTTCTACATGACAACATTTTTCTCACATATGAAAGTGCAAATGTTCATATGTTAAAATGGAAATTCGATTTTCACATATTAACGTTTTCACATGTGAAAATGCAGTTCCACATGTTTGATTTTGACATGGGAAAACGCTAATTCGATTTTGACATGGGAAAACGCTAATTCGATTTTGACATGAAAAATGTTTTCAGATGTGAAACTGTAAATTCCTGTAAATCTGCAATTCACATGTTAGGTGGAAACATGTTATTCTCTTTACATGAGAAAAGGTGTTGTTAAAATGTTTACTTTATATTGAATAAATGTGAACATATGGTTGCACATGTGAAAATTTCAGCTCAACATGTGAAAAGCCTATTTCTCACCACAGCCTGCTGAATTTGCAAGATAACTTTTCTTTCATTTTGATTTCGGCACAAATAAAATTGTGGCACTGACTCGCCCATGGATTGACGTTTCAGCATATCAATGAAGAGTTTGGTGTTCGACTAGCCATGTGTGACATGCACGCAAAGTTACAATCCTGCTAGAATTAGCAGCAGCTGGACGAGCAATATCCACCGTTGTAGTACGGATGAAGCCTGAGCTGGAATGTGAAGCTAACTAAAGCTGGTTAGCTTTAGAAAATCTGAGTAGATCTAGCTTGCTTCGTAGGATACCCCTCAGGCCAGGTCTCCATGACAACCCTGCCAACTCATTACCGTCTAAAGGCCCACACTGTCTCCTGTATCACCTTCACTCTGACACACACACACACAGGGACACACAAACACACAAACACTTTTATGACATGGAAAAACACACTAACCTGTGTATAAGCCTCAGGGAGAGAGACTTCACTACATTTCCCAGCCAGGTTACTTGTGATACAAGTCAGTAATCGAAGTCCATCCATGTCTGAGGACGTTAGGAGATGATGTGGAAACCGGCCGCTACAGGCAACAGTGAGCGCTGTTACCTTCAAGTAGTTTTCGGTTTTTGGCATTGTGGACAGGGATGGCTGATGGTCATAAGCATCGGTCTCTAGTGCCAATGGTCGCATGTTTGAATCAAGTGATAGAAAGTTGTTTTTGAGATGTTTTGTTTTAAAACTATCCCAAACCTTAACCCTTACCTTAATACCCAGTGGTGGAAAAAGTACCCAATTGTCATACTTGAGTAAAAGTAAAGATACCTTAATAAAAAAAGACACCCAGAAAAAGAATACTTGAGTAAAAGTGTAAAAGTATTTGATTTGAAATATACTTAGGAATCATTTTCTTGTTTTCTTTATTTACTTACGGATAGCCAGGGACACACTCCAACATTCAGACATAATTTACAAATGAAGCATATGTGTTTAGTGAGTCCTCCAGATCAGAGGCAGTAGGGATGACCAGGGATGTTTTGTTGATAAGTGAGTGAATTGGACCATTTTCCTGTCCTGCTAAGCATTCAAAATGTAACGAATACTTTTGGGTGTCAAGGAAAATGTATGGAGTAAAAAGTACATTATTTTATTAGTAAAGTAAAAGTAAAGTTGTTGTCAAAAAATATAAATATTAAAGTACAGAGACCCAGTGGCGGACTGGCTGTCGGGAACCCCGGGACATTTCCCGGTGGCCTGAGGGTCGTTTTGGCCTGCCGTGAATAGTCAACTTGACCAGCTATAATATAATAAGCAGGAATGAGTTGATGGAGAATCCAAGCATTAGGCCCGACTCTCACTCTCTCGCTGCAGTGTCCGCCGCACGAGGGTGCACGCGCCAAAAATGACATCAGGTCTCTCCGCGACGCACATAGCAACCGTCTACCTGCTTCTCTACCGATAACATTTTAGACGACATGGACGGTCATAAAAGGAAAGGTGGAGCAGAGAGGGAGAGAATAAAAAATAGAAAGGCCTTTGCTACAGACGCAGCTAAATACTGCAAAATAAGCTACTTGTTCGCAAGTAAGGGACCATGTCAGTCAAAAACACTAGCTAAAACATACACACTGACACACACAATCGACACCCAGCATGGCTAGCTAAGTAGCCTAGCTAATAATAGTGACACAACGACCGGTAGGCTAAACAGTTTGCATGTCTTACATCTTCGTGGAGGAATTATAATGAGTGCAACATAGCGATCAAATAGGTGCTCCTGCAGAACTGGAGATGGTGGTCAGTTCAGAGTTAGACTCAGAGCAGGAACATTGAGGTACAATTTAAGAGCACAAACCTAAATATGTAGGCTATGATTTTAGATTAATATGTGCTTTATTTATGAGATTATCAGTAGGACTGTAATCGGGGGCATACAATTGATGACTGCACAAGTAATACAAGTTTAAGTTTAGGTTATTTACAATGTTAATCTCATTCTGCAGAGCAACCAGATATACAGAGAGAGAGTGAGAGGTTCAGAGCCCAGTACAGGTAAAATTGAAAGGGCCAGCGAAAGCACTGAAAATCCATTTGATTATTTTGCCCGTCCTCAGTCCAAGGATTTTGACTTATATTTTCAGTACCAACCAAAACAAACCCCTGAAAATAATAATTCCTAATGTATTCCACTCCAAAGATGGCACAGACAGAAAATGGCTGACATACAATGAAGTAACTTACTCCTTGTTCTGCTCAGTAAGTCTTGCATTAACAAAACCTTCAACCAGTGAGACCCATAGAGAAAGTGCAGAAGCCTTTTTCCTCAGAGCCAGCAAAGCAGACATCCGTACCCTTCTGAGTGATAAGCAAATGTCAGTTCAACAAGACCAGGTCAGAAAGAGGAGGCAGGTCATGGAACATGTGATTGATGTAGTTCAAGTTATTGTAAATGTGGGCTTAGCTACAGAGGACACAGACACGAAGCTGCATATAACTTGGAAAACATGGCCGTCAATCATGGCAAGTTTCTTGAGCTTATATTGTTGCTAAGCAAATATGATGTCTGCCTACAAGAGCATGTTAGTGATTGCATTGACAAGAGCAAGAAGCAGATGGGAAGTAAAGGAAGAGGGTCCTTGGTAACTATGACATCCAAAACAACAGCAAATAAAGTAATTGAAGTCATCAGAATGTTGATTCAATAGAAAATTGCTGTTGAAGTTGGAAAGGCAGGGATGTTCTCAATACAAATGGACACAACCGGATTTACAAGACCAGTGTGCAGTAGTTCTGCAATATGTCACTGATATTGTCCACGAGAGACTCATTGCGGTCATTTACTTTGAGTCATCGACTGGACAGTACTTTGTGGACCTTGTGAAACAGACCCTTGAGAAGGTGGACATAGATATCAAACATTGTGTTGATAATGCAACAGACAGAGCAGGTAATACGCAGGGACAATACAGGGGAATTTCTGCATTGCTCACAGGAGAGTCTCCTAACCAAGTACACATATGGTGTTACTCACATGTCCTCAACTTTGTGCTAACTGACACCACTGGGGTTGTTGTGGCAAGTGAATCCCTTTTCTCACTACTGAATGACATTGCAGTGTTCGTTCGAGATTCCTACAAGCGCATGAAGCTATGGGAGGAAACCAGTGAGGACAGGAGACACAGACGGCTTGATGTAATTGGTGAAACAAAGAGGGCCAAAGACGAGGCCTTGAGCAAAGCCTGACCATGCATTTTACACAGATGTGGTCATCACTATGGAAAGAATTGAAAAGGATGTGACCATAAAACCTGCCATCCGAAGCAAGGCCCAAGGGTACAAGGATGCTCTCCTAAAGTATGAAACCATACTTACAGCTGAGGTTTTTCTCAGGATTTTTGAGCAGTGTGCCCGAGACTTTGAAGGTGTGAAGAGGGCAGCAGATGACTTTGTTGAGTGGGCCAATGGCATTCTGGAGGAGCAGCAGGACTGTGATGCCGAAGGTCAGACTGCTCTCCCAGAGAAGACAACAACAAAAAAAGAAGCGAAAGCCAGGTGAGTTGGCAGAAGACGAGCCCATTGATAATGCAGACATGGATTACAAAATCAAGATCCACAATGTGGTACTGGACACTGTTGTTGAAAGTAATCACCGCCGTTATGCAGCAAATGCAGTGCTGTGTGCAGATGTCTCCTGCATGAATCCGAAGCATTTTCCTGAGATCAGAGAAAAGGGCCTTCCAAAAACAGCCATGAAGGAGCTCAGCAAATGCTTACTCGGATTTGATGAACATGCCACTGTTGAGGCATTGAAGGCTGAACGGAAAGACTGAAACAGTCAGCATTGGAGGAGTACAACACCAGGGCCGCCGCCGCCAGTGATGAATCAGGGGAAGGCTTTGAGGATCCTGATGAAAGTGTGGAGTTGGTGAGCAGAAGTAGCTCCACGTGTAAAAACTGCCCGATATGCTGCTATCTTCTCCTGTCTCAGTACAATCTGCTCACGGATGCATATCACATCATTGGTTTGGGCTACAAGTTCCTCCTCACCCTATCCATCACTCAGGTGGCTTGTGAGAGGAGCTTCTCCACCCTGAAATTTGAAAAGAACCGCCTAAGAACCTCCCTCACTCAAGAGAACCTTGAAGCGTTCCTTTTGATGACAACAGAGAAGGAGATTCTTACGGGAATTGACAAAGATGACATCATTGACAAGATGGCAGAGAGCAGTGAGCTACTGCGCCGCCTACTGGTTTACTAGTGGTAATTACTTACTGGTTACTCTGAAGTAGCTATGCTATGACTCTTCAATAACAGGCTGACAAGGGTGAAAGAAAATTTGCTGTGAGTTAAAGCTTTTGTACAGAGGCATGTTTTTTGGGACTTTCATATCATACTTGCAGTTATGTAGCCAATGTTCAATTTCATTGACTCAGTGTATAGATGTGTTTATTTTTGAGCGGTTTGCTTTATGGACACCAGAGAGTGAACATTGTAATCTAAATATTTTTGTAGAGGAGTGCTTTTTCGACTTTTGTATTATACTTACTTACATTGTTGTAGCTTATGTTCAAGTTCAGTGAATGTGTGTTTTTTGATACTTTTGATATGCTTGATGCTTGAATATAAAGATAATCATTTGAACATTTGAGCTAACTCTGTATATCCCATTCTCTTTTTAAAAAGTGTAGGCACATTTTTGTGTGTCTAGCCTTGTACATTTGTATGTGTTATGATTGGTGTAGTTTTTGAGGGTGCACCCATAGCCATAGCATACCTTGAAAACTCAGTGTTCAGATAGGCTACTTGTTGGTCAGTCCCAAATGTTTGTATTTTGTAATGTTGATAACTTTCTTCCCAGATGAACATAGTGGCCAAATTTATAACTAGTTTGGTACCCGTTACATCAACAAAAAGGGTTAGCCTATCAAATTCCCGGCCTGAATTATTGTTTCAGTCCGCCCCTGCAGATACTTAAGTACCTTACACAACTGTTAATACCTAAACTTAGAAATGTGACGTTTGAAACAACTTTGAAATTTGACATTTGAGAAACATGGATGAATATCTAATTCTGACGTGAGACTGTGAGAGCTAGTTGGCACTTGTTAGACACACACACACACACACCTGACCCTTGACTACTCAGCAAGTCTGTGTACCCACAAGTAGCAGCTCTCAGAGAGAAGAACAGACAGCACTAAATCCTGGCCATGACCCGTACACACACACACACACACACACACACACACACACACACACACACACACACACACACACACACACACACACATACACACACTCAGGTAGGTCAAAGCACAACAAGGTTTTTGAAGCTATGTGTCAAATGTTACTGAGGCTGTGTAATATCTAATAAATACTCCTTACCCACTACATCCTCTCCTCTCCTCTCCTCTCCTCTCCTCTCCTCTCCTCTCCTCTCCTCTCCTGTCCCACCCTCTCTCCTCTCCTCACCCACCCTCTCACCTCTCCTCTTTACACCTCTCTTCTCCCACACCCTCTCCCCTCCTCTCCTCACCACACCTCTCCCACCCTCTCACCCCACCTCTCCTCCCCCACCTCTCCTCCCCCACCTTCTCCCCTCTCCTCTTCTCTCCTCTCCTCTCCTCCCCACTGGTTCCAAAGCCTGCCCTGGCTCTGTTGGTCTGTATTAGTATTGGTGCCCGCACCCATCCCTGTCAATTACCAACCAATGTCTCTCGTGGCCTCTTAACCCTCCTAACCGGCCCCAAATCAAATCAGGACCCAATCATCAAGCCCAAAGGGCCCCACGCCGGCCCACACACACGCACCACCAGCCATCACAGATACAATCACACACATACACACACAGCCTCGCCATAATAAACAGGAGAAATGAAATAGATTCCCGGGTGAGAGAGAGAAAGCATTTACGCTGTTTAGTTTATGTTACCCATGTGTCCGACAGAGAGAGCGGGGTGTGTGTGTGTGCGTGTGTGTGTGTGTGAGTACTGGGTAAATCAAATTGTTTAATAGCGTAACAGGCGATCTACAGAGCCCCGGAGTAATGTCAAATAGTGAGGCACACACATACAAACACACAAACACACAAAATACATTTTCATGCATTTACAGAAGTATGAGGACATTACCATTGCACTATACCTACACATGCTTTATTGCAGGTTTCTTTTTAGAATAGCTTGTTTGAACAACTATGCTTCTGCATGTACATTGATTGATTCATTGATCTGATCCTACACAAAGATAAATAACATATATTTTTCTATACTAAACCTATTTGTAGGTGGTTGGCCTTATTTCACCCGTTATTGAGTTGGTTGAGCCAGTTTAGATGGTTCTGGTAGTCTCATTTAATGAATATTCCCTACCTTGGCAGTCATTGTGATTAAAATATCCAATTGCTGGATATCCTAACTCTGGCTTGATTCCAATAGAAGTTAAATAACACTTTGCAAGACAGAATAATATTACTTGCTGATGTGGACTACAAACCAGTAGTTTCAGACTATTACTTTAGGGTAAAACATGGCTGTCAAAGTATGGTATTGTCAAAAATAGTACATTTTTTTATGATAAACTACTCACTTAAGCACTCACTTAGTGAAGTCTACAGGACTAAATGCAAGAACCATGTCTCTGTCACTAGCAAACACAGTCATGGGTGGTACTGGTACCTCTAAAATTAACTCGAAAAGGCACCCTGGGAATGCAAATAAAACAACACCCCAAAATGAGTTACTGTAACACCACTGTAACACTGATACAGCCTCAGCTCGAATAAAATGTTAAATTAAGTCAGAATACAATAACAGGTGAAATTAGTTAAAAAATATGTATGTTATTTATCTTTGTGTAGTATAAGATCAATTAATGAAAATTAATCAATCACACTGGTGATATGGACCAACACTCTTGGGGTGTTAGTTTATCAACACTTTGAAAAGTGTTAGTTTAATATTATTTCGATGGGTCACATACAATTACTATGAAAGTGGTCTGCATAGACTGAGACTGACAACAGCCTTTGACTTTGATCTCAGGGAAAATATCCTTGAATGGTTAAACTAAGGATTGGGCCCCTGCATCCAATTTGTAATGTTCCCATAGCAAACACAGAAAGAGCACACTGCCGTATATCGTTGATGGGACGGCATTTGAGGACAGAGTCAAATTGCGCTCAAAATTGCACCCTATTCCCTTTATAGTGCACTGCTTTTGACCAAAGTTGTGCACTATTGGCAAGTGTTGATTTTTCAGTGTGACATTTATAGTGTTGATTCAGGAGTTAAATTCATTTTGTAAGAGTAAAATTAACACTCAATGGTGTAAAATATCCCCCAGTGTTGGTGTTAATAACCAAAGTTATTGGTCCCATCAGACCAATTTATTTCACCACTATGGTCTATTTATTGTCCTACCTCCTAACCTTACTACATTTTGCACTACATTTTGCACTCTGTATATAGATTTTCTATTGTGTTTTTGACTATGTTTGTTTACTGTGTAACTCTGTGTTGTTTTTGTCGCACTGCTTTGCTTTGTCTTGGCCAGGTCGCAGTTGCAAATGAGAACTTGTTCTCAACTGACCTACCTGGTTAAATAAAGGTGAAATAAATAAATAAAAAGACAGTCCCATCAAAACTACATCCCTCATTATCATATTTCCCAGCATGCTCTACTGCAGGTAGATTTGTTAGGATTGTTTTTAATGTCTGTGTTTTGCATGTACAGTATATTGATAGATTGAGCCATCTTTTGCTTCACAAAGATAAATAATACAAATTGTTCTAAACTAATCACATCAGTTAGTTAGATTTATTCCACTCATTACTGAAATGGTTGTTTCGGTTAAAACAGTTTAGGTAGTGTTTATTTGATTAATCAAGATTCCTAACCCTGTTAATCATTCTGAATGCAGGTTGTGGGTGAATAAAAAAGCCAACGGTTGAATATCCTGAATCTGGCTGGATTTCAATAAGAATTTCACATTACTTTGCCTGCCAGAATAGTGTGACTTGCAGGTCTGATGTGGTCTGTAAACTAGGAGTTTCATAAGACCACTTTGTTAGGGTAAAAATAGGCCATCAACTACTGTAGACCAATAAGTAAGGCCTTATGATATATGTAATGCAATGTATTGTTATAGTTTGATAGGCATGATACCATTCACCTATGTACTCATTTGGTGAAAGCCACTGACCTTTAAAAGGAAAGAATTCAACAACGATGTCTCTGTCACTAACATATATAGTCATGTGTGGTAAACTCTACAATTTACTCAAAAAGAAAAGGGAACTTGGGAAATATCCAAATGAGGCTTTACACCATACATTATTTACTGTAACACTACAGGTGTTAATTTCTTACACAGTTTACTCTAAATCAAGTGTTATGTTTTACACTGTAGGTGCTGCGTGCTCTACAGTAGAGCTATGCAAACACCACAATTGACTTCCTATGAACACTTTAAGAGTTTAAGAGGGAACACTGCAATACAGTTAAATGTTAAACACTTTCAAAAGTGTTATTGTAACACCAGTTCAGTGGGACTCATATGTTCACTGAAAATCGTGTACGTTTTACACTTTCAGAGTTAAAAGTACACCATTGATTTTGCTGTGCATAGGGGATAGTGTGCCATTTGGGATGTACCCTGTGTAAGTGTCATACCAGCATTTCACTGGCTTCTCGCCTCCCAAACCTCAGAAACGCCCCCACTTTAAATATCCATGAATAGATTGGAGAACAGAGATTGGAGAAAGGCAGACTAGATATGGTTTTATATAATTAAGATCAATTCAGCTGAGAAATTAATATTGTTTATGTGAACATTGGTGTCGTACAGGCGTCTGGTTATCTATCAATTATAGATCTATGCCTCTAGTTATTCTAGTGACTGTCTGCATCCTAAATGGCTATAGTGCCAATAGGGCTCTAGTCATGCACTACAAAGGGAATAAGGAGGCCAATTTGGACATCCCCACTGAGAACACTTCTGTCAAATCTTTTGAGACAGCATCATCCACATTCAATCCAATGGGGTCTCATTGAATCAAAACCTGAATCAGGAAACTCTCGAGATGAGGCACAACAATTCCCACCCCCTGCTATGAGCACAAAGTACTAATCTTAAAATTATACAAAACAACATTCTCCCTCTCCCACAGCCATCCTCTCCCCTAGTTTTTTTATAATCATTATTATTCTATACTCTGCAGTGTTTTATACTACTTTAGTTTTACAGGCTATTGATTTTACTCAGAACAACATACATGTTTTGTAGATCATTAGGAAGGCCTTCCGTGGTTCCCTCGGAGTGTTTGGGGGTAATTCTGCCCAAGGCTGCATTTGAGTCTGTGTCAGAAAAAACTATGTGATATTCTTGGAATTGCACCAAACGCTCAAAGAAGACTCAAAGAACGCTCTCAGAACGCTCTTAACTCATCCAATTCTAGCTTGTGTCCCAAATGACACCCTATTCCCTATATAGTGCACTACTTTTAAACAGGGCTCTGGTCAAAAGTAGGGCACTTTGTAGGGAATATGGTTCCATTTGGGACGCACATGCAATCAGCTCCTAACACAAACGGAGGAGACACGAAAACAGACTGACACAAACAGTTACTGTGATAGATCCTCAATTAATCCACTGTCTTTTAGCCGTTTGTGTTAATTGCAATTTAAACTTCCAGGGTTTGACAGTAAGTGAAGTTCATTTCTTGCTTTTAGGAACTCTCTGTCAAAGAGTATAATGATCACCTTTACATAACGAGGAGAGCAAGCAACATTGTTTTCTCTCTCTCTATCTGCACTAAAAGGTCATACAATGTCAGTCTGTGGAGTGGGTGAGGCAGGGCTGAGGGCTATATGGTGTGTGTGTGTGTGTGTGTGTGTGTGTGTGTGTGTGCGTGCGTGCGTGCGTGCGTGTGTGTGCGTGTGTATGTATGTAATTAAATGTGTGTGACTGGATGTGTGACTGAGTGTCTGTTGGAGTGTGTATGGAGTAGTATAGGCCATTCCTCTGGGTCAGTATGAACTCAAACAGATCCCACACTTCTTAGTGACATTTCACATGGGCACACACACACACACACACAGAGACACAGACACAGACACACACACACACACACACACACACACACACACACACACACACACACACACACACACACACACACAGAGACACAGACACAGACACACACACACACACACACACACACACACACACACACACACACAAACACACACACACACACAAACACACACATCAGGTCGTTCCCGGCCCATCCCTGCAGGTCTGAGGGACTTCCCTAATCCTGCCTCTCTGAATGGCTGTTAAATCAAGCACTGATTATTAACGCAACTGTGGCAGAGTGATTGCACACACACACAAATACAAACACAAACTGACACAAACATGAATGCAACCACTTACACACTCACACACACAAACACAATCTTGTGTTCCCCGGTGTCCCCAAGCAGACAGGCAAACAGAGAGGACGACCTCTGTAATACTAAAGTACCCGTTCACTTCTCTCGGACTCTCTGGCTTTCACTACTATATGTCTGTCTCTATGTCACTTCTTTCATTCATCTCTTTTTCTCTGTATTTTTCTTATTTTCTCTATTACTCTCTCTCTCTTTTCTCTCTTTCTCTCTCTCTCCTTCAGTTTTTCAACAATTATTTTTCATTCTCTGTCCCCTCTCTCTCTCTCTCCCTCTCTTTCCTCCCTTCTGCATTCTATCCCGACCAAAGGAAAAAGAGGAAAGTAAAGAGGTTAAAAACAGAATGTCAATGTATTTTTTCTTTATTTCCTGCTGTCCTCTTCCTGTCCTCTTCCTGTCCTCTTCCTGTCCTCTTCCTGTCCTCTTCCTGTCCTCCGGCTCGCTAACAATGAATTAAACATCAGGGCGTCGGCTTGCTGCGGTGGCGATGCACGCCGAGCCAGACACTTTGTATATGCAGAGAGGGATGTCATGCAAAAAAATACTTGTTTCCTAACGGAGCAAAGGAGTGAGAAAACTGACAGGCGGGGAGAGTGTAGGAAAGCAGGGGATGGAGGGATTGAAGGATGGAGGGAGGGAGGGAGGGAGGGAGGAAGAGGGGTACGTTCGACCTCCACTCTACGTCCTCTGGATGCTCTCTCTCTTTTTTCTTTGTCTTTATTTCGATTCTTTTTCATTTTTTTGCTCTCGCTCTCAACTTTTCTGTTTTCTGGTCCTCGCTTCATTTCAGCAGTCTCGTCTCATCTTGTCTAGTCCTGCTTTCTGTTCCGAGGCGCTCACTGCACCGCTACAACAAAGGTTTGCCTTCTCGACCCTGGTTACCAGTGTCAGCCAAACAACAGAAGAAAAGATCTACACTTCTTTCTTCCTCAATGAACTGTAGCGAACTGTTCCGAGTCCACTGGTATCTCATAAAGTTCAATTACAGAGAGAGAGAGTAAATTATACTGGACATTACCCAGTACAATCCAAAGGAAGAGAGAGAGTGGGAGAGAGATCCAGATAGCTAAATGTTGTCCTGACTTTTATCTCCAATAATTGACTGTCGCCTTAAATGGCAAGTTCCAGTTAATAACGGATGATCCAACGAAAGGTTTTCTTGAAGCAAGATGTCAGATTATTATTGCCAGTTAAAGTAATGCTGCAGACGGAAATCAGAAAAAGACTGACCTCTCCCTCCTATGTTCCTCTTACCCCCCTAATCTACTGTGCTAAATATCTCACTCCTCTCTCTCTATCCCTCCTTCTGCCTTGTCCTATGTGATCTCATCCCCTACACCCTAGTCCCTTACACCCTATGCCCTTGTCCACATAATCACTCTTAAGCCCAGCACTAGTCTCTGGGCAGTGGAAGACAGACAGATGACTACAACGATCTCAGAGTCTCTGTCTGCCAATGGTAATGCTGAACAATGCTCTATGTGTGTGTGCGTGTGTGTCTTTGTGTGTGTGTGTGAGTGTGTGTGTGTGTGTGTGTGTGTGTGTGTGTGTGTGTGTGTGTGTGTGTGTGTGTGTGTGTGTGTGTGTGTGTGTGTGTGTGTGTGTGTGTGTGTGTGTGTGTGTGTGTGTGTTACCCGCTCTCCCTTACAATTCAATCCCCGTTTGCAGGTTTGTTTTCGCAGAGCTGCAGCCAGAGTCTGGTTGATGAATGAAATGTTTTAAGGGAGGTGTCGGCATCGAGCACACTGCCACTCCGTCTCTGCCTCTGCCTCTGCCTCTGTCTCTGTCTCTTTCTCTTTCTCTCTCTCTCTCTCTCTCTTTCTTTCTTTTTTACTTTTTACTCCATACATTTTTCCTGACACCCAAAAGTACTTGTTACATTTTGAATTGCTTAGCAGGACAAAAAAATCAAATTCACACACTTATCAAAAGTAGGTCATCCCTACTGGCTCTGATCTGGCTGACTCACTAAACACAAATGCTTTGTTTGTAATTGATGTCTGAGTGTAGTATAAAATGATTCCAGTAAAAGTGAAAGTCAACCAGTAAAATACTTCTTGAGTATTTGGTTTTAAATATACTTTCAAAAGTATAAATCATTTCATTATTTGGCACCATTTTCTTGCTTTTTATTTATTTGCGGATAGCCAGGGGCACACTCCAACGGTATCTTTACTTTTACTCAAGTATGACAATTGTGTACTTTTTCCACCACTGCACATAGGCTAACTGATCATGCGCATATTAAACATCGAAGCATCTGCTTTCTCAAACAGTGTTTTCTCAAAGCCCTCCCTCCATTTGCAACAATAAGCACACAATTAAATTGTGCTAACACTAACACCCAGTAAGGTGGCACGATAGAGACTGTGTCCCAAATGGCACCGCATTATATTGCACTACTTTTGACCAAGACTGTGGTCAAAAGCAGTTCACTATATAGTGAATAGGGTGCCATTTGGGACGCAACAAGAGACTCCACAACACGTTTGTTTTCATGTTTGAATTATTTAGCACCAAATCTGCTGATTAAAAGTCAGAGCAGCGGCGAGGTGTTTTCGTCATTTGCTGGCGTTCCCCGAGCGCGTGCCGTCGCCACGGCGAGATGAAGATCGCTAAACTAGTTCAAAACGACAATACAGAAAACACGCACTGTTAGGTGGTTTTGGTGTGCGCGTGTGTGCGTGCGTACTATTGGGAGATAGAGAGAGCAGCATCCAGCCCCAGCAAAGATAAGAATATTTAGATATTTTCACTCTTTCTTTCTCCCCATTTCCCTCCTCGTTCCTTCACTCTCTCTCTTTATACTCACCCCCCCCCTCTCTCTCTCTCTCTCTCTCTCTCTACACTCACCCTATCTCTCTCTCTCTCTCTCACTCTATCAGTCAATAAAGATAGATAGAGTGGTACCAACATGAGGGAGAAAAGAAGGAGGAAAGCCTCTGCAGGGAAAATACTACTTTGGCACTAAGCCATCCTTATCTATTTAAGAGACAGAGAGAGAGAGAGAGAGAGAGAGAGAGAGAGAGAGAGATCTCCACTGTCATCTGTTGGGAGATTAGGTTAATTTGCTCAACTAGCGGCACTTTAGTTATTCAGATTAAAACCTGGCCAAGGCTTTGCCATCCTCCAACGAGCACCAGGCATAATAAGGCATTACCTTGGAAAAGATTAAGCTGCGATTAAGCAGATCGGATACAATAATAATAAGTAATCATGTCAGCGGAAGACGAGACAAAGCCGGGGAATCTGTTGGATGTGAATGGTGTAAATAGTGGTTATACAATCATGCCATGAGACTGGGATTTTGTTTTACATTTCAGTCATTTAGCAGACACTCTTATCCAGAGCGACTTACAGTTAGTTAGTGCATACGTGATCATACTTTTTTTCCCTCCTCACAGTAAAGTTAAGTTTTCCTTGCTGCATCGTCAACTGTGTGAGAAGCTAATTTAGAAGCGATTTCCGAAGTGTTCTCATTCAAGAGTGCTCTATTGTAGTATTCATGGGTTCCACCACCATCACGTCATGCCATTATTATGAACATTCTAAAAACACCTTAGCCATAGTGGTTCCCGAAAGTCAAGTGGTGCCCAGTCATTTTGACATTCAGCTAACTAACTAATTTGGACAAAACAACCAAATTAGTTAGTTAGCTGAATGCATTGAGCAGAACGTTCAGAATGCATTGAGTAGAACGTTCAGAATGCATTGAGTAGAACGTTCAGAATGCATTGAGTAGAACGTTCAGAATGCATTGAGTAGAAAGTTCAGAATGCATTGAGTAGAACGTTCAGTCGGGCACCAGTGCTCAAGAGAATCTTCACAACAATATTGTGATGCAACCCTTGAATATGTTCCGAACTTAGTGGAAAACGAACATAAAAACAACAGAAACAGAAGACCTTATCCTGCTCATAGTGTTTCACTTCAACAACAACCAGAAAACATTTGTCCCTAAAGGGGTATGAACAAACCCTGATAGCTTTTATGTTGAAACGTCTTGGTTTTTGCAACATTACCCCAAAGAATGTTTTTTACTTACATGTCCTTCCCAAGACAGAGTGGCTGAACATCTTTTGTATATGTAGCTAGTTTGTTCTTCATTTCATGCATCTTGCTTGGACTGCGAAGTAGTGACTGTATAAAAACTCCAGAACACTCTGCATTCCAATTGGCACCCTATTCCCTACATAGTGCACAACTTTTGACCATTGCCTTATGGGCCCTGGTCAAAAGTAGTGCACTATAAAGGGAATAGGGTGCCATTTGGGACTTAAACTCTGTGGTGTGTTTAACAGACTGATAGCATTCAGCTCATGGTTTTTGTATTCCCTCAGGCTTTAGACAAAGCAGGCCTGTAGCTCCTCTGTACTTTCTCTACGGTCTAAATGAGATTTCACAGCTACACTGGGAGAGATGGAGAGCTAGCTGTAGGGAGCCTTTCGGGGGATGGGGGTGTTTGGAGAGGGGTGGAGAGGGAAATCACAGGGTGAACTGAAGAGAATGCAGTGATGAGAGCCCTCATAGACTTTCTTAGTGTCACTCTTTGACATGGATGAGGCTAGAGAGTATCTTCTTAGTGTCACTCTGACATGGATGAGGCTAGAGAGTATCTTCTTAATGTCACTATTAGACATGGATGAGGCTAGAGAGTATATTCTTATTGTCACTATAAGACATGGATAAGGCTATAGAGTATCTTCTTAATGTCACTATAAGACATGGATAAGGCTATAGAGTATCTTCTTAATGTCACTATTAGACATGGATGAGGCTACAGTAGTATCTTTTTAGGGTGCTTTCACATCTTTAAAATAACCGATCTCAGTCCTCTTTAAAGTGAACTCTGGGGTAAAAAAAACAAGATAACTCAGTACTCTTTGTATTCACACTGCTCTTGCCTTTGAATGAGGACTCAACTCTTTTGCCAGTTTACTTCACCTAGTTTGTGGTCCGAGAAGAGCCGGCTACAGGCATTAGTGACGTAAGCGGTCGCTACGGGCTCCCGGCCGCTAGATACCCCCCCCCCCCCCCACTGATAAACAACTCAGTCGGGGTCTCAACTTACTGTTGAGAGTTACAATAGTAGAATACACAAGGTGTAAGTTTGATATTTAGTTGTGCATCAACAGTTTTTATCTTGTTTTGTTGGTAAGTTAGTCTAGCCAGTTATCTAAATTTGTAGAAATCATGGCCTAATACTGACGTGCCCAGGGGTCACTCACACTTAGATATCATTAGCATGGCATAAGTCATGGCAAAATGGACTTATGTCATGCAATACAAAATTGCATGCCATTTTGTATAAAATTGCTAAATGTTCTCTCCACCCAATGGCAGAATATGTAGAACTGCAGAAAACTTGCTTTAAAACTGCAGAATTTTCTCTACGACCCATGGCAAAATGTGTAGTATTGCAGAACATTTACTTGAAACGTACATTTTTCTCAAGAGGGGGGCCACACATTTTTTTTGCCCGCTTGCCCCCAACCAAATCTCGATTAGGGCCCCCAAAAGGCTAGAACCGGCTCTGGGCCTGAGTCCTCTTTGCACTCACATTAATTTGCTTAAAAAGGAACCAAGATCTTTTTACAATAATCACTCAATGCACTCTATGTTTTTAGTGCAGGATAGACATTCCATCAGAACGTGTTATCAGACAGCTATAAATACCTACTTACATTTTGGAAGCTAATAGATTGCATTTAGTTAAAAAAATAAGACATAATAATTTACTATTAATTTCAATATGGAATTATTATTGGTAACAGAATAAACAGCTGCAGATTAAATAATGCTGTAATTGAAAAATGTTCACCTAATGTAGGCTTTTGATTTTGTACCCTATGTTGTGATTCTCACCAAATATTTTGTTGTCATCGCACAATATTAAAACCATACAAGCGACTAAACATCTTATGAATCTCTCTTAGCCTACAGATCACATATTGCAAACAAAAAATCTGACCTAAATACTCCACACATATATTGGAATTTCTGTGCATGCTTGATGATCGCAAATCAATATGTAAAAACACTACATGTTTTTTTCTGCAAACCTGCACATCATCATCATCTTCTATATTTTGTGGCACTAATATGAGGGTTTATGGGCAAACGGTGTTGCAGTAGTTGAATGTGTGGTGCGGGAATAATGACAAGCGAACCTGGGGAGTTTTTTTATCACATTGCCTTTAAAAAGGGAACCGGAACAAGGATTTCAAGCGATGGTCTCACTTCGGTTTGCTTTGGGAGCTCTTTTGAGGGGTCTGAGTTCCTTCGGAGTGTTCACAGTGGACAAAAACTTAAGTGAACCACACTGACTTCACAAAAACTGTCTGAAAGGGACCAAGTGTGAAAACATTCTTAGTCTCAGTCTTAGACATGGATGAATCTAGAGTGTGATGTTCAGCAATTTGAGCATTGCTGACTCACTTTCTTGCATCGGATAACAACGGAGTCTCCCTCAGATTATTATTATTATTATTTTATTTATTTTTTTATGTAACCTTTATTTAACCTGGCAAGTTCGTTAAGAACAAATTCTTATTTACAATGACGGCCTCGGACGATGCTCGGCCAATTGTGCGCCTCCCTATGGGACTCCCGATAAATAAAATACTTCAAGTAAGTTCAACTCAAAGTCAATGAAAAGTAATTATTACTTAAAATGTTTATGTGGTATTGACTCAAAACTAAATGAGAAGTCACATCAATATATATATATTTTTATAATTATAATAACAAATTAACTTTTTACTCAGCTTGCTCTGCTGCAGGTAGTTTTTTGGAATTGTTTTTAATATCTGTGTTTTTGCAGGCACATTGAGTGATTGATTGATTCATTCATTAATCTTATGCTACATATTTTTCTAAACTAATTAAATCAACTTTTTCCACTACTGAAATGGTTGTTCCAGTTAAAATAGCCCAGGTAGTCTCCTCACACTGTTCCTTACACTGACAGGTTGTTCATTTCGAATACAGGTTGTGGGTGAATAAAAAATGTTAAATCCTAACTCTGGCTGGTGTCAAATAGGAATTACACATCACTTTGCAAACCAGCATAATGTGACATGCCTATAGGTTGCAAAAACTAGGGACATTTCCCAGGTTTTCCAGAAATCTTGGAAATCCTCCAACCAGGATTGTTTTACCGGAATGTTACAACCCTGCTTGTAGGCCTGATGTGGCCTGTAAACCATGAGCTTCCACTGTATGAGAGTAAAACTAGGCCTCAAAACAAGAGATACTGTATGTAATGTATTTTTATAAAGAGTTTAATTATAATGATAATATTTGCCACAGGACTAAAAATGTATGAATTCAACAACCATTTTTCTGTCACTAACAAATACAGTCATTGGTCGTAACTCTACAATTCACTCGAAAAGGCAAGGCAGACAGGGAAATTATATCGGAGGCGTGGCTTAGTGGGGGCGTTACTCAAAGTTTTCAAGTTAATACAACTCAAATCTGGACCACCTACAGGGTCAAAGTGACAAAATTACTTTAACTAAATGTACTCCGATATATTAAGTGCAATGGGTTGCCTCAAAAGTTTGGAGTAATGACAGCACATTGGGGTTTACGGTGTAGCCAAGATCAGTGCTAGTGATAACACTTGAAGTCCTGCTTCAAGTATCCGATGAAGGTGATTCATGCTGAAACATAAGCATATTGTTTGTTTGTCCTGTCAATAAATCTATCAGATTTATGCAGAAACAGAGTGCTCCTATTTCTTTATTCTCCCGGATAGTCACCAGTTTAAGTCTCCTGGGGTAAGGAATGTTTTGGGGATTTTCAAGTCCCTCAGTTGAGCACCTGATACCCCCTTTTTTGTTTAAGCTATGCTGAACCTTTTTTCTAACTTCCTGCTCTTGTCTGTGTAGCCCGCATTGAAACCTGTTCAGGTCTAGTGGTCTCTCTCTCTCCCTCTCCCTCTCTCTCTCTCTCTCTCTCTCCCCCTCGCTCTCTCTCTCTCCCTCTCCCTCCCTCCCTCCCATCTCTATCTCTATCCACAGGCAGAAAATGACAGCGTCTCAGGCGCTACGGTCACATGTAATGGAGGACATTAGAACAGCAGCAATTACCATGAACTGTCATTCTGTAATAAGAATTGAATTAGATCACTCACTCAGCTGAGAGAGAGAGACAGAGAGGGGGAGAAGAGAGGAGGGACAGAGAGAGTGCAGGGGAGAGACTGGGGGAAAGAAAGATTGGAGGGGAGGAAGGGTGAAAGGAAGTGAGAGAGAGATTGAGAGAGAGAGAGAGAGAGGGAGAGTGAGAGAGATTTAGCGAGAGAGAGAGAGAGAGAGAGAGAGAGAGAGAGAGAGAGAGAGAGATTTCGCGAGAGAGAGAGAGAGAGAGAGAGCGAGGTTACCACATTTCCTGGTGAATGTTTAGCTTCTACTTCATTATAAAGCCGCAGCAAACTGGAACAGGGAGAAAATAGAGGCAGTGAAATGGACTGGGTAAAGCCCTAGCAAATCCATTTACTGTCCACAATTTCATTTCTACAAGTCCAACAAAGATGAAGAAAAGGGGACCCAGACTGGCATACACACACATGCGCACACACACATACACACTTGTAGACACTAACATGAAAATGGTCCAATTGAAGGTCTGTGTGTGCTTGACTGTAATGCAGAATGTGTGTGTGTGTCTTTGTGCGTGCATGTGTATAATTAGCTGTATTGCTATGGTAATCTGGTTTTCAGCTCGCTATAGTAACCTACTCTCTCTGTCTGTTCCCACATACAATTTATTAGGTACTGCAGGCAGGTAGATGGTGAAAGGGGGATGTGAGGGCCAGGTGAGAAGGCCCGGGGGTAAAGGGGTGAGATGGTGTAGATGGTCCTGTGTAGCTCAGATGGTAGAGCATGGTGCTTGCAACGCCAGGGTTGTGTGTTTGACTCCCACGGCGGACCAGTACGAAGAAGGTAGGAACATGTATGCACTAACTAACTGTAAGTCGCTCTGGATAAGAGTGTCTGCTAAATGACTAAAATGTATACAATGGTGGAGTAGGGCAAGTTTAAAGGGGTGAGGTGGGGGAGTAGGGCAATGATGTAGAGTAAGGCATTGTTAGCAAAATAGATGGATGCAGTTCAATGCATGATTAATACAATTCACAATACATGTCTTGTTAGTCCAATAAATATTGCTATCAGGTTATAAATCACAGCTGGCCTGGTACATCGTATGCTGCCTCCAGCAGTTAGGGATGCTCACTTTCAATTACTCAATATTTTGAACAAAAACTGGCAAGTGTAACGAAGGCCGGGAATGTCAATACACGCAAACTAGCAAGGGCAATTATCACAAGTCAGTCATAACGTGGCTAATAGGCTAGCGTATCTATTTATGTAGCTATTTATTTTGCAAACTAAAAACACTGAGCCTAACGTTCGCTAGCTAGCTAACAATGTCATGTCATTGGACAAGTGGGTGAGTGGATTACTTTCCCCCCATATCGTTTTTCAGTGGCTAGTACAGCTAGAGATGCAGGTGTCATTTGGCTAGCTAGCAAGAAATGTGAATCACTTTGCTAGGTAGCTATGCTGAACTTGAATGACTGTTATCCACAGTTAGAATTTTTCTTAGTTGTCAATCAAATGTATTTTGCATCGATCAAATAGGTGGGCAGGCAAGTTCCAACTCAGTTATCAAATCCTGGGTTGGGACAAGCATGCATTGGCAGGCAAGTTCCAACTCAGTTATCAAATCCTGGGTTGGGACAAGCATGCATTGGCAGGCAAGCTGCAGAAGGACGAGCAGGCTTCTATTCCCCATTGTTTATTAGTGCAATTTTGACGGCCAACTACAAGCTGAAAACGTTTGAGAGGGTTTATCTACTGTTCCCTCGTTAGATTTTAGCTCAACTCGCCTTTGCTAACATTAGTTGTTGATCTTGTTGTTGTTGTTGTTGTGCATAAGCAACTGAGAGAGAGCCTACCTGTTCATGGTTGTTTGATCAATAGGACTGTAAAGTTTCCAAATGTAAGAGGACAGAAATCCATTCAGGTGTATTTTGTGGCCTTTGGCGAATGCTTTCTAAAGATCTAAAGTCCCGCTGTTGCTACTGCCTGTAAACACACAGTCCAGTTCAAAGTGAATGATGGCAGGCCCTTGTGGCAAATGGCTTATTTACATATAGCCCTGCTGTAGCTGTGTAGAGTCTGGTGCTGAACAATAATTATTTAAATGTTTTTATTCGGTTTTATTTAGTGCAGTGTCTATTAATTGTCCAAACGCATGGCCGCTTTCCCACTTAAATAAATACCTTACTCTCCAAACGTTCTATGAATTTTACGAAAATGTGAAAATGTTATTCTTATTCTTCCTGGGGGTGTATATGAACAGATTTAAATAATATTTAATGTTTGCTAAAATGCTGTAAGCTCCTGTTTAAGGGTTGGATTCAGGTTTACTATAGGGTTAAAACAGAAAAAAAAAGGAATTGAGTGCACTAGGTTTGAACCCGCGATCCTCGATGTCAGAGGGTGGGGTTTAAGCCCCTCATCTATGCCCATCCACAACAGCCTAGCAAGCCGCCAGCCTACTATATGGTAATAGTCTGTCTTGTGTGACCTGGCTGGTATAAGGATAAGGAGGGGAGCCAGACACGCTCATGCATATTGCATATTACTGTATAATATGCTTTTTATTTGTAATTATAATGAAGATGCAATTTCCTACACATTTATTATTCATTATTCTATTAACTATAACAAAAGAAAGTGAGAAATTACCCTTTCTCTAGAGGTCCAGTGTAGTTGGGTGAAGACAGTGAACACACACACACCAACACAAACCCTTGAGTAGCCCTTGAATCAGGGGTGTTAATGTTGGGGCTGGAACAAATATGTGCAGGCTGGAGAAATCCCCTGCACTAGAGTGAAACCCAGCATGGCTACCATGGCAACCATTCTGTCCCTTAAACTCTGAGGTCAGCCCTTTCTTTCACCCATAATGCCCTGTTTCAGGAGACGCGAGCGGCTGTTTCCTGCCGGTCAGTCCCCATCAATGTCCCCGCCATGCCCACAACAAACTGTGGCTAAAAGTTGGGTGTTTCATATCCCTTCCCTCCTTAACACAAATGGCCCCTGTCGGACAGAGGAAAATGGTTCCTGCCCTGCGTCCTTCATTTGACTTGCAAAAACATGGCCGCTCTTAAGCTAAATACAACATAAACTAAATGCCTGAGATGTATGCGGTGTGTGTGTGTGTCCCTTAAGGAAAAACTACATGAATTTCACATAATCATGTGTTTCACATCACATGTGATTACGTGTGATCTTATGTGAAGTTAATGTGATTACATGTGAAAACATGATCTTATGTTAAATAAATATGACAACATTGGGATGCGACATTTCAACATGTGATACCATGACTGTGACATTTGAAAGTTGTGAAAATGCAATTTCACATGTGAGAGTTACATTTTCACATTTGAAGGTGCAAATTCGTTTTTCATATGTGAAAAGATTTTTACACTATTTTAGCTGAATAGCGTACCACGTACCTTAACCCCATATAAAAATGAGTTACTTCCCTTACAAAAAACACATGAAATTTGCAGTTTCACATGTGAAATAATTGTTTTCACATTCAACTTGTGAAAGGTTATGTGATTCCATGTGAAAATCCACATGTGAAAATTTTATTTCACATGTGAAATATCATCACTTGTGAAGTGTTCCAACTTCACAAGTTCACATGATTTCACATGATTTCACATGTGAAATATCACTTGTGAAATAAATTGTACATGTGAAATCATGTGATTTTCCACATCTTAAATCATGTGTTTTTTCCATAAGGAGTGTATGTGTGTTTGTGTGTGTGTGTACATGCATCCTCTTCTGGATCTTCCACTACTTTGTGAGCTCAAAGTCCATACAAATGCGATAATAGCTTTCTATTTCATTGTACATTGGATGTAGAGCTTTCTATTTTAAATGACATTGTCAAAATATGCAGCATTTTTATGTAGTCTATATGACACTGTTTTGACTGCCTTTACTGTCTTTACAATACCAGGAAGACTATAGCTTTCTATACGTCTCATCCAGCTGTCTCACTGTGTAATAGCAGACAGAGAGAGAGCGAGTGAGAGAGAGAGAGACAGAGAGACAGAGAGACAGAGAGACAGAAAAAGAGAAATAGAGAGAGATAGAGAGGATCCTTTAAGTGGAAACAGAGCTTCAGTCAGATAGCACTCTCCTCTCCTCTCCTCACGACTCATTTACCAAAGTGAACGTCTCTCAGACACATTAGAATAACTAATGCGCCCAACAAAGTTGTCAAGTTATATTAATTGCTTAATTAAAAAGAATGCATTGTCTCTCCGAGTTTACGGACAGCTCAGTCTCCCCTCACTGCCTTTAAACTAATACCATGTAACGGATCTATGGGGGAGAGGGGGAGGATGGAGGGAGGAGAGGAGGGAGGCGAAGGGGGAGGACAGGGTGAGAAAGGGAGGGGAGAGGAAGAGAGGGAGGCATAGAGGATATGCCTCACTACAGCACAATACAATACAATAAACACACACACATAAACAAACACAAAAACGTACACATGCACACTCTGAAAGAAGTATGAAAAATAAGCATAAAAGTGTTAGTTAGTTGTAACACTCTATATTGCTTCAAAGACATCCGCTATCCATTTTCAGGCCCCTGCTCTTCCTCTCTGTGTGTGTGAGAGTCTGTTTGCCTGCCTGCGTGTCTTTCCAGCTGCCCACCCACCTGTGTGTGTGTGTGTTCGTGCAGCCCATAGGATGAAGGGTGAAGTGGAGGGTGGTGTATGTGATGGTGTGGCCCACCTTGGGAGCTGCTGAGATGGGCTTTATGGGGGTACAGAGGAGTGTGTGGAGGGGGTGTGGAGGCTCCGCTCTCTCTCTCTGACTGTCACCATGTGAGAGCTGGATTAACGTCTCTTCTTGGCACAGACTCTTCCCTCATCAGTGTTCCCTTCACTAATCCCTGCACACTCCACCCTCACACACACACACATACACACACACACACACACTCTCCACACACACATCCTCACTGTGTGTTTTTACACAATCCTCACACTCCCTCTCTGTGCCTCCGAAACACGTCCTGCCCATGTTGTGACTGAAGCACACTACAGAGATTGAAAATATGTAGAAGCCCCAAGAACTGATTTGAGGTCAGTTTTGCAGTGTACCTCCCTTTGATTATGGCTATAATTAGATGTGATTTAGGCTGATCCTAGATCTGCTCTTATAGGCAGATTAGACCCCAAAGCATCCATTAAGGCAGGCGGGACAACAAAGGTTCAATCCTAAATACCACCTATACACCACTGGTCAAAAGTAGTGCACTAATTAGGGATTAGGGTGCCATTTGGGATACAGACAACGTTTCTGCCAGAAAGTTTTTTCTTTGGGGGGGGGGGCAAACTCTTCAACGGGTTCCGAAGAGAACTAAAGAGTAAAAGAAGCACCGTCACTTTAAGAGTAGACGTTATCTTCAGCCGAGCAGACGGTGAATGAATAACATTTACATAACAAATGAAATATTACAGGAATTAAGAGAGGGAACATGATGGATCTCATATGCTTTCACCGCAGATATTTACAGTGATATGGTAGTAGACTTAGCTATACATGAATAATCACACCCTTGTATTCATAAGTGTTTCACGCTCTGTGAGAACTGAAACAGTGATCTATACAGGGAATGGGGTGCTATTTAGGGTGCAACCATAGTCTCTGTTTTTACTGTGTTATCTATAGGCATTCACAGGTCACCCGGAAAATCAGGTTATAGCAGCATGTGGTTATATACATAGCAGGGTTTCCTTTAGGAAAATGTGGTAGCAGACAACGTGAGTGGGAAGATTGTAATTTACTGGCCATTTGAGAAATGTACCGTACCCATATGCATTGGGTGCATAACCCATTATGATGCCCACCCATGGTGTCCTCAGAATGACAGAAAAAGAAATCCCATTTAGATTATTCATCTTTACAGAACATGCAACTCCTGTAATGAAGCAGCCGACAAAACGTCATTTTTGAACATCTGCCAAAATGCAATTCGCACGAACACACCATTCTAAACAGCACACCTGATGTGAGCGGTTCAATATGGGACAGAGACGAAAATCTCTGTTAGAAACTTAGAGGGGGAATCTAAAGATGCAACAAATAGGATGGACGGTGACGCACTGATAGCCTGCCTATCATTGCCTATGCACTTGAATGGTAAATGGGAGGCTCTCTTCAATGACCAGTTTAGTAAAATTGTATCTATTTTAATCTTGGCCATCAAAACAGTTTTTAACACGCTATTACCTTTAAAATAGTTGAGCGATGACTGGCGCTCATAAAAGCACATTTCACTCCAACGGGCAGAGGAGCTGCAGCGCCAGGTCTAGCGCTGTCTGACAAGTGATAGTCCTATTCCGCTCAAAATAGGCTCTGGATGCTCTGGACGTGTGATAAAGAAGATAAATGACGACTAACCAAAATACAAACACCCCAATTTAATTCCACTAAATCTACCAAATTAACTTATAGACTGATAAGCATGACGGTCAAACATATTTACATCGACTGGTATTTCCATCAATGAATAAAAAGCATTATATTGCCATGGGATTTTTTTTATTTTATTTTTTGTAAATTGACAATCATTTTATTTATCTGCTTTTCATTTTTTTCTATCGGCCTAAAGCTGTCAAGAACCGGCTAACAGAAACCCTGATACACAGATATATGATTTTAATGGAATGGAAATACAGCGGGTGAAATAAGTATTGAACACGTCACCATTTATCTCAGTAAATATATTTCCAAAGGTGCTATTGACATGAAAGTTTCACCAGATGTTGGTAACAACCCAAGTAATCCATACATACAAAGAAACCAAAACAAATAAGTTCATAAATTAAGTTATGTGTAATAATGTGAAATGACACAGGGAAAAAGTATTGAACACATGAAGAAAGGGAGGTTCAAAAAGGCATGGAAAGCCAAGACAACAGCTGTATATGGGCTGCACAAACACACACAGCTGTATACCACCGTGTGAGACATTCTATGTAATTGGTTGGTCAATTCAGTTATTAGAAATTGAAATCAGGGAATTGCAGGGTTTTCAAAATTACGTTATATTTTTGTCTTTTTTATTTCAAGCATAGCTAAGCAACGTGCCATGCCGCGGAGCCAGTGGCCTACTACTGAACCTTGTTGAAAGATGACATGCTCTTGGTATTTTAGTGTGTGTTTGCGGTATAGAGAGATATACTGAGATAGAGAGAGAGAGACAGAGACAGAGACAGAGAGTTAAAGACAGGGTTATGTATGTCATAAAAAGCATTCAATTTAACCTGTTCAACCCTTTCTTTATGTTCATATGCATGCATGACTTGTGTGTGTGATTACACTGTATGTACTGTGTGTTGTTGCCGGTGTGTGTATGTGTGTGTGTGTGCTGGGTGTGTTTTTGTGTATGTTCATATGAAAACCCAGGCCTGATGAGTTGTGTACTATACTGTGTGATATTGACAGAATGTGGTTATGACATGGAACAGGGCACGGGGCATACGACTCCTTAGAGGTGACATGTTATTGGTAGCTTCACCTTGTCATCCAATGCAATAATGTCTCCTCGGGCCCTGGGCACGTTGACCCCTGTGTGTGTGTGTGTGTGTGTGTGTGTGTGTGTGTGTGTGTGTGTGTGTGTGTGTGTGTGTGTGTGTGTGTGTGTGTGTGTGTGTATGTGTGTGTGTGTGTGTGTGTGTGTGTGTGTGTCTGTGTATGTTTGCGGGTGTGAGGTGTATGGTACAAATGCCACACACACACACACAATGCCTTGTTCCCTCTGTCTGGTTCTCTCTCAGCCCCGACATTCTCTAATAGGTGAATGTCTATTTCTATCAGTTCTGTCATTCAGCAGTATTGTGTCTGTCTGGGGGAATAGCTGACCCTCAACTCACATTAACTACATTATCCTGAATGTGCCATGGTCACCTGAGAGGGAGAGGATGTGTGTGAGGGAGAGTGTGTGTGTGTGTGTGTGTGTGTGTGTGTGTGTGTGTGTGTGTGTGTGTGTGAGGGAGAGTATTTGTGTGTGTGCACACCATGGTCACCTGAGAGGGAGCAGGGGGTAAACTTCCCAGATCTAAATGTTCCTCACTGTGTTAACTAGAGAACACTCTCATCTATATGCTGCTACTAGAGAGGAAGGGAGGAGGCGGGATTGAGGGAGAGAGGGAGGGAAGGACAGAAGACTGGAAAAGATAGAAAGAGTCAATGTGGAGAGATATACTGGATAGAGAGAGGGGAATATAGATAGATAGATAGATAGATAGATAGATAGATAGATAGATAGATAGATAGATAGATAGATAGATAGATAGATAGATAGATAGATAGATAGATAGATAGATAGATAGATAGATAGATAGATAGATAGATAGATAGATAGATAGATAGATAGATAGATAGATAGATAGATAGATAGATAGATAGAGAGAGGGGATAGAGATAGAGGATAGAGAGAGGGGATAGATGATAGAGAGAGGGGATATAGAGAGAGGATAGAGAGAGGATAGATGATAGAGAGAGGGGATAGAGAGAGGGGATAGAGAGAGAGGATAGAGAGAGGATAGAGAGAGGGGATAGAGGATAGAGAGAGAGGGGATAGAGAGAGGGGATAGAGAGAGAGGATAGAGAGAGAGGGGATAGAGAGAGGGGATAGAGAGAGAGGATAGAGAGAGAGGATAGAGAGAGAGGATAGAGAGAGGGAATAGAGGATTGAGAGAGAGGGGATAGAGAGAGGGGATAGATAGATAGATAGATAGATAGATAGATAGATAGATAGATAGATAGATAGATAGATAGATAGATAGATAGATAGATAGATAGATAGATAGATAGATAGATAGATAGATAGATAGATAGATAGATAGATAGATAGATAGAGAGAGAGGGGATAGAGAGACAGGATAGAGAGAGGGGATAGAGGATAGAGAGAGAGGGGATAGAGAGAGGGGATAGAGAGAGAGGATAGAGAGAGGGGATAGAGAGAGAGGGGATAGAGAGGGGATAGAGAGAGAGGGGATAGAGAGAGGGGATAGAGAGAGGGGATTGAGAGAGAGGATAGAGAGAGGGGATAGAGAGAGGAGATAGAGGATAGAGAGAGGGGATAGAGAGAGGGGATAGAGAGAGGGGATAGAGAGAGGGGATAGAGAGAGAGAATAGAGAGAGAGGATAGAGGATAGAGAGAGAGGGGATAGAGAGAGAGGATAGAGAGAGGGGATAGAGAGAGGAGATAGAGAGAGGAGATAGAGGATAGAGAGAGGGGATAGAGAGAGAGAATAGAGAGAGAGGATAGAGGATAGAGAGAGAGGGGATAGAGAGAGAGGATAGAGAGAGGGGATAGAGAGAGGGGATAGAGAGAGGAGATATAGGATAGAGAGAGGGGATAGAGAGAGGGGATAGAGAGAGAGAATAGAGAGAGGGGATAAGCGTTAATGGCGATAGCAGACAGCCACATAGCAGATGTTTGGAGGTGTTGGAGGTGGAACTGCATTGGAGCTGTCAAATCGGTGAACAGCTGCTCTTAAGCCACTCCCGCCCCACTCAAGTTAGAAGTTCAAAAAGATAAAGGTTAGGCTATATAGGAATAATTACACTAAAATTGAAAAATCATTAAACAAAATATCAAGCATTTCAATCATCCTAATCGAGGTGTAGATTACATTTCACATTCCAGGAGGGGATAGAGAGAGAGGATAGAGAGAGAGGGGATAGAGAGAGGGGATAGAGAGAGAGGATAGAGAGAGAGGATAGAGAGAGAGGATAGAGAGAGGGAATAGAGGATTGAGAGAGAGGGGATAGAGAGAGGGGATAGATAGATAGATAGATAGATAGATAGATAGATAGATAGATAGATAGATAGATAGATAGATAGATAGATAGATAGATAGATAGATAGATAGATAGATAGATAGATAGATAGATAGATAGATAGATAGATAGATAGAGAGAGAGGGGATAGAGAGACAGGATAGAGAGAGGGGATAGAGGATAGAGAGAGAGGGGATAGAGAGAGGGGATAGAGAGAGAGGATAGAGAGAGGGGATAGAGAGAGAGGGGATAGAGAGGGGATAGAGAGAGAGCGGATAGAGAGAGGGGATAGAGAGAGAGGGGATTGAGAGAGAGGATAGAGAGAGGGGATAGAGAGAGGAGATAGAGGATAGAGAGAGGGGATAGAGAGAGGGGATAGAGAGAGAGAATAGAGAGAGAGGATAGAGGATAGAGAGAGAGGGGATAGAGAGAGAGGATAGAGAGAGGGGATAGAGAGAGGAGATAGAGAGAGGAGATAGAGGATAGAGAGAGGGGATAGAGAGAGGGGATAGAGAGAGAGAATAGAGAGAGAGGATAGAGGATAGAGAGAGAGGGGATAGAGAGAGAGGATAGAGAGAGGGGATAGAGAGAGGGGATAGAGAGAGGAGATAGAGGATAGAGAGAGGGGATAGAGAGAGGGGATAGAGAGAGAGAATAGAGAGAGGGGATAGAGGATAGAGAGAGGGGATAGAGAGAGAGGACAGAGAGAGAGGATAGAGAGAGGGGATTGAGAGAGGGGATAGAGAGAGGGGATAGAGAGAGAAGATAGAGAGAGAGGATAGAGAGAGGGGATTGAGAGAGGGGATAGAGAGAGAGGACAGAGAGAGAGGATAGAGAGAGAGGATAGAGAGAGAGGGGATAGAGAGAGGGGATAGAGAGAGAGGGGATTGAGAGAGAGGATAGAGAGAGGGGATAGAGAGAGGAGATAGAGGATAGAGAGAGGGGATAGAGAGAGGGGATAGAGAGAGAGAATAGAGAGAGAGGATAGAGGATAGAGAGAGAGGGGATAGAGAGAGAGGATAGAGAGAGGGGATAGAGAGAGGAGATAGAGAGAGGAGATAGAGGATAGAGAGAGGGGATAGAGAGAGGGGATAGAGAGAGAGAATAGAGAGAGAGGATAGAGGATAGAGAGAGAGGGGATAGAGAGAGGAGATAGAGGATAGAGAGAGGGGATAGAGAGAGGGGATAGAGAGAGAGAATAGAGAGAGGGGATAGAGGATAGAGAGAGGGGATAGAGAGAGAGGACAGAGAGAGAGGATAGAGAGAGAGGATTGAGAGAGGGGATAGAGAGAGGGGATAGAGAGAGAAGATAGAGAGAGAGGATAGAGAGAGGGGATTGAGAGAGGGGATAGAGAGAGATGACAGAGAGAGAGGATAGAGAGAGAGGATAGAGAGAGGGGATAGAGACAGGGGATAGAGGATAGAGAGAGAGGATAGAGAGAGGATAGAGAGAGAGGATAGAGAGATAGGATAGAGAGAGGAGATAGAGAGAGGATAGAGAGAGGGGATAGAGTGAGGGGATAGAGAGAGAGGATAGAGAGATAGGATAGAGAGAGGGGATAGAGAGAGAGGATAGAGAGAGAGGATAGAGAGATAGGATAGAGAGAGGAGATAGAGAGAGGATAGAGAGAGGGGATAGAGTGAGGGGATAGAGAGAGAGGATAGAGAGATAGGATAGATAGAGGAGATAGAGAGAGGGGATAGAGAGAGAGGATAGAGAGAGAGAGGGGATAGAGAGAGAGAGGGGATAGAGAGAGGGGATAGAGAGAGAGGGGATAGAGAGAGAGGATAGAGAGAGAGGGGATAGAGAGAGAGGATAGAGAGAGGGGATAGAGGATAGAGAGAGAGGGGATAGAGAGAGGGGATAGAGAGGGGGGATAGAGGATAGAGAGAGAGGGGATATATAGAGAGAGGATAGATGATAGAGAGAGAGGATAGAGAGAGGGGATAGAGAGAGAGGATAGAGAGAGGGGATAGAGAGAGGGGATTGAGAGAGGATAGAGAGAGAGGATAGAGAGAGGGGATAGAGAGAGGAGATAGAGAGAGAGGATAGAGAGAGAGGATAGAGAGAGAGGATAGAGAGAGAGGATAGAGAGAGAGGATAGAGAGAGAGAGGGGATAGAGAGGGAGGATAGAGAGAGAGAGGGGATAGAGAGAGGGGATAGAGAGAGGGGATAGAGAGAGAGAGGGGATAGAGAGGGAGGATAGAGAGAGGGGATAGAGAGAGGGGATAGAGAGAGGGGATAGAGAGAGAGGATAGAGAGAGAGAATAGAGAGAGAGGATAGAGAGTGAGAGGGGATAGAGAGAGGGGATAGAGAGAGGGGGTAGAGAGAGAGGATAGAGAGAGAGGATAGAGAGAGAGGATAGAGAGAGAGAGGGGATAGAGAGAGAGGATAGAGAGAGAGAGGGGATAGAGAGGGAGGATAGAGAGAGTGAGGGGATAGAGAGAGAGGATAGAGAGTGAGAGGGGATAGAGAGAGGGGATAGAGAGAGGGGGTAGAGAGAGAGGATAGAGAGAGAGGATAGAGAGTGAGAGGGGATAGAGAGGGGATAGAGAGAGAGAATAGAGAGAGAGAGGGGATAGAGAGAGAGGGGGGATAGAGAGAGGGGATAGAGAGAGAGGATAGAGAGAGAGGATAGAGAGAGAGAGAGGATAGAGAGAGAGGATAGAGAGAGAGAGGGGATAGAGAGAGGGGATAGAGAGAGAGAGGGGATAGAGAGAGGGGATAGAGAGAGAGGATAGAGAGAGAGGATAGAGAGAGAGAGGGGATAGAGAGGGAGGATAGAGCGATGAAGAGCAGGTGTTAGTGTTCTCACCCCTGTGTAGTAGTCAGTGGGACGCTTCCTGTACCCAAAAAACAGAGCCTAGCCTGCTCCTATACGTGTGTGTGTCTGTGCGTGCCTGCCTGCATGCATGTGTGCATTTGTATTTGTGTGCATGCCTGTGTGTTTGTGCATGCATTGGTGTGTGAGTCTATGTGTGTGTGTTTTGTGGTTTTACTATCAATCTCAAACGTTCAACATTGAAGCATATGAAGAACCATGTAGGGTTTTTTTGTTCTGGTTAGCCATATTATATTGTTAAAATTCCATTGGTGTTATTATTGTGTTAATTGACATGTTGATTTAGGTGTGCTAGCACTGGAACAGCTAGGGGTCCCTGAGGAGAGGTTTGATAACCACTGATTTACACATCAGTTCTCAAATGTGTGTCTTTCTCAAGACACAGTCACTGGCCGTAGTCATTTTTAACATGTAATGGCATAACACAACAGATTAAAAGAGCTGTTCTCAAACCATGCCCCAAAATGATGACGCCACCCCTATATTTGAATTATCACTAAAAGATTTAAGAACCTATTTCTTAACTGCTAAGATCCATTGAAGGGCTCAAAGGGTTATTTGGGTCAGTATCGTTACACATAAAACATCACCCTTCCCAAAGAATCCTTGAGGAACCCTCGTTTTTTTGTGTGCAATATTTCCCAAAATCACTGTCTCTCCTGTCACTAGCCATGTTTCCATTAACTTGTCCAGTGATATTTTGTCGACATATAAAAAGTTTGCATAGAAAATAGATGAGACAATTACCTGCTATTGTGACAATTGCCTGCTAGGGTGCATCACACATAAACAAAAACCTAGTGTCAAGTAAAAATGTAGTGATTTAAATGTTTCCATTACCCATTTAGGCAAATGACGCATAAATACATTTCTAACAGCCTGTATGCCCTCCTAAATGTCTCAGAAAGCCCACTAAAAGCCAGCATGGATAGAATGCAATAATTTACTAATATTTGCCATATTCTATTCTAATAATTCTCACGTATCGCCAAGGTCCATGCCATGGTGAAACTTGAACTCCTCTAGATCGGAAATAGTTGGAATGTGAAACTTGCCAGCCAAAGAAAGGCAAAAACAATTCAGGCATTCTTGAAAGTTAGGACAATCCTTGTCCTACAAAGAAACATTATTTTATAGCTGAAAAAATGTATTTAGCAAGAAGTAGGCATTTAGAATTCAACATGGAGTGGAGTTAGGTGATGACATCACATGCCTGCGTACCTTCAAAAATATTTGGCAATCATAATTTATTAGAAAAACACTGTTTCCATCAACATTTGTCGCAATAAAGTTTGACAAAAGAACAATCCACCCCTGTCGAATGAATAAACATTTTGTAGATCTTTAGAAAATGTATCCAATATCTGCCGTTTCCATCACACATGCCGCAAAGATTTTTTTTGCAGCATTGCTTTTCTCTAAAAAACCAATGGACACCTGCCTACTGTGTGTTAGAGCACTGCCCACATTTCCTCCACTGCACTGCGTCGTGCGTGTGTGTGTGTGTGCATATCGTGTATGCTTGTCTTACAACTGAGAAAAGTTATATTTTTCTCTGCTTGTATTTTAAGACCCCGACTATGAAGTAATTCTACAATTATGGTGTGTAAAATGTCAATTGCCAGTCAGTGACCTAGAGAACAGTCTGTGTGTGGGTGAAGTCAGGACGGGATTGGTGTTAACACGACTACAGCTCATATTATACAACAAGCAGAGAGAGGGAGGAAGAGAGAGAATTAGCAAGATATTATAGATAGATAGATAGATAGATAGATAGATAGATAGATAGATAGATAGATAGATAGATAGATAGATAGATAGATAGATAGATAGATAGATAGATAGATAGATAGATAGATAGATAGATAGATAGATAGATAGATAGATAGATTGAAAAAGTATCTATCTATCTATCTCCCCCTTTCCCTCCTCTCTCTCTTTGACTCTCTATCCCAGTGAGAGGCATCGGCATGCACATAGATGTCATCTCTGGCAGGAGCTACCTGATCTGTTCTCTCTCTCTCTCTCTCTCTCTCTCTCTCTCTCTCTCTCTCTCTCTCTCTCTCTCTCTCTCTCTCTCTCTCTCTCTCTCTCTCTCTCTGTCTCTCTCTGTCTCTCTCTTCTCTCTCTCCATCTATCTCTCTCAGTTGGCATGGCTAGTCAGGGCAGAGGCAAGATCAGGATTTATAAACAATGACACACCCTGCTAAATAAAATCCCCCACCATCAGACACACAGACACACAGAAACACAGAGACAGAGAGAAAGGAGACTGAATGCTGAGTGAGATGGACATTAAACCAATCACTAATCCAGACTCTGTCCAAATTATTGAATGAGGTCCTCTCCTCTCCTCTCCTCTCCTCTCCTCTCCTCTCCTCTCCTCTCCTCTCCTCTCCTCTCCTCTCCTCTCCTCTCCTCTCCTCTCCTCTCCTCTCCTCTCCTCCTACTTTCTCCTCTCCTCCCCCTCTCCTCGCCTCCTCTGTCCTCTCCTATCTTCCTCTCCCATCCCTTTTCCTCCTCCTCTCCAGTCTATATATAGCTCTAGCGTTGTATAACAGAGTGGCTGGGGCTCAGTGACTTTCTCTGTCTCAGGAGATTTAAGGTCAGGACGTCATGTCAGAGGCGAAGGAAGGTGGCTGTCAGCCAAACAAACGTGTCACCGGGCTGTGTCCAACATCTGTGTCCCAAATGGCACCCTATTCCCTATACAGTGCACTACTTTTGACCCTATGGGCCCTGGTCAGCATTGAGTCAAAAGTAGTGCACTATATAGTGAATAGGGTGTCATTTGGGACGCAGGCAAAGACTGATGGGATGCTGGCCCCCTGACCTGCCGCGGCAATGGCTGCTGCTCTGCCAGGGGCCAATCATTTACACTCTGACCTCTAACCACTAACCCTGAGCCGTAGCCCTGACTTGACCTTTGACCTGGTAGGCCTCCCTAAACTATCCTAGACTGTGACATCTCACCAGGACACAGACAAAATCATTCATATCAATACCCTCTACATTGTTTCCAGTGTCTAGGTATGGAATCAATAAGAGTGTATCTGATCTTATTTTTTGTAGCAGTTAGTTGTAGATTATTTTCACAGGTCCCCTCCCCTCCCCTCCCCTCCACTCCCCTCTTATAATCCTTCTCCCCTCTCTTCTCATCCTATCCTTTCCCTTCTCCTCTCCACTCCACTCCCCCCCTCCTCTCTCCTCCCATCCTTTCTCCTCCTCTCTCCTCCTCTCTTCTGTCTGCCTGTCCATCCTGGTCCGGGATAGTAAAGTCAGTCTGGTTAGCAGTACTGTCACAGACGGGTATAAACTGTGTGCTTGGCTAAGTCTCCTCCCTTGGATCCTTCGGTGTCGGCAGTGCCAACCCTTTCACCAGCTAATACCACTTCACCCGTTTTTACCCTCCTCCCCTACGGGCCCTTATTCAATGGCGCTATCTTCCCACAGCAGGCCTGTCAAATGCCCGCTGCCTCCGCCGAGCGAAGCAAATCAGCCCACGGAGAGAGGGGGATGGAGGGAGGGGAGGAGTGGATGGAGGGGAGGGGAGGGGGGAGAAGATAGGGATATCGTGGTGAAGAGGATAGAGAGTGGAGGAGTCAAAGGATAAAAGGATGGAGAGGTAGAGGAGGGTAATGAAGGAGGGATGGGGCAGAGGAATAATAAAGGGGTTGAGGGTGAAAGGGTGGAGTGGTGGAGAGGTAGGATGTGACAGCCGCGAAGGAGGGGAAAAAGGATTGAGAGCTGGAGAGAGAGAGAGAGAGAAAGAGAGAGCGAGAGAGCGAAGGAGGGGAAAAGTATGGGTTGAATGGTAGAGGATAGCCCACACAGAAATCCCACATCAAACGTTCTGTGGGATAAGCCCTCTCTCTTTCTCCATCCCCCTTTCTCTCTCTCTCTCCCTCTCTCTCTCTCCCTCTCTCTCTCCATCCCTTTCTCTCTCTCTCTCTCTCTCTCTCTTTCCCTCTCTCTCCATCCCTCTCTCTCTCTCCATCCATCCCTCTCTCTCTCTCTCTCTCTCTCTCTCTCTCTCTCTCTCTCTCTCTCTCTCTCTCTCTCTCTCTATCTCTCTCTATATCTGTCTCTCTCTCTAGCCAGGGGAACAGTCAGATTAGCTGTCCATTGTCTGTGAGTCTCCAGTAGCCATTGTCTCTCTGTCTCTGTCTGTGAACCAGTCTGGGTTATAACTGAACCAGCATGTTTGCTGAGGGGGGTTGGCGAGGTTAGCTATTGTGTCCTCTTTGGACATTTCAATAATTGAGTTTGCTTTTGATACCATATATCAAAAGCAAACACTCTTTTTCTGAAGATGTAACTACTGGCAGGAAAGAGAACTGCTATTGTGTACACCCCTCAAATTCAACTCGAATTCATATGTGAGGTGAAAACATGTTTTTCTCCTCACATGTGAAAAGGTGGTGTTAACATGTCAACTTTAAATGTAATACATGTGAACATATGACAACTGACCTCACAAATTTCACCTCAACATGAAGTTGTTGTTTTTTTACGTGATTTTTTTGTAAGGGATGTAATGAAATGGTATTGAGGTTTTAAGGTAAGTGGTAAGCTGTTCAGATAAAATTGTGTAAACATCTTTAATCAATATGATTACATTTGACATGGTCACTTAGTGCTGACCGTTCAATATGACCCCACCTGCGATTTAAACTCTCAATCTCCGATCGTCCCCGACACATTCATTACCAATATTATATATCTGCTCTTTGCAAAAGAGTGCCATCTCTACGGCTATTTTAGTCAATTTGAACATTCTCTCATCATTGATTTGATTGACTTATTTCAGCAATTAGAGGGTTTTCTGTATAGTTGTCTAATGTTGGCGGGGCATATTATAAATATAATCATTTTTGTTGAGTGTGTTTTTAACAAAGCTGAGATTTACTTTAAAGTCCAAAGTGTAGGTGAAACCAGTTATCGACACAGACATGGTAGTGTAGCAGGAGGATTGGAATGCTGTGAACCAAGAGGCAGTGAGTTCCAACCACAGGTAATAATAATTGCTGTTTAAATAAACACACTCGTGTGTTTGCAATCATGTGTGTCAAATATGTAAGTTGACATTCTGGGAGACATCCTAACGACCGTTTGCAGGGTATCACCTGTAAAACTTCATGTGAAATATCATTGCATGTGAAGTGTTCCAAAACCACATGTTTTTTCTTAAGGGAGCGCTACAAAGAGAGAAAGAGGCAGAGAGGAAGAGAGAGGAAGGAATGAAAGAAGGGAGGAGAGAGAAAGAGTAGAGAAAAGGTTTGATGCGCACAGATGACACATAGCTGTCCCCATTACCGCAATGAGCTTCACCATGAACAAGATGCTCACTCTCTCTGTCTTTATAAATTTCTCTCTTTCGCCCACCTCCTGTCTTTCTCTCTTTGTCTCTCTGTCTGTCTAAAAGACGAGACACTGTAAAAGAATGAAAGAGTGGAAACCTGGAATAAAGGACAGTGTGTGTTTATATTTGAGGATATGTGTGTGGGTGTGTGTGTGTGTATAGATGTGTGTTTGTGTATGTGTTTTTGTGTGTGTGTGCGTGCATGCTTGAGGGTGTGTGTGTGCATGAGTGTACGTGCGTGTGTGTGTGTGTGTGTGTCTGAAACCACTGCAGCAGTAGATTTATGTGTATATGTCCGGGCGGTGGGAGAGCAGGCATAAATAAGGCTGAGGGGAGAAAGCTCTGAACATAATCAAGTGGATCCTTTAGAAGACCGTTTATCTCTCTCTCTCTCTCTCTCTCTCTCTCTCTCTCTCTCTCTCTCTCTCTCTCTCTCTCTCTCACTCAAACACACACACAAAGAGCAATGGCCAAGGAGAGGTCAGTGTCAGGCTCTGGCCATAGAGAAGCCTAACTTGCTTCTCTATGTAGCTGTGGTCAGAGTCTGACAGTGTCGTCCTTTTCTGTTTCTGTGTGGGGTTTAGGTTGGATCCCTAATTAGAGGCAGCTGCACGGCATTGTCTCTAATTAGGGATCCAATATATGTTGAGTCTGTCCATCACGTTGGTGTTGGTCGTTATCGTTACATGTCGAGGTATATGTCGCAGTCACGGTGTATGTAAGTGTGCTTTGTTTTACGTCCGTTCATTTTCGTGTATATAGTTGTGAACGTGTCGTTAGTCATTTTCGTCTTTTGGTTTCTATTTTACACAGTATAGTGTTGTGTTATACGTAGTAGAATAAAAATCATGTCGAACTATCCCTGCGCTGCGTCTTGGTTTCTCCAACCACCATTCCGTGACAGAACGACCCACCCGTATGAGACCAAGCAGCGTGACTGGGGAGAGAGGGAGAGAGAGAGTTTCCCGCGTCGGTATACGGACACGGAACTCCTCGGAGGGTTCGAGTCGGACTCGTCGGAGGAGGACGACGACGAGGACGTGCTTCAGTTCCTTTACCCGTGGGGGCTCCTGGAGGACCAACTCCACTTCGTATGCCCACAGATCGGGATCGGCAGCGGCCAGAGGGGTTCTATGAGTACCCGGAGGAGGAGCAGACGAGGTGGTGGAGAGCCTGGAATGCTCTTCCTCTGGAGACTCAGATGGATCCGCTGGTCGTACAGGCGTTGGAGGACTTCAAGCGCCAGATGAATCTCGTGGCGAGGCGTGTGATTGGACCGGAACCTCCAGCGATGGTGAGCGACCCGGAACCTCCAGCGAGGGTCAGCAGCCCTGCACCTCCAGCGAAGGTCAGCAGCCCTGCACCTCCAGCGAAGGTCAGCAGCCCTGCACCTCCAGCGAAGGTCAGCAGCCCTGCACCTCCAGCGAAGGTCAGCAGCCCTGCACCTCCAGCGAAGGTCAGCAGCCATGCACCTCAAGCGAAGGTCAGCAGCCATGCACCTCCAGCGAAGGTCAGCAGCCATGCACCTCCAGCGAAGGTCAGCAGCCATGCACCTCCAGCGAAGGTCAGCAGCCATGCACCTCCAGCGAAGGTCAGCAGCCATGCACCTCCAGCGAAGGTCAGCAGCCATGCACCTCCAGCGAAGGTCAGCGTCCCCGAACCTCCAGCGAAGGTCAGCGCCCCCGAACCTCCAGCGAAGGTCAGCGCCCCCGAACCTCCAGCGAAGGTCAGTCCACCGGTGCCCATTCCGGGTCCAGCCGTCTGCTCCGCCTCAGTGCCAGAGCAGTCCGCTCCACCAGTACCCAGTCCGGGTTCAGCCGTCTGCTCCGCTCCAGAGCCAGAGCAGTCCGCTCCACCGGTGCCCATTCCGGGTCCAGCCGTCTGCTCCGCCTCAGTGCCTGAGCAGTCCGCTCCACCGGTGCCCAATCCGGGTCCAGCCGTCTGCTCCGCCTCAGCGCCAGAGCAGTCCGCTCCACCGGTACCCAATCCGGGTCCAGCCGTCTGCTCCGCCTCAGCGCCAGAGCAGTCCGCTCCACCGGTACCCAATCCGGGTCCAGCCGTCTGCTCCGCCTCAGCGCCAGAGCAGTCCGCTCCACCGGTACCCATTCCGGGTTCAGCCATCTGTTCCGCTCCTGAGCCAGAGCAGTCCGCTCCGCCGGTACCCAATCCGGGTCCAGCCGTCTGCTCCGCTTCAGAGCCTGAGCAGTCCGCCCCGCCGGTGCCCAGTCCGGGCCCGGTTTATTGCCCATCTCCATGGCCGGAGCCGTTTATCCCACCGGTGCCCAGTCCGGGCCCGGTTGTTTTCCCCGCTCCATGACCGGAGCCGTTTGCCCCACCGGTGCCCAGTCCGGGCCCAGGCGTTTTTTCCCGCTCCATGGCCAGAGCCGTTGACCCCACCGGTGCCCAGTCCGGGCCCGGTTGTTTTCCCCGCTCCATGGCCGGAGCCGTTTGCCCCACCGGTGCCCAGTCCGGGCCCGGTTGTTTTCCCCGCTCCATGGCCGGAGCCGTTTTCCCCACCGGTGCCCAGTCCGGGCCCGGTTGTTTTCCCCGCTCCATGGTCGGAGCCGTTTACCCCACCGGTGCCCAGTCCGGGCCCGGTTGTTTTCCCCGCTCCATGGCCGGAGCCTTTTGCCCCACCGGTACACAGCCCGGGACCGGTGATAAGGAAGGGGCATGGGACAAGACTGTCCACGTCGCCGGAGCCGCCCCCGATGGACTAGTTTTCCCTCCCATTTACCCCCCCGTGTTTTGTGTTTTTTGTGTCTAGGCGTCCGGGAGTCCGCGCCTTTGGGGGGGGGGTACTGTCAGGCTCTGGCCATAGAGAAGCCTAACTTGCTTCTCTATGTAGCTGTGGTCAGAGTCTGACAGTGTCGTCCTTTTCTGTTTCTGTGTGGGGTTTAGGTTGGATCCCTAATTAGAGGCAGCTGCACGGCATTGTCTCTAATTAGGGATCCAATATATGTTGAGTCTGTCCATCACGTTGGTGTGGGTCGTTATCGTTACATGTCGAGGTATATGTCGCAGTCACGGCGTTTGTAAGTGTGCTTTGTTTTACGTCCGTTCATTTTCGTGTATATAGTTGTGAACGTGTCGTTAGTCATTTTCGTGTGTCTTTAGTTTGTCTTTTGGTTTCTATTTTACACAGTATAGTGTTGTGTTATACGTAGTAGAATAAAAATCATGTCGAACTATCCCTGCGCTGCGTCTTGGTCTCTACAACCACCATTCCGTGACAGTCAGGGTATCACTGTGTATGGCTTAGTGCTCTGAACCTACAATACAACACTGAGAATTACAGAAGAAGACAATTCTAGAATAGAACACAGAGTTCTATAATCATTCTCTACACACCCACTCAGTGAGTGGAATGTCACACACACACGCACCATGCACTCACACACACACACAAACACACACACACACACACACACACACACACACACACACACACACACACACACACACACACACACACACACACACACACACACACACACACACACACACACACACACACACACACACACACACACACACCTGTGCTGAGGATAGGCACTATCTCTCATGGTTGTGGTAATGCGGTTAACACCTCGTTCACATGAAAGTCTCAGTGTACAACCAACGGCCTTTACTTCCTGTCTCCTCTCTCTAAAGCCTCTCAATACAGCCTCTGAATACAGATTCATTTCTATCTTCTCAATACTTACAGACAGGAAGGAGAACCATAGTCCCTGGCTAGCATCTTAAAATGTCACCCTATTCCCTATATATACAGTGCATTCGGAAACTTTTCAAACTTTTTCCACATTTTGTTACTTTACAGCCTCATTCTAAAATGGATTTAATTAAATATTTTCCTCATTAATCTATACACAATACCCCATAAGGACAAAAGCGCAAACAGGTTTTTTGAGTCCACCTGTGGAAATTCAATTCATTGGACATGATTTGGAAAGGCACACAAATCAAATCAAATTGTATTTGTCACATACACATGTTTAGCAGATGTTATTGCGGGTGTAGCGAAATGCTTGTGTTTCTAGCGCCAACAGCGCAGTAATATCTAACAATTCACAACAGTACACACAACCTAACAGTAAAATAATGGAATTAAGGAATATATACTCTCAGACCATGAGAAAGAAGATTCTCTGGTCTGATGAAACTAAGATTGAACTCTTTGTCCTGAATGCCAAGTGTCACATCTGGATGAAACCAGGCACCATCTCTACGGTGAAGCATGTTTTTCACCGGCAGGAACTGGGAGACTAGTCAGGATCGAGGGAAAGATGAACTGAGCAAAGTACAGAGAGATCCTTGATGAAAACCTGCTGCAGAACTCTCAGGACCTCAGACTGGGGGCGAAGATTCACCTTCCAACAGGACAACGACCCTAAGCACACAGCCAAGACAACGCAGGATTGGCTTCGGGACAAGTCTCTGAATTTCCTGGAGTGGCCCAGCCAAAGCCCAGACTTGAAACCGATCAAACCTGACAGAGCTTGTGAGGATCTGCAGATAAGAATGGGAGAATACAGGTGCGCCAAGCTTGTAGCGTCATACCCAAGGCTGTAATCGCTGCCAAAGGTGCCTCAACAAAGTACTGAGTAAAGGGTCTGAATACTTATGTAAATGTGATGTTTCCATAATTTTAAAAAAATACATTTGTAAACATTTCTAAAAAACAGTTTTTGCTTTGTCATTATGGGGTATTGTGTTTAGATGAGGGGGCAAAACAATTTAATCAATTTTATAATAAGGCTGTAACGTAACAAAATGTGGGTGGAAAAAGTCAGAAGATAGCCCTATTTGGTAATAGATCAAGTCCATATTATGGCAAGAACAGCTCAAATAAGCGAACACATAAAGGTCAGTCAATCTAGATCATTTCAAGAACTTTGAAAGTTTCTTCAAGTACAGTCGCAAAAACCATCAAGTGCTATGATGAAACTGGCTCACATGAGGACCGCCACAGGAATGAAAAGCCCAGAGTTACCTCTGCTGCAGAGGATAAGTTCATTCAAGTTTTTGCAGCCCAAATAAATGCTTCACAGAGTTCAAGTATCTCAACATCAACTGTTCAGAGAGGACTGTGTGAATCAGGCCTTCATGGTTAAATTGCTGCAAAGCAACCACTACTAAAGACACCAATAATAAGAAGAGACCTGCTTGGGCCAAGAAACATGAGCAATGGACATTAGACTGGTGGAAATTTGTCCTTTGGTCTGGAGTACATATTGGAAATGTTTGGTTCCAACCACTGTGTCTTTGTGAGACGCGGTGTGGGGGTGTATTTCCCACCGTAAAGTATGGAAGTGTTATGGTGTGGGGGTGCATTGCTGATGACGCTGTCTGTGATTTATTTATAAAGTCAGCGACAAGCCATCCCATCTGGTTTGGGCTTAGTGGGACTATCATTTGTTTTTCAACAGGACAATGACCCAACACACCTCCAGGCTGTGTAAAGGCTATTTTACTAAGAAGGAGAGTGATGGAGTGCTGCATCAAATGACCTGGCCTCCACAATCCCCCGACCACAACCCAATTGAGATGGTTTGGGATGAGTTGGACCGCAGAGTGAAGGAAAATCAGCCAAAAAGTGCTCAGCATATGTGGGAACTCCTTCAAGACTGTTGGAAAAGCATTCCAGGTGAAGCTGGTTGAGAGAATGCCAAAAGTGTGCAAAGCTGTATGAAGGCAAAGGGTGGCTACTTTGAAGAATCTCAAATATAACATATATTTTGCTTTGTTTAACCCTTTTTTGGTTACTACATGATTCATTGTGTGTTATTTCATAGTTTTGATGTCTTCAGTATTATTTTACAATGTAGAAAATAGTAAAAAAAAAAAGAAAACCCTCGAATGAGTAGGCGTGTCCAAACTTTTGACTGGTACTGTATACTGTATACACACATTAAAATACAATCATATAGTACACTACTTCCCTATATCGTTCACTACAGGGCAGTATTTCCCAACTCCAGTCCTCCAGTACCCCAACAGCACCCATTTATGTTTTTCTGGGGCTACAACTGGAGGACTGGAGTTGGGCCGCAATGCCTATGTACAGTAACCCTCCTTCCCAAAGACACCACCAACCCCCGGAACAGATAATAAATAGTAAAGCTGGATGTTGTTGGATGTTGCTTTGCTGGTGCATAAAATAAAACATCATCTTTTGGAGATTTACATTTTGAATATAATAGTACATAATGTACAAGTCTAAAACAAGGGACTGTACAGTTTTGTCAGCTGGCGGGTTGTCCTGCTATCATAGTGGGAAAGAAATATGAAATATATTAGCAGCTCGTTTATAATCTGTTTTAATCAGTTACTTAGATTAAATGTTTAATTGAAATATACAACAAATAATTCATTCTAGTCCGTGTCTGATGTCTGAATATACAGCAAGATCGTTCAAGATTGACTTCGAAATAGGATGTCTGTCCATGTCCTGAAGACACAACAGTGAGCGCTGTTAACATCAAGTAGGTTTGGATTTTGCTACAGCGTAATCCCACGACTCTGGAACCGAAGGTTGCATGTTCAATCCCAGTGGTAGCCTTTTTTTTATTTTTACCCTATTCCAAACCTTAAAGGTCCTGCCCAGTCATCCTATTTCCCAAGTAAAAATAACCCTTGAACGACCAAAACATCACCCATAACATTTTTACGCTATTAAAATGCTAAGAATTTAATTGTACCTTTTATCTCATCTCTAACTATCAGGAAGCCTGAAAGAATAGGGTGAGTGGACTGGGAGTTTATATTCATGAGTTCGCCTTGACTGACAGCTCCCTTTGGTCGTTGCCCGGTAACAAGCTAAACAATTGGCCACATGTCATTGGTGACAAGGTAAACAATGGGCCACATGTCATTCCGAGCCTAAATAGTATGCCTCAACCCATTTTCTCTGCAAAATGCTCTCATGGTCAACAGAACTGATAATGGACTGTTGGATATCAGACAAACAGCAGCAATACACAATTGCATTTCTATTGATTGTAGCTAATTACAGAACACAGTTCACTGATACACTTCTTCACAAGAATGAGTGCCTTCAGACAGTATTCATCCCCCTTGACTTATTTCACATTTTGATGTTCAAAGTGTTTTTTTCTCACACACAATACCCCATAATGACAAAGTGAAAATATGTTTTTTGAAATTTTAGCAAATTTATTGAAAATTAAATACAGAAATATCTAATTTACATAAGTATCCACACCCCTGAGTCAATACTTTGTAGAAACACCTTTGGCAGCGATAACAGCTGTGAGTCTTTCTGGGTAAGTCTCTAAGAGCTTTCCAACATTTGCCCATTATAATTTGTTTAATTGTTCAAGCTCTAAATTGGTTGTTTATCATTGCTAGACAAACATTTTCATGTCTTGACATAGATTTTCAAGTAGACTTAACTCGGCCACCCAGGCACATTCATTGTCTTCTTAGTAAGCAACTCCAGTGTAGATTTGGCTGGTGAATTCATCCCGCAGTGTCTGGTGGAAAGCAAACTGAACCAGGTCTTCGTCTAGGATTTTGCCTGTGCTCAGCTCCATTCCGTTTCTTATCCTGAAAAACTCCCCAGTCCATAATGATTACACGGGACACAGTAATGTGTTGTATTGTTGTATTACTTTGTTGATACTTTGGCAGCGATTACAGTCTTGAGTCTTGTCTTCTTGGGTATGACAATACAAGCTTGGCACACCTGTATTTGAGGAGTTTCTCTCATTCTTCTCTGTAGATCCTCTCAAGCTCTGTCAGGTTGGATGGGGAGCGTTGCTGCACAGCTATTTTCAGGTCTCTCCAGAGATGTTCGATTGGGTTCAAGTTAGGGCTCTGGCTGGGTTCAAGTCACCCCAGTCTGAGATCCTGAGCGATCTGGAGCAGGTTTTCATTAAGGATCTCTCTGTACTTTGCTCCGTTCATCTTTCCCTTGATCCTGACTAGTCTCCCAGTCCCTGCCATTGAAAAACATCCCCACAGCATGATGCTGCCACCACCATGCTTCACCGTGACGCTTGGCATTCCAGCCAAAGAGGTAAATCTTGCTTTCGTCAGACCAGAGAATCTTCTTTCTCATGGTCTGAGAGTCCTTTAGGTGCCTTTTACTGAGGAGTGGCTTCCGTCTGGCCTCTCTACCATAAAGGCCTGATTGGTGGAGTGCTGCAGAGATGGTTGTGCTTCTGTAGCTCTGGCAGGATGACCATCGGGTTCTAGGTCACCTCCAAGAAAAAGGCCCTTCTCGCCCCTATTGCCGAGTTTGGCCGGGCGGACCAACTCTAGGAAGAGACTTGGTGGTTCCAAACTTCTTCCATTCAAGAATGTTCTTGGGGATCTTCAATGCTGAAGACATTTTTTATTTAATCTGTTTTAGAATAAAGCTGTAATGTAACAAAATGTGGAAAAAGTGAAGGTGTCTGAATACTTTCCGAATGCACTGTACGCACACGGCCACCCTACAGTGTGCAAGACCCCATTTATTCTTTCCCGTCCAATGCTTGAAAAAAACAGTACAAAGTAATGACATGTCATACCATACCACGTAAATTTTACATAAAAAAAATTATTAGAGCCATAAGCATAATAGTTTATTAGGTACACCACCCCGTTCACGAAAATGGTTCGCTCCTACAGACAGTGAGTCCCGTGACCGTGGCTTGCTATATAATGCAGGTAGACAGGTGTCGAGGCATTCAGTTACTGTTCGATGAACGTTAGAATGGGCAAAACGAGTGACTTTGAGCGTAGTTTGATCGTCGGTGCCAGGCGCGCCGGTTCCAGTATCTCAGAAATGGCCAGCCTCCTGGGCTTTTCACGCACAACAGTGTCTAGAGTTTACAGAGAATGGTGCAATAAACAAAAAACATCCAGTCAGCGGAAGTCCTGTGGGCAAAAAAAGCTTGTTGAGATCAGGACAAACTACACAGTGGTGTGCTGAACGGCATCTTGGAATGCATAACTCGTCTATCCTTTTCACCGATGGGCTAATGCAGCCGATGAGACCACCGGGTTCTACTCCTATCAGCTAAAAACAAAAAGAAGCGGCTCCAGTGGGCACACGATCAATTGAGGAGTGGATAAACCTTGCCTAGTCCAACAAGTCCCTGTTCCCATCCTGACCCATGTACCCTGCTTCAGTCACCCACTTGGCTTCAGTCACCCCCAAGATTGAAGCGGGACACAAATCCAGCAATGGCCTCTTCCTTGTTAGGCCTCTCACACTGGGCAGACAAGGGTCCTGGGATGGACAGCTTGCAGAGGCTCCCCACATACGGCGCTGGATCAAGGTAGGAGTTGGATAAGGAGTTGGAAAGTGAAATACTAATAACCCACTTCCTAATCATCATGTTTAAGACAACAACACACACACTGGAATTGCAAAATATGATTTTCAAGGGTAATTTACATATACACACACCGCAAAAACCATATAGTGACTATCAGTTGTGTTACAGAAAATATATCATTCATAAGTCAAAAGCAGCCACAGACACAGTTGCATTATCTAACGTTAGCCCCCCGATCCCCCAAAAATGTTGGCTACCAGTTCAGACTTCTGAAACAGATCAAATTCTGAAATGTACATTGTGGTCAGCGCTTGCAATATCCACTGTCAGTGAAGGTACAGCATCCGTCTTCAGGATTAGCTTTCTGGCAAGACCCATCGAATGTTCTCCCCAATTAATAAAGCAACTTCACTCTAAATGTGCACTACACATGCATGACATGATTGTAATTTTCGGTGCAGCCTGTCCACCCGAAATGAAAGCAGCCACTGCTGTCGGATGTCTTCACACAAAATAGTGTAACGTTAAATTTACACTATGGGATCCAGTTACAACACAGTGTGCTTTTGCCGGCATTCTGGTAAGTAGCTTGCTTGCTATTAATGATGCAATTTCATGCAATAAGGTCAGAGACACTTTTAAACATTTAATTTCTTATATCTTTATTTTTTTAGAAGCAAACGTACATAGTGTAATTCCATTCCTCTCTCTACTTAGAACTGTCTGTATTTTTACTGTAATTACAAGCTATGTAACACTACTGCAATGTTTTGTTAGATAGCACCAAACACACACACAAATACATACACACTAAATCCCTAAAGCCTTGGTATAGCTTCCTGTCTAAAGTAAGAGCCTCCAGGGGATATGGCTCCCAGTTTTACTGTCCTCACTGAGACAGGCAAACACTCTCTCATCCCCTCAAACACACCCACGCGCGCGCACACACACACACTTCCTAGAACAGATGAAATTAAAAGGTATCTTCACAAGCTCTCGTTTCCATAGCTCAAACCTCAAACTCACTTCACATTTTTATTTTTTTTTGTGAACATACACAGAAAGTCCCTGTTGTCTACGAATATAGGGAATACCGAGAAATACTGATAATTACAGAGAAAATCTGAGGAAATAGGCCTACAGAGAAAATCCCTGCATAAGCTTCAGACACGCTGTGTACCACGCTCCCCATATAATCCCAGAATCTACCCTCAAACACTCCCGCAGACACTCTCCTGAAGACGTATAGATCATACACACCCGCAAAAAGCCGAACACTGCAGATGCACTCCCTTTGATACACACACTCCTGCTTACACACTCACATGCAGATACACACACTCCTGCTTACACACTCACATGCAGATACACACACTCCAGCAAACACACACACACACACACACACACACACACACACACACACACACACACACACACACACACACACACACAAAGACACATACACTCCTGCTCATAAACATACTTTCCTGAGGACATTAGTGTTGTACGGTATACCAAAACTTTTGTACTTTTCCACTACTAGAACATGAAAAATGGTTTGGTACTAGAATATTTGTTACTTTCGGTTCTTCTGTCAAATGTGTCTCCCGTCGTCTACTGATTGAGAGAGGATCAATTCACTAGGTGCACATGGAGGTATGGTCTATCAGCGCCGCCGATGTCCCCTTATAGCGCAAGAGCACCGTGCCTGCTCCACTTACTCATTGCTATCTCTAGCCTGTCCTGAGGAACCACATCACCATTATACTGCACAGAAGTTAACCCACTTGAATAATGCAACACAGAGTGTAGGGATGTTGAATCTGCTAATTACTGTTCCCAAAGCAATGTCCAGTACAGAACACTACAATGCAAGAAGATACCGCTTCCAGCTCTGTAGGCTAATGTTCCGTGCTAGCTTACAGCTGAAGCCAACATCAATTTACTACCCTAGTACCTTGTTTGTAATAATATGCAAACCATAAAGCAAAATATTGCTGATTACAAAGCTGATTGTCACCAAAAATGTTATTCATTTACTTTGTCTTGCCCACCTCACGTCTCTCCCAGTCAAAATCATCTTTGCTCAAGCCTGGAACAGACTTTGTGTGTGATGATGTCATTAGTCTTAAAGCGATAGCGCACACTTTTATAAAACGAGAGATTGCTTCTTCTATGAAGAATGTTGTTGATCAGTACAATAAAATAAGTCCCAAATTGAAGCTAAACAGATTGTTTTTCATCTGTAGCAAAATCAGATAAAACGAGCTCATTAACTCAATGCATGCACACATTCCTATTGAATATGCCATGCTGACAAGCTAAAGGCCCGCATAGGTTTTTCTGTGCGCCGTTGGTCTAGGAAGACAAAATGTGACAAATGACTAAATGTATTTAGCTCTACAAAGAAACTATTCCTATAATTGTTTTTATTACTTTTTTAATGGACTTGATTGAACACAGAGAAAATACCCATCCTGTCACGCCAGATATATGTACCACATACGCACACACACACACAGAATACGCTCACACATACCAGACTTTGACTACGAAAGAAAAAAAAATTGGAGTTGGAAAAAGTAATCAGGAATGGTAATATCGTCTCTCGCTCTATTTCACTATCTCTCTCTGTCTCTCTCTGTCTCCCTCTCTCTCTCTCTCTCTCTCTCTCTCTCTCTCTCTCTCTCTCTCTCTCTCCTGCTCTCACTCCTCTCTGCTGTCCTCAGCGTCAACGCAGCACTCTATATCTTATCCCTTCCCTCCCTCCCTCCCTCCCTCCCTCCCTCCCTCCCTCGCTAGCCACCAACCATCTATCTTTCATAAAAGAGAAGCGAAAAGCTGAAATGAATAAATCTTATCTTACTGTGAAGTCAGTGTGCTACACTGGTGATTCCACAAAATCAGACGCTTCACTTCGGGAAGGAGAGAGATGTGGGTTAGGGTAGCCACAGAGAGATCTTTCCCATAATAAAACAGACAGGACTAGCCTCTTCACAAACTGTTAGACTGGAGAATCACTAGAGTCCCTGAAACTAAGTCTCACACTGACTCACGCACACATATTCACGCACACAGACACAAACACACACGTGCACACACACACACGTGCACACACACACACACACACACGTGCACACACACACACATACTGTAGATTTCATGTCGGTCCTAGACCCTTTACCTTGGTCCCGGTCTTGTGTCTGTTTCTGACCTTGTCGTTGGATCTCTGAGACCTCTTCACATTGATACACTGTATAGACACACACACACACACACACACACACACACACACACACACACACACACAAACACACACACAGTCCAGTGATGTCTCAGGCAAAACGTTTACATACTGTGCGACCTAGTGTACCTACATCCATGAAAATACCACTTTTCCACCAACCAGCATGAAATCAACTCACATAATTACTCTGAACATAATTCTGTAAAAGGAGATTTACATACCTTTGATTTCATACCTGTGTGTGTATGTGTGTGCGTGCGTGCGTGCGTGCTTGCAGGCGTGTGTGTGAGTGTGTGTGTGTGTGTGTGCAGGAAGGCTGTACATTGCATAAATGTGTGATGGCCGTTGTTTCACACAGTTTTGCCCTATTGTATTATCGTTAAGAAATGTGTTTGAATATGAGATGTGTATGTACATCTGTGTGTGTATGTGTGTGTGTGTGTCTGAGTTCATATGCAATTGTACTTGAATACACTTGTACATGTGTGTGTGCTTTGTCTGTTTTACAGTAAGTATGATTAGAGTGTGTGACTAGTCTATCCCATGCTTCTCTGTGTCTGTTTTACAGTAAGTATGACTAGTGTGTGTGACTAGTCTATCCCATGCTTCTCTGTGTGTTCAGTGATCACTGCATTTGTTCTACTGTATGTCTACAGTGTGTTTACAGTGTGTGTGTGTGTGTACAGTGTGTGTGTGTGTATACAGTGTTTTTACAGTGTGTGTGTGTGTACAGTGTGTGTCATTGCTCCATGAGAAACACAGCTAGTCCAGTACAGTAGTTACTGGGGTCCTCCATTGTAAGAGAGTGACAGAAGAGGAGAGACAAAGAATTGGTATGCGATAGGAAAAAAAGAGTACTCACAGTTAGTCGTAGTCTCCAGGTCCTTTCTCTTCCTCTCTGTCCTGTTACTGAGTGCTGGCTGTCACTCTCTCTCCGCTGCTATCCCTGCACTGGACACACACACACAGTCACACACTCCTGCGCTACCAAAGGAAGTGTTCAGAGCAAGAGAACGAGGGAGAGCGAGTGATTGAGAAAGCCAGTAAGCGAGAGGGAGCGCGCGCGCGAGAGAGAAAAGCAGGCGAGCGAGAGACAGAGAGAGAGAGAGAGAGAGAGAGAGGGGAGGAGGATGAGGAGAAGGGAGGGCTGTGTGTGAAGTGATCTGTTAGCCAGTGTGTGATTGGGGCAGAGCGGATTCAGAGGCTCTACTGTTGCTAGCGTGTCTCAGTAGCGTGGGTCTAGTGTGCTGTGTTTGTGTGTGAGCGCTCACAAATCGCTCGGAGCCAGCACGGTCCTAGACACACACACACACACACACACACACACAAGCAGACTCGGGATTCAGCGCTGACACAAAGAGAGAGAGAGAGAGAGAGAGAGAGAGAGAGAGAGAGAGAGAGAGAGAGAGAGAGAGAGAGAGAGAGAGAGAGAGAGAGAGAGAAGGGAAGTGAGAATGAGATAAAGAAAGAGGTGCCTGTTCTGCCTGGCACTCTGGGAACATGTAATAAGTAGAGCGAGGGATGGAGACAGAGAGAAGAAGAGGAGGACGAGGAGGCGGGAAAGAGGAGGAATAGAGAGAGAGAGAAAGAAAGAGCGCACTGACCTGGTGCCAGTTTGGTGTGTGTGCTTCAAAGGGACCCAACGCATCACACACTGACATGTAAGGACGACCGACCGACAGACAGACAGACAGACAGACAGACAGCAGACTGAGGCAGGTTGGATGCCCCTGTCGCTGCCCTGCCTTCCCCCCAAACCCTCTCTCTCTCCTCGATACGAGACACTGCACTCCACCAGATTCAATTAAAAGTGAGATTAGCAATTACCCAGCGCTTATGACCTAACACTGATCCAATGTAGCTCTGCTTGGCTGCCTACCCCACTCTGCTCGGACTGCTACTTCCCTCAGGGATCAGACTAAGGTGTCTTATTGACTCTGAAGGTTTGTTTTTCACCCCAGAGTGTGTGTTGGGGGCGGGGGGGTATGTGTGGACTAAATAGCATCCACAGCAGCAGAAGCTATCTGCGAAGTCATCATCATCATCATCATCATATTTATGGACAAACCTCCAGCAGTTATTTAGCTCCTCTGCTGTGAGGGGGTCCATAGTGAAGTTCTATCGCAGCCAGTTAACACCTCCACCCTCCAGCCAGAGAGGCTGACATGAGACACATCCAAGCATACCGGAGTGCTCCCTCACACCCCTGGTCCCTTGGAGGTTCCATACAGTAACTACTACTCAACACCTCCATACAGCTTCATTCATTCATACCTGGAGGGACAGGGCTTGTCTTTTAGTGTGTGCTCCAAATGGCACCCTATTCCCTATATAGTGCACTACTTTTGACCAGGGCCCATATTGCCCTACATAGGGAGTAGGGTGCCTTTTGGGTTGCAGTCTAGTCTGATAGAACTAGAGGCTGCCCTTAATCACAGATCTAGGATCAGATTACCTTAGCCCTGAAGATATTCCTAATCATAATGGGATGATAAATAACTGGGCCCGTATCAGTGGTTAGGAGCAAGTTGGCCAGCCAATCGTTTTTAGAATGGAGAGAGTAAAATGTATTTTGTAGTGTGGACATTAGGAACAAAACATTAGGAACACTTGCTCTTTCCATGACATAGACTGACCAGGTGAATCTAGGTGAAAGCTATGATCCCTTATTGATGTCACTTGTTAAATCCATTTCAATCAGTGTAGATGAAGGGGAGGAAACAGGTTAAAGAAGGATTTGTAAGCCTTGAGACAATTATGACATGGGTTGTGTATGTGTGCCATTCAGAGGGTGAATGGGCAAGACAAAATGCCTTTGAACAGGGTTTGCTAGTAGCCAGGCACACCGGTTTGAGTGTCAAGAACTGCAATGCTGGTTGGTTTTCCACACTCAATAGTTGTTTCCTGTGTGTACATCCAACGAATAGTGATCATGCTGTTTTTACAGTATGTGGCTGCTATGAAATTGAATTGTGATTACATGTGATCAGAGGTGTATTCATTCTGCCGATTCTGTTGAAAAACATTTCTTAAACGGAAGCAAACGGAACGAAACAGGTATAAACATATAGTATCTGAATTTGTCCAATATAAATTCTAATTTGCCACTGCTGGACTAATGACAACACCCTAGATCAGCTAGATTGAATGTGTCACTGTCTGTCACTTTGATTACTAAACATTTTCTCTCGACCTGTGCACCTACGTTGTAAACTTTCATTCATAGGTTAGGTTGTAGCATCCTCATTATGGGTACAGGGATTATTCCAGTATCATGTAGTAGCCTAAACCTATCGATGTTACATTGAGCTGGGTGAATGGAATATGAATGACAGTCATCCAATATGCTGTAATAGAAATAAGCCAATGCTCAATATAAATAAAATAATTCTCCCTCATCTTAAACGGCACCAACCGCCACTGGTGCGCACTCGCAGACATGAACAAACGTACATGCACACAAACACTCATACACACTTAAAATGGGTCTTTGTCTCCTGTATGAGTAAATCGTAATAATATAATAACATAAATGACAGCGATATGTAGCTTGGCAGCCGATGCTGATCTGTGCGATGCTGTGCTGTGTGGTGCTGTGTGGAATGGTAGGGGGAGAGAGAGAACGATGGAGAGAGGGGGAGGATGAAAGGACAGAGGACAGGGCACGAGGACTGGGAAGTTGAAAAGGTGCCGACCCTCTGTGTTTAGGAAGAGTAAGCTGGTATGTGTGAGCGGAGGAAGAGGAGGAGAAGAGGAGAAGGAGGGGGGAGAGAAGGTAGGAAGAGGAGGGAGGAAGATGAGGAGGAGGATATACAGCAGGAGAAGAGAGGAAGAGGAGGGAAAGCCTTCCTCCTATAGAGGCTATAGAGCAATCAAATTCAACTATGGACATTGAAGCCAGTTCCACTGCTTTTCTTCATTCTTCCCCTCTAATAAGGGACCGATTTAGACCTGGGACTCCAGGTGGGTGCAATTAGGTATCAGGTAGAACAGAACACCAGCAGGCTCCGGACCTCATAGGGTAAGAGTTGAATACCCCTGCCATTGAGTATATTGTGTAGCTAAAGCATCAGATAATGGGGAGAAATACTGTGGCTAAAGGGTTGTGTGTCCCCAGTGCTAGGCAATCGTTTTTTGTTTTTCTGTTTTTCTGTTTTAAGCCTTTTCCAAACTTTAACCATTAACTCACAAACCCCGATCCAAACACCTGTGTTTTTGGTTTCACTTTTGCAGAGTTAGGTAACAGTGTCTCAACTTAAATGTTTAAAAACAATGTTTACCTTGCCTTCACCCATAGACGCTTGGACGAATGGCACATTTCGAAGTCAAACTGTGATACCATGTTGCCACGACAACCAAGCTCACTGCTCCCACAGCAACTACAATACTTGCTTTATTGGTCCATTTGCATGGATATTTCTTTCTCTTTTTTTACAGTACCCAACCTGATACACAACACAAACATCACAGGCTGGGAGCAGCACAGGGGCTGTGGCAAAGCAGCGCCCCTGGAGCACTTAGGGGTAAATCGCTTTGCAAAAGGACACAACGGTGGTAGGTATGGGGATATTGAAGCCGGTAACAATCCGGCATCCGGATCACTCCCTGCAGATTTCCCTGCAGGCAACTGGCCTACCTCTCAACCATTACCATAGGGATGCAGAGACAACAAAAGCTACAACACACGCACACACACACTTACTTACTTATCCTACATTCCTACATAGCCTACTGTGTTTGTGTTTATAAGTGTGTGCGGATCAACCTACTCACACACCAGTGGAGAGGAGCAGGGGACCCTGGGTAGGAAATAGGGTGCGTGGTGCAAGGCGTGCGCCTGGTTGTGTCACAAATGGCACCCTATTCCCTATATACTGCACAACCCTGGTCAAAATAATAGCATTATATACACTATTAGAAGTAAAGGTAGAAGAACCTTTTGGGATGCCACACTGGTGATACCTTTCAAGTTCAAAGAGGTTCTTTGAGGAACCCCTCTGAAAAGGGTCTTCGAGGAACCCCTGTGTAAAGGTTCAAACCAGAACTTTTTGTGATGGGATGTGTTAAATTTTGAACCTTTTTAGTAATATATTGTAGAGGTCAAATCAAATCAAATGTTATTGGTAAAATACACATATTAAGCAGATGTTATTGCGGGTGAAGCGAAACGCTTGTGTTCCTAACTCCAACATTGCCATAGTATCTAACATTTCACAACAATACACACAAATCTAAAAGTAAAAGAATGGAATAAAGAAATATATAAATATTAGGATGAGCAATGTCAAAAATGGCATTGACTAAAATACAGTAGAATACAGTATAGAGTGCCTTCGGAAAGTATTCAGACCCATTTACTTTTTTCTAAATTTTGTCACGTTACAGCCTTATTCTAAAAATGTATTTTAAAAAAAATTCCTCAGCAATCTACACACAATACCCCATAACGACAAAGAAAAAACCATGTGGTCGAAGGAATTGTCCGTAGAACTCCGAGACAGGATTGTGTTGAGGCACAGATCTGGGGAAGGATGCCAAAACATTTCTACAGCATTGAAGTTCCCCAAGAACACAGTGGCCTCCATAATTCTTAAATAGAAGAAGTTTGGAACTACCAAGACTCTTCCTAGAGCTGGCCGCCCCCAGCCAAACGGAGCAATCGGGGCAGAAGGGTCTTGGTCAGGGAGGTGACCAAGAACCTGTTGGTCACTCTGATAGAGCTCTAGAGTTCCTCTGTGGATATTGGGAAAACCTTACAGAAGGACAACCATCTCTACAGCACTCCACCAATCAAGTCTCTATGGTAGAGTGACCAGACGGAAGCCACTCCTCAGTAAAAGGCACATGACAGCCTGCTTGGAGTTTGACAAAAGGCACCTAAAGACTCTCAGACCATGAGAAAGAAGATTCTCTGGTCTGATGAAACCGGGATTTAAATCTTTGGCCTGAATGCCAAGCGGCATGTCTGGAGGAAAACTGGCATTATCCCTACAGTGAAGCATGATGGTGGCAGCATCACACTATGGGGATGATTTTCAATGGCAGGGACTGGGAGACTAGACAGCATTGAGGCAAAGATGAACTGAGCAAAGTACAGAGAGATCCTTAATGAAGGTTCACCTTCCAACAGGACAACGACCCTAAGCACACAGCCAAGGCAACGCACTAGTGACTTCAAGACAAGTCTCTGAATGTCCTTGAGTAGCCCAGCCAGAGCCCGGACTTGAATCTCATCAAACATCTCTGAAGAGACCTGAAAATAGCTTTGCAGCAACGCTCCCCATCCAGTTTTTCAGTCTCTCGGTCCCAACTTTGATGCACCTGTACTGACCTCGCCTTCTGAATGATTGCGGGTTGAACAGGCCGTGGCTCGGGTGCTTGATGTCCTTGATCTTTTTGGTCTTCCTGTGACATCGGGTGCTGTAGGTGTCCTGGAGGGCAGGTAGTGTGCCCCCGGTGATGCGTTGGGCAAACCGCACCACCCTCTGGAGAGCCCTGCAGTTGCTGTACCAGGCGGTAATACCAGTGGAGGCTCCTCAGAGGAGGAAAGGGAGGACCATCCTAAATAAAACTATACTAAATATAATCACGTCACCAAATAATTGATTAAAACACACTTTTGCTTCCGTCCTCCTTTGGGTCCATTGACCCCCTTCCATAGACTTACACAGTAATTATGACAACTTCCGGAAGAGCTCTTGCAGCATGAACTGTCATGTTGTCCACCCAATCAAACGATCAGAGAATTAATCTAGTACTGAAAGCATAAGCTACAGCTAGCCAGCACGGAAGTGTATAACATGTGGTGAGTAATTGACTCAAAGAGAGAGAAAGACAATAGTTGAACAGTTTTTAATAAATTAATTTCTTCCAAAATGAAGGAGAAGCAAGAGAGAAATAGAGAGAGTGGGGTGTTGTTTTTTTTACTTTCACTTTCACTTAAAGTAAACTGTTGACTAATGAATACACCTATATCAGCTAGATGCAGGCAAGAGTGTGCAAGGCGGAATTGAATGTCACTGTCTTTCACCTCAAATTTGTCTCTCGACCTGTGTGCACCTACGTTGTAAACTTTCATTCATAGGTTAGGTTGTAGCAACCTCGTGATGGATATTATATAGTAGCCTAAACATATTGCTGTTACATTGAACTGGGTGAATATGAATGAGAGTCATCCAATATGCTGTAATAGAAATAAGGCCATACTCATGAAAAAGAAAAGTGTGCTCCCAATGGGTGATACAGCCCAACAGGATGCTCTCAATTGTATATCTGTAAAAGTTTGTGAGGGTCTTAGGGGCCAAGACAAATATATTCAGCCTCCTGAGGTTGAAGAGGCGCTGTTGTGCCTTTTTCACAACACTGTCTGTGTGGGTGGACCATTTCAGATTGTCATTGATGTGTACTCCGAGGAACTTGAAGCTTTCCACCTTCTCCACTGCGGTCCCATCGACGTGTATCAGCTCCTTCGTTTTGATGACGTTGATGGCAAGGTTATTTTCCTGTTACCACTCTGCCAGGGCCCTCACCTCCTCCCTGTAGGCTGTCTCGTCATTGTTGGTAATCAGGCCTACTACTGTTGTGTCGGATGCAAACTTGATGATTGAGTTGGAGGAGTGTGCGGTCACGCAGTCATGGGTGAACAGTGAGTACAAGAGGGGGCTGAGCACGCACCCTTGTGGGGCTCCTGTGTTGAGGATCAGCATAGTGGGGGTATTGTTTACCTTCACTACCTGGGGGCGGCCAGTCAGGAAGTCCAGGACCCAGGGTGGGGTTCAGACCCAGGGCCCCGAGCTTGATGATACTATGGTGTTTAAGGCTGAGCTATAGTCAATGAACAGCATTCTTACTTAGTTATTCCTCTTGTCCAGATGGGATAGGGCAGTGTGTAATGTGGTGGCGATTGCATCATCTGTGGATCTATTGGGGAGGTATGCAAATTGAAGTGGGTCTAGGTTGTCAGGTAAGGTGGAGGTGATATGATCCTTAACTAGCCTCTCAAAGCACTTCATAATGACAGAAGTGAATGTTACGGGGCAATAACAATTTAGTTCAGTTACCTTTGCTTTCTTGTGTACAGGAACAGTGGTGGACATCTTGAAGCAAGTGGGGACAGCAGACTGTGATATGGAGAGATTGAATATGTCCGTAAACACTCCAGCCAGCTGGTCTGCGCATCCTCTGATGACACGGCTAGCGATGCTGTCTGGGCAGCCTTGCGATGGTTAACACGCTTAAATGTTTTACAACATCCCCTATACACTTCCTGATGAACTCAGTCACCGTGTCCGCGTATAAATCAATGTTATTCTCAGAGGCAACCCGGAACATATCCCAGTCCGCATGATCAAAACAATCTTGAAGCATGGATTCCGATTGGTCAGACCAGCATTGAATAAACCTTAGCACTGGTACTTCGTGTTTGAGTTTCTGTCTATAGGAAGGGAGGAGCAGGACGGCGTCGTTATCTGATTTGCCGAAAGGGAGGGCAGGGGAGTAACAATGGTCGAGAGATTTTGATGCACCAGTACTACAGGCAATGTGTTGATAGAACTTTGGTAGCGTTATCCTCAAATTTGCTTTATTAAAATCCCCATCTACAATAAATGCAGCCACAAGATATGTGGTTTTCAGTTTGCACAATGTCCAATGTAGTTCCTTATGGGCCATCGTGTTATCGCCTTGAGGGAGAATATACAAGGCTTGACTTTAACCGAAGATAACTCTCTTGGGAGGTAATACGGTCGGCATTTAATTGTGAGGTCTTCTAGGTCGGGTGAACAAAAGGACTTGATTTCCTGTATGTTATTACAGTTAATCATGAAACATACACCACCGTCTTTCTTCCTTCCGGAGAGTTCTTTACTTCTGTCTGTGCGATGTACTGAGAACCCAGCTAGCTGTATGGATGGGGAGAGTATATCCAGAGAGAGCCATGAGTATGTTACAGTCCATGATGTCTCTCTGGAAGGAGATCCTTGCCCTGAGCTCGTCTACTTTATTGTCCAGGGACTGAACATTAGTGAGTAATATACTCGGAAGCGGTGGATGGTGTGCACGCCTCCTGAGTCAGACTAGAAGTCCGACAGCGTCCTGGAGTAGCCTTTGGGATAAGTTAAATTGCTCTGGGGTGTACGCACAAAGGATCCAATTTGTTAATGTTGTATCTCTGGTCATAATGCTGGTGAGTAACCATTGCTTTGATATCCAAAAGATATTTCCGGCTGTATGTAATACCACAAAAAACGTGCTGGGCTAATAATGTAAGAAATAACACACAAAAAAACAAAATACTACGAAGTTGCTTAGGAGCCAGAAGCAGAGCTGCTATGTCTGACGGCGCCATCTTCGCCTATCAGATAGGCTGCCTATCAGATTGGAGGCATGGCTTTAAGATAGTTATTTTTGGCCACCCGTTAGAATAAATGTCATTCCTGTTAATCATTTTAAGTTCGTACACGGCAAATTTAAAATGACCTTGAATATTTATATTACATATTGCATTACATATAGTGTTCCAACTTCACAATTTAAATAGGCTCTTGAAGAACTCATACTCCTCTGTTAGCCTCATTGAAGTTACAAAACTGTCAGTGTTCAACTTTAACATGTGATGACAATACAACAGAACAGATGAACGGGAATGACATTTACTCTAACGGGTGGCCCAAAAAACATTTATCTTAAAGCCATGCCCTTACTAAGCAACACCTCCACTCCATGATTCCTCCATGAACCCATTGCTACATTGAACCATTAAAGGTTCCTCCAACAAACCCTCAACTAACTGAAGGTGCCACTTTGAACCATTGACTGCCAATGGTTCCTTGAGGAACTCCAGGGGTTCCTTGAGGATCTCCAGGTTTCCTTGACTTACCACTAATTCTAAGAGCGTAGGGAATAGGGTGCCATTTGGGATTGCATCCTCTGTCTGGCAGCCTCACCATGTCTCAGAAGTAGGAGGCATTAGGATTCATATTTAATCTGCATAATGCCTTAAGGTCACCCATAGACATTAATTACACTGATCTAAGCTTGTTGCTCTCTCTCTCTCTCTCTCTCTCTCTCTCTCTCTCTCTCTCTCTCTCTCTCTCTCTCTCTCTCTCTCTCTCTCTCTCTCTTTCACCCCACAGCTTAAACACTTCCCTGTCATTCTCAAAAGGTCATTTTTCTTATTACCAAGTCTCCTTATTCACCGGTTCCAATTAGCTAGCTGGGGTGGAAAATAAGCTAGTTTGGCATAGTCATGAGGAGGAGGAGTGTGTTGCCTGCGAACACGCACAGGCTTGCAACACACACACACAAACAGGCACGTAACACACAGGCACACACACACACACACACACACACACACACACACACACACACACACGTAACACACACACACACACACACACACACACGTAACACACACACACACAGCAGCCCTCAATTTACTCCACAGCAAGAGAGAGAAGAGGAGATATAAATACCTAATTTGGCCCAAGCTGCCTCTGTGTTGGTGTGTCTGTGCTGCTATGCTGCTGGCTAGTCACAGCACAGGCACTAATCTGTTCTGCTAGGAATAAAGAGAGAATAGGGCAAGGTATTTAATCAAACCTCCTAACAACCAAGTTGGAAAATATTATTGTTATTGTGTTGTAAGAAGGCATGCTTGTAGGCCTATTCATGTGACAAAATAAAGTCTTGAAAAAAATGTACTTAAACGCAGAACTGTGAAGATCTATCTGCCTGTAAGCCATTACAGCCATTTCTCCCCACACAAACGGGCTGGTTGTTTGGTACAAACATTGCTTGCTAAATGAACTATACTATCACTAGTACCATCAAACATTGCTTGCTAAATTAACTATGCTATCACTAGTCCCATCAAACCGCCATGCAATCTCCATAGACAAACAGTAGAACAACCTTACTGAATAGCTCAGTGACTTTCAACGTGGCACCGTCATAGGATGCCACCTTTCCAAAGTGCTGTCATTGTGAAGTGGAAACGTCTCGGAGCAACAACGGCTCAGCCGCGAAGTGGAAGGCAACACAAGCTCACAGAACGGGACGACTGAGTACTGAAGTGCGTAGTGCGTAACACTCACTACCGAGTTCCAAACTGCCTCTGGAAGCAACGTCAGCACAATAACTGTTCATCGGGAGCTTCATGAAATGGGTTTCCATGGCCGAGCAGCCACACACAAGCCTAAGATAATTATACGCAATGCCAAGTGCAATTGGACTCTGAAGCAGTGGAAATGTGTTCTCTGGAGAGATGAATCACGCTTCACATTCTGGCAGTCCGATGGACAAATCTTGGTTTGGCAGGTACCAGGAGAACGCTACCTGCCTGAATGGATAGTGCCAGCTGTAAAGTTTGGTGGAGGAGGAATAACGACTGCGAACCAGGCCTAATTGCCCAACATCAGTGCTCGACCTCACTAATACTCTTGTGACTGAATGGAAGCAAATCCCTGCAGCAATGTTCCAACATCTAGTGGAAATCCTTCCCAGAAGAGTGGAGGCTGTTATAGCAGCAAAGGGGGGACCAACTCCATATTGATTCCCATGATTTTGGAATGAGATATTCGACGAACAGGTCTACACATACTTCATCATGCAGTGTATCTTCGATTCTACGTTGAGATTTAACATTGCTTTGTTAAGTAGGAGCAGAGATGACTTAGAAAGGTTAATCTTATAACTTGATATACTGCTGAATTGTCTGAATATACTTAATACATTAGGGAGGGATTGTGATTCATTCTCAAGGTACAATAATATGTAATCTGCATACAGTGCCTTGCAAAAGTATTCATCCCCCTTGGCGTATTTCCTATTTTGTTGCATTACAACCTGTAATTGAAATTGATTTTATTTAGATTTCATGTAATGGACATATACAAAATAGTCCAAATTGGTGAAGTGAAATGAAAAAAATGACTTGTTAAAAAATGTTCTAAAAAATTACAAACGGAAAAGTGGTGGGTTAATATGTATTCACCCCCTAAGATCTGGTGCAACCAATTACCTTCAGAAGTCACATAATTAGTTAAATAAAGTCCACCTGTGTGCAATCTAAGTGTCACATGATCTGTCACATGATCTCAGTACATACAGTTGAAGTCTGAGGTTTACATACACCTTAGCCAAATACATTTGAACTCAGTTTTTCACAATTCCAGACATTTAATCCTAGTAAAAATTCCCTGTCTTAGGTCACTTAGGATCACCACTTTATTTTAAGAATGTGAAATTTCAGAATAATAGTAGAGAGAATTATTTATTTCAGCTTTTATTTCTTTCATCACATTCCCAGTGGGTCAGAAGTTTACATACACTCAATTAGTATTTGGTAGCATTGCCTTTAAATTTTTTAACTTGGGTCAAACGTTTCTGGTAGCCTTCCTCAAGCTTTCCACAAAGAGTTGGGTGAATTTTGTCCCATTCCTCCTGACAGAACTGGTGTAACTGAGTCAGGTTTGTAGGCCTCCTTGCTCGCACACGCTTTTTCAGTTCTGCCAACAGATTCTCTATAGGATTGAGGTCAGGGCTTTGTGATGACCACTCCACTACCTTGACTTTGTTGTCCTTAAGCCATTTTGCGACAACTTTGGAAGTATGCTTGGGGTCATTGTCCATTTGGAAGACCCATTTGCGACCAAGCTTTAACTTCCTGACTGATGTCTTGAGATGTTGCTTCAATATATCCACATAATTTTCCTTCCTCATGATGCCATCTATTTTGTGACGTGCACCAGTCCCTCCTGCAGCAAAGCACCCCCACAACATGATGCTGCCACCCCCGTGCTTCACTGTTGGGATGGTGTTCTTATTTTTCCTCCAAACATAACAATGGTCATTATGGCCAAACAGTTCTATTTTTGTTTCATCAGAGGACATTTCTCCAAAAAAGTACGATCTTTGTCCCCATGTGCAGTTGCAAACCGTAGTCTGGCTTTTTATGGTGGTTTTGGAGCAGTGGCTTCTTCCTTGCTGAGCAGCCTTTCAGGTTATGTTTTACTGTGGATATAGATACTTTTGTACCTGTTTCCTCCAGCATCTTCAAAAGGTCCTTTGCTGTTGTTCTGGGATTGATTTGCACTTTTCGCACCAAAGTACATTAATCTCTAGGAGACAGAACGTATCTCCTTCCTGAGCGGTATGACGGCCGCGTGGTCCCATGTTGTTTATACTTGCGTACTATTGTTTGCACAGATGAACCTTTAGGCGTTTGGAAATTGCTCCCAAGGAGGAACCAGACTTGTGGAGGTCTACAATTATTTTTCTGAGATCTTGGCTGATTTATTTTGATTTTCCCATGATGTCTGAAATTTTCCAAGCTGTTTAAAGGCACAGTCAACTTAGTGAATGTAAACTTCTGACCCACTGGAATTGTGATATTGTGAATTATAAGTTAAATAATCTGTCTGTAAACAATTATTGGAAGAATTACTTGTGTTATGCGCAAGGTAGATGTCCTAACCGACTTGCCAAAACCATAGTTTGTTAACATGAAATTTGTGGAGTGGTTACAAAAATTTGTTTTAATGACTTCAACCTAAGTGTATGTAAACTTCCGACTTCAACTGTATACACCTGTTCTGAAAGGTCCCAGAGTCTGCAACACCACCAAGCAAGTGGCACCATGAAGACCAAGGAGCTCTCCAAACAGGTCAGGGACAAAGTTGTGGAGAAGTACAGATCAGGGTTGGGTTATAAAAAAATATCAGAAACTTTGAACATCCCAGAATATGGCACCACAACAAACCTGCCAAGAGAGGGCCGCCCACCAAAACTCATGGACCAGGCAAGAAGGGCATTAATCAGAGAGGCAACAAAGAGACCAAAGATAACCCTGAAGGAGCTGCAAAGCTCCACAGCGGAGATTGGAGTATCTGTCCATAGGACCACTTTAAGCCGTACACTCCACAGAGCTGGGCTTTACGGAAGAGTGGCCAGAAAAAAGCCTATGCTTAAAGAAAAAATAAGCAAACACATTTGGTGTTCGCCAAAAGGCATGTGGGAGACTCCATAAACATATGGAAGAAGATACTCTTGTCAGTTGAGACTAAAATTTAGCTTTTTAGCCATCTAGGAAAAGGTTATGTCTGGCGCAAACCCAACACCTCTCATCACCCCGAGAACACCATCCCCATATTGAAGCATGGTGGAGGCAGCATCATGGTGTGGGGATGTTTTTCATCAGCATGGACTGGGAATCTGGTCAGAATTGAAGGAATGGTGGATGGCGCTAACTACAGGGAAATTCTTAAGGAAAACCTGTTTCAGTCTTCCAGAGATTTGAGACTGGGACGGAGGTTTACCTTCCAGCAAGACAATGACCCTAAGCATACTGCTAAAGCAACACTTGAGTGGTTTAAGGGGAAACATGTACATGTCTTGGAATGGCCTAGTCAAAGTCCAAACCTCAATCCAATTGAGAGTCTGTGGTATGACCTAAAGATTGCTGTACACCAGCGGAACCCATCCAACTTGAAGGAGCTTGAGCAGTTTTGCCTTGAAGAATGGGCAAAAATCTCAGTGGGTACATGTGCCAAGCTTATAGAGACATACCCCAAGAGACTTGCTGCTGTAATTGCTGCAAAAGGTGGCTCTACAAAGTATTGACTTTGGGGGGGTGAATAGTTACAGTGGGGAGAACAAGTATTTGATACACTGCCGATTTTGCAGGTTTTCCTACTTACAAAGCATGTAGAGGTCTGTAATTTTTATCATAGGTACACTTCAACTGTGAGAGACGGAATCTAAAACAAAAATCCAGAAAATCACATTGTATGATTTTTAAATAATGAATTTGCATTTTATTGCATGACATAAGTATTTGATCACCTACCAACCAGTAAGAATTCCAGCTCTCACAGACCTGTTCGTTTTTCTTTAAGAAGCCCTCCTGTTCTCCACTCATTACCTGTATTAACTGCACCTGTTTGAACTCGTTACCTGTATAAAAGACACCTGTCCACACACTCAATCAAACAGACTCCAACCTCTCCACAATGGCCAAGACCAGAGAGCTGTGTAAGCTGTGTAGCCCATCCCTGCACAAGGCTGGGATGGGCTACAGGACAATAGGCAAGCAGCTTGGTGAGAAGGCAACAACTGTTGGTGCAATTATTAGAAAATGGAAGAAGTTCAAGATGACGGTCAATCTCCCTCGGTCTGGGGCACCATGCAAGATCTCACCTCGTGGGGCATCAATGATCATGAGGAAGGTGAGCGATCAGCCCAGAACTACACAGCAGGACCTGGTCAATGACCTGAAGAGAGCTGGGACCACAGTCTCAAAGAAAACCATTAGTAACACACTACGCCGTCATGGATTAAAATCTTGCAGCGCACGCAAGGTCCCCCTGCTCAAGCCAGCGCATGTCCAGGCCCGTCTGAAGTTTGCCAATGACCATCTGGATGATCCAGAGGAGGAATGGGAGAAGGTCATGTGGTCTGATGAGACAAAAATATTGCTTTTTGGTCTAAACTCCACTCGCCGTGTTTGGAGGAAGAAGAAGGATGAGTACAACCCCAAGAACACCATCCCAACTGTGAAGCATGGAGGTGGAAACATAATTCTTTGGTGATGCTTTTCTGCAAAGGGGACAGTACGACTGCACCGTATTGAGGGGAGGATGGATGGGGCCATGTATCGCAAGATCTTGGCCAACAACCTCCTTCCCTCAGTAAGAGCATTGAAGATGGGTTGTGGCTGGGTCTTCCAGCATGACAACGACCCGAAACACACAGCCAGGGCAACTAAGGAGTGGCTCCGTAAGAAGCATCTCAAGGTCCTGGAGTGGCCTAGCCAGTCTCCAGACCTGAACCCAATAGAAAATCTTTGGAGGGAGCTGAAAGTCCGTATTGCCCAGCGACAGCCCCGAAACCAGAAGGATCTGGAGAAGGTCTGTATGGAGGAGTGGGCCAAAATCCCTGCTGCAGTGTGTGCAAACCTGGTCAAGAACTACAGGAAACGTATGATCTCTGTAATTGCAAACAAAGGTTTCTGTACCAAATATTAAGTTCTGCTTTTCTGATGTATCAAATACTTATGTCATGCAATAAAATGCAAATGAATTACTTAAAAATCATACAATGTGATTTTCTGTATTTTTGTTTTAGATTCCGTCACTCACAGTTGAAGAGTACCTATGATAAAAATTACAGACTTCTACATGCTTTGTAAGTGGGAAAACCTGCAAAATCGGCAGTGTATCAAATACTTGTTCTCCCCACTGTATGTACGCTCAAGTTTTGTCTTATTTCTTGTTTGTTTCATAATAAAAAATATTTTGCATCTTCAAAGTGGTAGGCATGTTGTTTAAATCAAATGATACAACCCCCTAAAAAAATCTATTTTTATTTCAGGTTTTAAGGCAACAAAATAGGAAAAAATGCCAAAGGGGGGAATACTTTCGCAAGCCATTGTATAATAAGATTTGGTGGTCTATGTCCTTTACTGATATTTGACCTACTGCATATCTTGGTATTGACATATTTGTTTAGCTAAAGGCTCCATTGATAGGGCAAATAGGAGGCTGGACGCTGGACAGCATTGAAGAGTTCCCTGTTTAATGGCGAACTGTGAGGAGCATTGGCTACCTGTCAAGACCATCGCAGAGGGGTTACTATACAGTGTTTTTAACATAGTCATAGTCCTTTATAGAACCTAAGGAAAGGATTCTTTACAGCACCATACGGGTTACATTTAGAACTTTATGAGAATGGCTCTTTATTGGACCTTCAAGAAAGGGTTCTATGTAGCACCAAAAAGGGTTCCGCTATTGTTACAAGCCAAATAACCCCTATTTGGTACTACTTCGACTTTTGTTGCGTGTGTACATACCACCACAGTGAACTGGCTTCCTAGGTGAGCGTGCACCGCCAAGGTTCACAGCTTCGCACCTCTTGTTAATTGGTTTATCCCGTTTTGGGTGTGGTCTGAAAGTTTATTGTAAATGCTAACGTTAATGCATATTGTGTCTTTGTTTTCAGCTACGTGTGAAGTATTGGCCATTATTACAGTTTTTTACAATCCCTTTGGCACTAATTTCAGAACCTTGAAGTCATTTTTCAAAATTCTAAACACAAAACTCTTAACACTTTTTCCAATTGCTTGGATACAATACACATAAAGCTAAGATCATTTGTTAACTGAACTGAAATGACCTGTTCAAAATGACACAACTTAACATCAAAGTATTACCATTTCAAAATGCAATTCACGTATTACATCTGAGATGACTGTCTATTCATTTTATTACAATGATCTAACTATCAATTGATACAACTGCTCAAAATGATAAGTAACTGTTGCATTACTCTTAATGCATAGTTTTATGGAAACTGACAAACAATATTCCATGTTTAGATCATGAAAGTTTCAGGATAACGAGATCCATTGACACCAATTACTGTGGAACATTAACCAATTGGACTACATTATCTATGGATGTAATATTTCATCATCATTCTTTATCAGACACTGTTTCTATGGTCCCATGTACCACTTTTCCAGACCATGTTTTCAGATTTGACATTACTGTACAGCATGTATGCAGGCCCTTGTAATTGCTTTTCCCATACTGCCAACTCGTTACTGATGATTGATTTCACATTGTGGTATGAGTATATAGTGAAATGAGTGGTATCCACCTACAACAACATAGCGATAACATGGAGCCGGCAGGTGATCCAGGTCACAATAGAGGTCAAGCAGTGGGAGGAGGAAGACGAGGAAGACGCGGTGGTTAAAGGAATGGCAGGGGACAAGCACCCCTTCTGGGAGGTGGTCGTGAGCCTTGTTTAAAAGGTGTGGGGGAACATGGTAGAGGACAAGGCCACGGACCAAGACAGCAGCAGCAACAGCATAGAGTGTCCAATGAAATCCGAGCAATAGTTGTAGACCATGTCGTAAATCATGGCATGACAATGACTGAGGCAGCTACAATGATTCAACCAAACCTCAGAAGATCAACCATGCCAATGTGTACCACCGAGTAGGTGATGTGACTAAATGTGTTCTTACTGTAATTTGCAGAATTGAGACTAGGACAATATTTTTATTTTTTTATTTTATTTCACCTTTATTTAACCAGGTAGGTCAGTTGAGAACAAGTTCTCATTTGTAACTGCGACCTGGCCAAGACAAAGCAAATCAGTGTGACAAATAACAACACAGAGTTACACATTAAACAAACAGTCAAAAACACAATAGAAAAATCTATATACAGAGTGCAAAATGTAGTGCAAAAATGCAGTAAGGTTAAGAGGTAGAACAATAAATAGACTATATTGGAGTCCAAATAGTGGAGGCAGTGGGAAAATTCTGACTGATCAACAAGAGCGGACTGTGGTCAATTTGGTTCAGGCCAGAAATGATATTCGCCTAACAGAATTGCGGCAGCACATCTTGGACAATGACGACATGTTCAACAATGTGGAAGCCATAAGTTTGCCGACTATTGCACGCATGCTGAAAAGGCACCAGGTGTCTCTAAAACAGCTATATCGTGTGCCTTTTGAAGGAAATGCAGACAGAGTGAAGCAACTGAGGACTGAGTATTTTCAGGTATGTTCAGTTTCAAGATGCCTGTTGTGAAAAATTCACAAAAAATTCTACATCATTGTAATCAGTAATTCTCTTTCCAAAATGTATTTTTTAGAGGGTGATGGAGCTGGATGTTGAAAAGAACCATCACAAATTCTTCTTTTTGGATGAGGCAGGCTTCAACCTGGCCAAGACAAGGAGGAGAGGTCGGAATTTCATTGGCCAGTGGGCAACCATCCAAGTACCTGGACAACGTGGGGCCAACATTACCATGTGTGCGGCTATATCAGAAGATGGTGTGGTGGGACGCAGACCTCGTATTGGATCATACAATGCAACTCTCCTTGTAACCTTCCTTGATGAACTAAATCAGGTCTGTAGAGCTGATGGCGTGACCTATGTTATTGTGTGGGATAATGTCAGGTTCCACCATGCTCAAATGGTGCAAGCATGGTTTCGGGCCCATCCACAATTTACCACCTTGTACTTATCCCCATACTCTCCTTTCCTTAAACCGATTGAGGAATTTTTCTCCACATGAAGCCATGCTTCTCCAGGCCATGGATGACGCATGCAATGACATCACAGCAGACCAGTGTCAGGCCTGGATTCGTCATGCCCGAAGATTCTTCCCAAGATGTTTGGCTAATGAAAACATCCATTGTGATGTGGATGAGAACCTGTGGCCAAATCCACAAGACAGGGTTGATGGAAATATAGAAGTACAGTAATCAAACCTTTGATTTGATTTTTACAGTAAGCCAGGTGAGGAACACTGCAGTTGACGTTTTACTGTAGTTTTTTTCTTTTTTGAAGCTAATAATTTTTGCTTTGATTAAAAAAAATCTATGTTGTGATTTTATTGTATTTCATCAATACATTTCAGATTTTGTTAAATTATTCCACTGTGTCTGTAGTATTCTCTCTAATAGTCATTTTACAGTGATGTATTTATGTGTAGTACCATAATGAAACATGTATCACATAGTTTGTACTACAATATTTAATGATTGTACGAACAACTACACAGTGAAAGTATCGGTATCTTGTGTGTGGGTGATCTAAATTAATGTTCCTATGGTATTTCATGATAAATTAGTTATTTGAACCAACGATTCTGCAAGTGCAAGGTTTCTTTTAAGATATGAATGATGCACAATGCAATGTTTTGGGCATTGGACAGCCTGTGTTACAATTGATGACCGTTTGGAGTTTTGTGTCTAGAGTTTTGACTGTCTGCCAAATCCGAGTAGGGTTATTGACTTTGGCAAAGTTTAAAATGAATTGTTTTTGTCAACTCTAAAAATTATTAAGTATTTTTTCTCAAATCATTTTTCATCATTTGTATAATTTTGTTAATATATGCATCCTCTGAATTCAGTCTTCTCCACCTGCACTGGCAATGAATACCACCTATTTGTGCACCTGAAGCTCAGTCTCAACTGTTGCTGCTCCACAACTAACTTAATAAGCTATCTTTATCAATAACATAAACGCATATGGACGCTGGTTGAAGTTGAATAGAGTCCTGAGTCACAATATTTAATCGGAAGATGTTTCCTCAAAAAAAAACATTCACTGCCTATCTTCCACCTTCCTTCAACCTGTTCTAGCTGATGTGTACTGAGTGTGCTATCACAAAATGGCTGCCGTGCATCACCAACACCCAGGTGGTTGTCAGTCATACAAACATTGTGAAGCGCTTTGAGACCTAAATGATGAACGAGCCTATATGAAAGCAATTCATCATCCTTCATCAGTATCATTAAAGTTGCAAAGCAACTAAGAAGTGATTAAAACACCACCTACTTAAGGAGATATACCTATTCTAAAAAGTTACACTAACTCTTTCCCCGGAGTTACATTTTGTCTTTTGTGACTCAATCCTATTCCCCTTCTGTCTCCGTAACACCCACGTTTAATACCGCATTGCGGGATGTCGGCCCCACCCAAAAAAAGTATGTGAGTCCTAATCCTCCGCCACCAGTCATTTTAATTAACAACCAAGTTTTAATTAAACATTGATTACCTGCTAATTAGCGTAATGATAGCTTCCAGATATACGTGGAACAGGTAGGGGAGTGACAGGCGAGGGGAGAATGAGGGATCTGTGGCACAGCCAAATTGTGTTGAAGACTTCCCCCTGCGGCCGATGTTTTGTGATTATTTTTTTTTATTATAAATGAGGCCTTCGCCGTACATTTTCTCTAATTGATGTTGCTCTGATGACTCCCGGATGACGGGCGGGCAATTGCGGTGTGCATGGCACGGAAGATTGAGTGTGTGCACATTTTCATCAGATTTAGGCAATTTTCTGCCGCTGCAAAGCAATAAATACATTTTTAAAAGTCAGGGAGTTGCCATGGTGATGAATTAATCTCTGTGGTGATAATAAGAGAGCTTGTTTGTTGGGAGTAGAGAGAGAGAGAGAGAGAGAGAGAGAGAGAGAGAGAGAGAGAGAGAGAGAGAGAGAGAGAGAGAGAGAGAGAGAGAGAGAGAGAGAGAGAGAGAGAAGAGAGAGAGAGAGAGAGAGAGAGAGAGAGAGAGAGAGAGAGAGAGAGAGAGGGGGGGGTTACTGTCTGTCTCTCTGCCTGCCTGTCTGTCTGTTGTGTGAGACTTCAGTATCAGTTTTGCCAAAGACAGAGCCTCTGAGAGACATTGGTTGTAAAACTGTGTCAGGGAAGAAGCAGCATACTTGCTGCATTTCTTTCTCTCTGTCCCTCTCTTTCTCTCTCCCTCTCTAGAGTCCCTGTAAACAACACCTTACCGTGCACGAGTAAGGTCTTTAATCAGGTCAACACTCGGAAGGCAACAAGGCCGGACAGTATTCCAGGGCGCGTTCTCAGAGCATGCGCAGAAAAGCTGGCAGGCATATTTACGGTAATTTTCAACCTCTCCTTGTCCCAGTCTGTAATCCACACGTCTTAAACTGACCACCATCATTCCTGTTCCCAATGCCTCTAAGACTTCATGCCACAATGATTACCGCTCTGTAGCAGTCACATCTGTAATAATGAAGTGCTTTGAAAGGCTGGTTATGGAACACATCAACTCCCTCATCCCAGACACCCTAGATCCACTCCAATTTGCATACCGCCCCAACAGATCCATAGACTACGCAATCTAAATTCCACCCCACACCTGCCCTCACTCACCTAGATAAGAGGAATACCTATGTGAGAATACTGTTCATTGACTACAGCTCAGCGTTCACCACCTTTGTCCCCTCCAAGCTCATCACCAAGCTTAGGACCCTAGGACTGAACACCTCACTCTGCAACTGAATCCTGGACTTCCTGAACCCAGGCGTTGAGGGTAGACAACATTACCTCCGCACGCCCCCATCCACATCGACAGGGCTGCAGTGAGAGGGTCGAGAGCTTCAAGTTCCTCAGTGTCCAAATGACTAAGGACTTAAAATGGTTCACACACAAATGCGCACAGTCGCTACAGAAGGTGGTGCGGACAGCCCAGTACATCACAGGCCAAGCTACTTGCCATCCAGAACCTCTATACCAGGGCGGTAGTGAAAGGAAGGCCTGGGAAATCATTAAAGACTCCAACTACCCAAACCATAGACTGTTCTCTCTGCTTCCGCTCAGCAAGTGGTACCGGTGCACCAAGTCTGACACCAACAAGCTTCTGAACAGCTTCTATCCCCAAGCTATAAGACTGCTATATAGCTAACTAAATGGCTACATCTGTTGACCGTATGATCTGTACACTCACAGGACTCTACACTCTCACTTCATTTGCTCACACACACATAATATGCACATACATTTATACTGACTCTTCACACACACACACACACTCACATACAGTCATGTGAAAAAGTAAGTACACCCCCTGGAAATTCCTCTTTTTTTTTTTTTTACATATTTGGACTGATGGATGTGTAATCTTCACTTCAACACTGTTGACAGATAAAAGTAACCCAATTTAGCAAATCACAAAAAAAAAGAAAAAAAAAAGAAAATGTTATGCAATGAAAATAAACAAAAATGACTTTTCCTTATGGGGAAAAAGTTAGGACACCCCTACCTTTACCATCACATAAAATGGCTAAAATTAGAATTAGGTGCAAATGATTAGAAAACATTAGAGCTTTCCGTAAAGATACGAAAATTGGTCTGGTTTGGTCTTACCCATATGGGTGTGTGGTAAGATCCAAAGACCAACCCGAGGCCCTCAGAAGAAAGATTACAGGCCTCTCTTGCCACAATCAATGTCGAAGTGCATGGGTACACTGTCAGAAAGAGACCGCACAAACTTGGCCTACATGGGAGGTCAGGAAGGAAGAAGCCTCTGCTCTCAAAAAATAATATCAAAACATCTTTGAATTATCTGTTACCACACCCATATGGTTAAGACCAAACCAGACCAATTGTCTTATCTTTATGGAAGGCTGGACCAACCAAAGTTTATCTCTAATGTTTTCTAATCATTTGCATTGTTTTGGTACCTAATTAAAATTTTAGCCATTTTATGTGATGGTAAAGGTAGGGGTGTCCTAACTTTTTCCCCATAAGGAAAATACATTTTTGTTTATTTTAATTATATTTTCAATGTTTTTTTTGTGTGTGATTTGTTAAATTGGGTAACCTTTATCTGTCAATAGTGTTGAAGTGAAGATTACATATCCATCTGTCCAAATATGTAAAAAATAAATTAAAAAATAGAACTTTCCAGGGGGTGTGCTTACTTTTTCACATGACTATACCTGTATCACTCCAGTGTAAATATGGTACTGGAACTGACCCTGCCTACTTCTCATGTTCTTCTTATTTCTTATTTTTATTTCTGGTGTGTTTTTATTCTACCTTGTTCTTTTTAATATTACATTGTTATTGATTACTACATTATTGGGTTTAGAGTTTGCAAGAAACGCATTTCACTGTACTGGTGCATGTGACATTAAAACTTGAAACATATCCACCAAAGTAAATAAGATTATGATTGAAATAAGTATCCAAGCCAGAGCAATGCATTCACGTTTATTACATGTTATAACACTTTATTTATCCCTTAAAGAACGTTTTACTAATTAACTAACCCTCAGATAAGAAATCAAACCAAGCAGAAGTTATGCTAACAAGGGGAAGGTTCTGCTGAGAGAGAGAGAGAGAGAGAGAGAGAGAGAGAGAGAGAGAGAGAGAGAGAGAGAGAGAGAGAGAGAGAGAGAGAGAGAGAGAGAGAGAGAGAGAGACAGACCATAAAAGCACATCCATGGCTACAGTAGTTGTTGTGACTTGTGAGTGAGAATATACTGTATCTGTGTATTGATGTTGGCAGTGGGTGCAGGCTACAGCCATTAGATGTGGCTGAGATGTGTTTGTGACAGAAGACGGACATTCACACACATACACACACACACACAGGCTGAATCAAAGACAGTCCTAATTGAGGAAGGGAATGACAGATGATTTATTCATGGAGTGGCTGTTTGTGATGGGTAGCATTTATTCATGTTTTTAATGGTTTCCCTTGGATCCCCTGGCATCCACACACATGACGACACATCCAAACACACATCACATGGCTGTCTACCGCATGACTGGGAATCCTTAACACTGCTGTGCACACGTTCTCTACACACATGATTTCTGGTAATCATCTGTCATAAGCATAAACAGGTTGTGCATTTGAATGGTTACAAAATATGCCGAACAGACAAATAAGGAGAGAGAGAAAACGATAGAGAAAGTCAGAGAGAAAGAACGAGACAGGGAGTGACAGAAAATAAGGGAGAGAGAAAGAGAGTAAAAGCGACGGAAACAGAGAGAAAGAGATCAAGAGAAAGGGAGTGAGAGAGAGGTAAAGAGCGAGAGAAATGGTGTGGGAGAGAGGTAAAGAGCAAGAGAAAGGGACTGAGAGAGGTAAAGGGTGAGAAAAACAGAGTGAGAGAGGTAAAGGGTGAGAAAAACAGAGTGAGAGAGAGAGGTAAAGGGTGAGAAAAATGGAGTGAGAGAGAGAGCGAAAGAGAAAGTCAGAGAGTGGAGAGAGAGAGAGAGAAACGCACTCAGGGGAATCACATCACAAACTTTTATTGATCTGTGTATCTCCTCACAGTTTGTTTGGTACGGAGACAAGCACAGAGGTAATGAGTGTCACAGAGTGAAAAAGACAAGAGAGAAAGACGAGAGAGAGAAAGAGGGTGTGTGTGCGTGTGTGTATGAGAGAGAGAGAGAGAGAGAGAGAGAGAGAGAGAAGAGAGAGAGAGGGAGAGAGAGAGAAAGAAAGAAAGAAAGAAAGAAAGAAAGAAAGAAAAGAAAGAAAGAAAGAAAGAAAGAAGAAAGAAAGAAAGAAAGAAAGAAGAAAGAAAGAAAGAAAGAAAGAGATAGGCGTGTGTGTTTTGTGAGGGAGATGGCTGTGGGTACATGTCTGTGTTTTTAGGGGTGAGTATATTTCTTGGTTAGGAGAAAATGTAGAACCAATGTCCTCACCCCTCACTAGTCTTGCCCTTACAACCACACCCACACAACCCCCCCCCCCCTACACACACACACACACACACACACACACACACACACACACACACACACACATAGACAGAGACAACCCTCTGGTCTCTATCTCTCTCTGGGGTTAATTTCTCTCTGGGATCAGTGGTGATTACGGGCGTGGCAGAGTGAGGTGCGGCAGCACAGAAATGGATGACGGAAAGATCAATTTCTGTTTTTACCAGCTTAATTCAATACCGCCTATTTAAACTGGCAGGGCAGGCAGAAATTAGATTGTATTTGCTGGTTATGGATTTTTTCCCCTTCAGAAAGCAGCCGGAGCAAAGAGGTGTATGGTTTACAAGGCCCCGACTCCGTTTAGCCGCCCTGCACACGTACTGGGATAATCACAGAGTATTACTCCGCATTGATTATTCAATATTTTCCCAGATCATGTTGTTTTCATCTCAACTAAAAGTCCTAACAGGTTACTGATACTCAGTAAAGTGGAGTGAGAGAGAGAGAGAGAGAGAGAGAGAGAGAGAGAGAGAGAGAGAGAGAGAGAGAGAGAGAGAGAGAGAGAGAGAGAGAGAGAGAGAGAGAGAGAGAGAGAGAGAGAGAGAGAGAGAGACAGAGAGAGAGAGACAGAGAGAGAGACAGAGAGAGAGAGAGGCTTGTTGTGTATTGGGACTCCTTGTGTCTCCTCTTGGACGGCAACATGCGTGTGTCATGTAACGTGTGTGTCATGTAAGAGGGATCTAATGGAGTCTGTGTTTCTGTTGAGGTTACTGTTCACTCAGGCAAAGGAGAGAGCAGTGTGTTTCTGTATAAGTGTGCATGCGTGTACACATCCGCCCGTCCGTCCGTGTGTGTTTGCATCTCTCTGTCAGTGTGCCTGGGGGAGAAAGACCAAACAGGAATGACAGCAGAGGGTCATTTCACTGGACAGATCTTTGCAAGAGGGCAGACTGTAAATTGAAAATCACAAGTCTTTATGAACAACTATAACCTATCTGACTGTCTCTATTAGCTGGGTCAGATAAGAAATAAAAAAGATAACACATTATTACAGTTCATGACAGCTTATAAGCCCTTTATGACAGTTTATAAGCAGTTTACGACAACTCGTAAGCCCTTTATGAAGCCTTTATAAGTGGTATCTATCCAAAGTCCAGCCAGGCAGAGGTTACGTGACTTTCAGAGTGACATTCAAAGTAATCATTATGTTCATAAATGCATATAGTCATGAATATTAACATTAAATAATATATTTGCATATATGAATGTCCAATAGGGGTACATTTATGTTCAGTTTGTATTTTCAGGCTGTTTAAAAAGTAATGTTCATGATTTATAACTGTTCCTAATATGACTAATGTTCAACAGGATCATTAAATGACAAAAGGCAGCCATATGAACACACACACACACACACACACACACACACACACACACACACACACACACACACACACACCTGACCCCGAAGGTCACATAGGTCAGCCTTCCCATCATCCATCTCTTCTTCCTGATTACAAACCATCGCAGGGCGCTAATGTTAGCCTTGCTCCTCCCATTCATTTCCATTGATTCTTATTCATGTTATGTAGATTAGTGTGTAACAGGCCTTGGGACGAGGCTGCGGAGACAGACGCCTTACAGCAGATATCTTCTTAACCTACAGTGAGGCCCTGACCCAGATGAATTAAAGAGAGTCTGAGTTGAAAGACCATGGCCCGTATCCACAAAGCATCTCAGAGTAGAACATTGGTCTTAAGTGCTGACAATAGAGACATGGTACTCCTTCTCTTATGGATAAAAATAAAAGCTATGCATAAAGCCTCTTTAGTCATAAGAGTCACTACTAGTCGACAGATACACTACATAACCAAAAGTGCGTGGACACCTGCTCGTCGAAAATCTCATTCCAAAATCATGGGCATTAATATGCAGTTGGTCCCACCTTTGCTGCTATAACAGCCTCTACTCTTCTGGGATGGCTTTCCAATAGATGTTGTAATATTGTTGCGGGGACTTGCTTCCATTCAGCCACAGGTGCATTTGTGAGGTCGGGAACTGATGTTGGGTGTTCCAATTCATCCCAATTCATACCAAAGGTGTTCAATGGAGTTCAGGTCAGGGCTCTGTGCAGGCCAATCAAGTTCTTCCACACAGATCCATTTCTGTATGGACCTCGCTTTGTGCATGGGGGCATTGCCATGCTGAAACAGGAAAGGGCCTTCCCCAAACAGCACAGAATCGTCTAGAATGTCATTGTATGCTGTAGCGTTAAGATTTCCCTTCACTGGAACTAGAGGGCCTAGCCCGAACCATGAAAAACAGCCCCAGACCATTATTCCTCCTCCACCAAACTTGACAGTTGTCACTATGCATTCAGGGCAGGTAGCGTTCTCCTGGCATCCATCAAACCCAGATTCGTCCGTCGGACTGCCAGACGATGAAGCGTGATTCATCACTCCAGAGAACCCATTTCCACTGCTCCAGAGTCCAATTGGCCGTGAGCTTTACACCACTCCAGCCAACGCTTTGCTTTGAGCATGGTGAACTTAGGCTTGTGTGCGGCTGATTGGCTTTGGAAACCCATTTCGTGAAGCTTCCGATGAACAGTTCATTTGCTGACGTTGCTTCCAGAGGCAGTTTGGAACTCGGTAGTGAGTGTTGCAACCGATGACAGAGGATTTTTACGCGCTGTGCGCTTCAGCACTCGGTGGTACAGTCTGTGAGCTTGTGTGGTCTACCACTTCGAGGCTGAGTCGTTGTTGCTCCTAGACGTTTCCACTTCACAATAACAGCACTTACAGTTGACCGGGCAAGCTCTAGCAGGGCAGAAATTTTACGAACTGACTTGTTGGAAAGGTGGCATCCTATGACAGTGCCACGTTGAAAGTCACTGAGCTCTTCAGTAAGGCCATTCTAATACCAATGTTTGTCTATAGTGATTGCATGGCTGTGTGCTCGATTTAATAAACCTGTCAGCAACGGGTGTGGCTGAAATAGCCAAAACCATTCATTTGAAGGTTGGTTCACATACCTTTGAATATATAGTGTATTTATGACACCTCATGAGCTGTCCTAACGAGTTAAGAGTTACCAACAGGTGTATAAATAATCTAGACATACACTGTAAACCCCAAGGCATTTTTAATAGAAATACTTCTAGTAACTTGTACTCAAAGTCAATGAAAAGTAATTATTACTTATGTAGTACTGACTCAAAACTAAATGATAATTCACATCAACTCTAAGATATAATAACAAACTTTTTTCCCAGCATGCTCTACTGCAGGTTGATTTTTTGGAATTGTTTTTAATATCTGTGTTTTGATTGATTAAATGTTAAGCTACTCAAAGATAAATAAATAAATTCTAAACTAATCCAATCATTGAATTTTTGCCGTTACTGAAATGGTTTAAGTAGTTTCCTCCCACTGTTCTTAACCTTGGCAGTCAATGCAGGTTGTGGGTGAATACAAATTTCAATTGTTGGATAGGCTAATTCCAACAGGAATTACACATCACTTTACAAGCCAGCATAATGTGATTTACAGTTAGGGTTTCCATAAATCCAGGTTGGAAGATTACTGAATTTTTTGGGGGGGAGAGTTTGTTGAATTTTACTTGCAGGTATGATCTGGCCAGTAAACTATGCGTTTCCGGCTACAGTATAACACCTTGAGTTATATGTATTGTGTGAATTATAATGGTAATATTCACCTAGGAACTCACTTGGTGAACGCAATAGGTACAAATTCAACAATGATGTCTCTGTCACTAACAAGTGCAGTCATGGTTGGCAACTCTACAATTCTATAGAAAAGGTAGGGCACACTGGGAAATTATTGGATGCGTGGCTTAGTGGGGGCGTTATATTTAAGTATACCTTACTCAAAAAAACTGAATTTGTATTACTCATGTGAAGGTAATACTGCTCACTTAAACTATTTAAGTTTATTAACTTACAATTATTAAGGTAATCGGTTTCCTCAAAATGTTTGAATAGCCAGAACTTATCCAGTTTTACAGTGTACATGTAACAGTTTCTCAGTTTGACATTTTCACGAGGCTTATTTTGCATGATATGCCTAAATACTTATAACCACTAGGTTAATAAATAAACATGTTTTTCTTTAGATTATTTAATGACATGCATCATGTTATTTAAAGTTATCCATTTTGAACTCAACATCACGTTGTTGAAAAATATCTTTAAATTGTGTATGCCTATACAGTAGATTTGCATTATGTTAACTTTGATAGTGTTAGTTGAAAATGGTAGACCTTTCAGAACATTGTATGTGGCAAGTTGCTTGATGTCTACTGTGCCAAAGCGATTTAGAGTTGTTAAATGGGAGTGACGACAAGTGTGTTGATAACGGTAATATTGTGAAAATTACGCTTTTAACAACGATCAAAATTGTATAAAAAAAAAATAGATTATACAAATTAAGCAATAATTAAGAGTAGGCAAATTGATTGTGTGAAAATTACATAAAATGTTTCACCATTACAACATTTGATGTACAGTCACATTCACTGTGGTTGTCTGAAGCGTGCTGTATAGAGTTCACTGCTGGCGATGCCTCATCGTGATTGGTTATTCCCCATCATTTGCAACAATGTATTTATCCTTTGCAGAACCGCAAACTGTTGTGATTACCAGCTGAGATAAACTTCTATGAGTTGGCTCAGAGTTTGTCTTATCCTAAAACCTACTCTGAGCTGAGCTGGGACTTATTTGTTGTTTTAACAGGATTCCTAGGATGTATTCTGAGATGCTTTGTGGATACGGGCCCAGGTCTCTCCGGCTGCGTATGAAATGGCACCCTATTGAATACATAGTGCACTACACTCTTAGAAGTACAGAAAGGAAGAACCTTTTGGGTTGCAACACTGGCAGAACTTTTCCAGTTGAAAAAGGTTCCCAGACGAACCCCTCTAAACCGGAACCTTTTTGTGATGGGAGAGGTTCAACTTTATACCTTTTTAATAATATATTGTAGAGGATGCAGCCTATCAGATTTGAGGCATGGCTTATTGGAGGCGTGGTTTTCAGATGGTTAAATGGAACTCATACAGCCCTTTTAAGCTACAAAACTGTCAATGTTCAACCTTTGCATTTCATGACAATACAAAGGAAGATATAAACAGGAATGACATTTACTCTAACGGGTGGCCAAAAAAATATCTAGCTTAAACTAAACAAAGTTGCAAATATGAAACATTGACTAGCAATGGTTCCTTGAGAAACTCCATGTCACACCATGATCTGCTTCACCTGTCCTTGTGCTTGTCTCCACCCCCTCCAGGTGTCGCTCATCCTCCCCTGTGTATTTATTCCTGTGTCTTCTGTCTCTCTGTGCCAGTTCGTCTTGTTTTGCCAAGTCAACCAGTGTGTTTTTCCTAGCTCCTTTCGTTCCTAGTCTCTGTCGTTCTAGCCCTCCCGGTTCTGACCATTTGCCATCTTGTACCGTCTTGGACTCAGCCCTGGTGATTGAACCCTTGCCTGTCCTGATCACGAGACTGCCTGTTCCACTGTACTGCTCGGACTCTGATCTGGTTGATGAACTATTGCCTGTCCCGGACCTGCCCTTTGCCTATTCCCTTTATTGTAATAAATATCGGAGCTCTAACCTTCTGCCTCCTGTGTCTGCGTCTGGGTCTCGCCTTGTCTCGTTATACTCCAGGCATTCCTTGAGTATTTTCAGGGTTCCTCAAGTCATCATTCATTCTAAGAGTTTACTTTGACCAAAAGTAATGCACTACTGAATATAGAGAACAGGGTGTCGTTTAAGACGTAGCCTTTGAGCTAGCCTGTAGCCTCTCTCTCCTCTCTCCTCTCCCCTCTCTCTCCTCCCCCTCTCTCTCCTCTCCCCTCTCTCTCCCCTCCCCTCTCTCTCCTCCCCCCTCTCTCTCCTCTCCCCTCTCTCTCCTCCCCCCTCTCTCTCCTCTCCTATCTCTCTCCTCTCCCCTCTCTCTCTTCTCCCCCTCTCTCTCCTCTCTCTCTCCTCCCCTCTCTCTCCTCCACCCTCTCTCTCCTCTCCCCTCTGACAGTCTGGCAGGCTGTATGATTAATAACACTTTTCACTCCTCCGCCCGCTTCTCTCCTTCATTTTCTCTTCCTCCGCTGGACCGTCAGGATGAGTGGAGGGTGACCGGTCTGACAGCTGATAACACACACAAAACACAAGCAGACACACACACACAGACAACACAAATGTACAGAAAAAAAACACACACGCACAGTAAAAAACACACAGAAGAAAACATACACAGAATATACAAACAAACAAACAAACAAACAAACAAAGAATGGCAAGTCAAACCGACACACACACACACACACACACACACACACACACACACAAATAAGCATGTGGGCTATTCCGGGGGTATGAAAGGAGATGAGTACAGCAGAAAATAACATTCCAGACACAAAGGAATGAATAAATAAATCACTGTCTCGACTCCCTGAACAGTAACATCACACACACATACACACACATCAACACACCCACCCACACACACATACACGCAGACAGACAGACAGACAGACAGACAGACAGACAGACAGACAGACAGACAGACAGACAGACAGACAGACAGACAGACAGACAGACAGACAGACAGAGACAGACAGACAAATATCATCTTTGGATTGTCTGAAACCTGCAGCAGACAGAGCTCTTCAAGGTCTCATACTTTACACACATTCCGTCCTTGGATAAAACAATCAAATCAATGAGAACCATAGCCCAGCTACACTCAGAAATCCAACATGTCTGGGAAACCTTGGCCAGAGGAGAAGTCAGCAGAGTGAAGAATATATATCAATTTCTCAAACTACCATCATGGAATGGATATTGTTTGGGGAAAATAATTTAAATAATAAAAGTTTTCTAGGATCTTGAAAAACATGGGCGTGCAGATGCACTTTCTATTTCTCTCTCGCTCTTTTTCTCACTTGCTCTCTCGCTCTTTTTCTCTCGTTCCCTCACTACCTCTGTCTCTCGTTCTCTCTCTCTCTCACTGTCTCTCTCTCTCGCCCTCTGTCTCTCGTTCCCTCTTACTCCCTCTCTCTCTCACTGTCTCTCTCTCTCGCCCTCTGTCTCTCGTTCTCTCTTACTCCCTCTGTCTCTCGTTCCCTCTCACTCCCTCTGTCTCTCGTTCCCTCTCACTCCCTCTGTCTCTCGTTCCCTCTCACTCCCTCTGTCTCTCGTTCTCTCTCTCTCACTCTCTCTCGTTCTCTTTACCTCTTTCTTTCACATAAAGTAAAACAACACAAAACAGCAACACCGAGAGAAAACCCATCTAGAAATCCACCAAAACCACCGCCTCCATAATCATTCACCAGAAAAACAAGCAGCAGTGTGACTAACAACTCCTTTAATATGTAGCCTACTGTATCTCTCAGAAACATACTCACAAAGCACAGTCGCTCTCATTAAGTATCTCTAATAAACCCACCAAGATGACCAATTAGAACTCCCCGTAGTAAATGTGTATTTATGACTCCAGATGTAAATTATTACAATGTGGAAATAAAAGTTTAATGGAAGGCGACAGTATGGGCTGTAAATCTGAGTGTGTGTGATAATTAGTGGAGTCTTAGTGACGATACATTCATCTCAATGATCTGATGTACAAAACGTGATGGATCGCTACACAACCTCTGGATATGTGCTAGATAAATCACACAACACGTTGGCCAACCAACGGCACTCCCTGTGTGAAACATACACAACACATTTTACAAACAATAGTGTTCCATGAGTGAGGGGCTTTTGGCTAGCGAAACAGCATTATGGGAGAAATGTGGTGGGGAGTAAGGCTTAGCAATTTACCCCACAAAAATATACACACCTATGCAAGCAGAGACCTACAGGATCTGTTGTATAGGAAATGCGTACAGTTGTTGGCCTAAAGTTTAGTGGGGTTGAGGTAAGTGTTTTTAAATACACTGGAGTTACAGACAGTGAGGTCAATCAATCAGGAGAAGAGAGAAAAAAGAAAGAGACAGTCCCAAGGTCATCCTCCAATCATATCGCAGAAAGCCTGAGGACTCCCATTGGACAAGCCAAAACGCTATTTTCAAATTGGCGAGGGTTGGCTGCGCGACACACATCTCCTTCCCCCCTGACGCTGGAGGGTCCATTACAGGGACGGACCAGGCAGGTAACAAGTGCGGCTGTCTGACCTCTGTGATCTAACTAGGTGTGTGTCAACGTTAAATGTGTCCCCCGTGCTGCGCTCAGGGCCAGGTCTTTCCCTGAAGGACAGTTCCGTAGTAATGTGACGCATGGGCTGACATGGGAACGGAGCGGCTAGAGGGCCTAGACAGATTGGTCAATACGAGAGAGAGAGAGAAAGACCTGGGGAGGATGCACGCACACACACACACAAGCCAGCGGCCAGGCCGAGGGCTTAGGGCTGAGGGTAGAGACAGACTGGTCAATAAGTCAGGGAGACAGAGAGAGAAAGAGAGAGAAGAGAGAGAGAAGACCTACAGGAGAAAGAAGACACAAACACTCGCATAGGAGGACTAACCCGGCGGGTGCATACAGGCCGCCCGTCTGTCTGCTGTCTGTCAGCCTGTCTGAGTGTCCGTCTATCTGTCTATCTGTGTGTCTCTCTGCCTGTCTCTCTGGTTGTCTATCCAAAGAGCAACTGTTGCTGAATTCAGTGTTCTGCCGGTCCACAAAACCCTCTGTCTTTGGTTGCCCTTGGCGACAACAGTCTCTCCAGGAGCATTGAGACAGAAAATTAAGTCTGTGCTCAAATATGAGTCTTTTGACACAATGCTAGATTGAGATTCTTCCCCCAACACACACTGTCATCAGGTGAAAGTCCATCTCAATGTTATCTGATGCAGAACTTAAGACACTTAAGAGGAAGAATTTACTAATGTTCATTAATTAAATGTAACTCAATGCGAAGAGCCACGCATAGTCTACTAAACACGCACATGCAAGCAAATACTGCAGGTGCATGCACTCACACACATGCAATGCATGCACACAATCATTTCCACTAATATGCACGCCATGCACAGAAACACACTTATATGTGTCTCTCAAAAAGCAGGCATTCTTAGGGAGCTGGTTTCTAGAGAGATGCCAGTTAAAAGAAGAAGAATGGGGAAAAGACTCTCCCTCTGGGGCTGTCACCAAGAAAAATGATGCTGCCACTGGAGCATTTCGCCTGGACTTACCCACAATTCACAGTGGCCCGCCGCACAATAAACGTTTATCAATAACGCTGGAGCGACCGGGACAGGGGCGATTTCTAGCCTCCACACAGACCTCTGACAGCACTCTGGGGAGAGGGGGAGAGAGGGCGAGAGAGAGGGGAGAGAGGAGAGGAAGGGAGAGAGCAAAGAGGGAGGAGAGGTCTTAGAGAAAGGCCAAAACATTTGTAACTCGCTCCAGTCTTATGAAACTCCTCTGTAGAACTCTCTAAGACAACTTAAAGATGTGTTTTGCATTTAAGAGCATCTCAATGCGTTTGCAAGACAAGAACACATTGGCAAAGGCAGAAACAGTCTGGCAAACAGCCACCAGCGTACCAAAATCTGGTATCATAACCGAGAAGAATAGAATAAGTGATGCTTTTAATCCAAATTTTATCTTGGCATGATTTTTATTTGAGAGAAACGTTGTTAGATGCATTGCTTAAAACGTATGTTTTAAAAAATCAGCTGGTTCTGATATTCTTGAAATATTCTTGCTACAGTTCTCCGACCCTGGGAGCAGTGGGATGCTAGGTTGCTGTGGGATGGCGGATGGGCGTAAGTGTCTGCCTTTGATTCCAAAGCTTGCAAGTTCAAATTCAGTGATTCAAAGTTGTTTTTTCTTTTTTTAAATTAAGCCTATCCTAAACCTTAACCCTTACCTATCCCATTCGGAGTTCATGTCTAAACATAACCTTAAACACTTTGAAATTGGACGTTTGGAGCAACTTTAACATTTTTACGTTTGAGAAACATGGATGAACGTCTAATTCTGACGTGCAACTGTGAGAGCTGGTAGGGCTAAAAGTCAACATTGTAAAAAACAACATTGTGCTGCCCTCAACGAACCCCAAAAGCTGTGGAAATCATTCAAGGAATTGCGATGTAGTAACAAAAACCAATCCAGTACTATTGTACTAGACATTATGGGTGAGATGGTTTACAACCACAAAATGGTTGCTAATGAATTTAACTCATATTTTATCATAGTTGCCAGTAAGATGGTTAGCAGCTTTTTATTTTAAGGGAATTACTATTATTACCCCAAATGATATCATACACACATTTAGCTATTAAAGTATCTCTTCCTGTCATTTACCTGTACAGTTTGTGTAACCATGCAAGTATTCACTTATCTGTAAATATAACTGTATACTTAACTGTACAGCTAATTTAACCATGCAAAATGTTCACTTACCTGCTCATTTACCCAGTCTGTCTATTAAGTAAACTATTATTACCCTCGCTCATATCATACGCATTTTTAGCTACTGAAGTATTTCTCTGCCATCGACCTGTATAGTATAGTTAACCATCCAACATCCACCAATGTATAGTGTACATATTCAGCCAACCACCCATACTATGCAATGTCTTTTTATAGCTTTTCTTTTTTTTGCACTCCAGATATCTTGTATTTCTATACTTTTTCATACTGCCGCTCTATGTATCATGTACCGTGTATCTGTCTTTTGTGTACCTTCGTTGTGGCATTTTGCACCTGCCCTGTGTTTTGTTGTAGCTGCTTGACAATGAAATCAATAATCTATCTATCTATCTATCTATCTATCTTACCCAAGACCACTGGTTTGTTTGGGACTGACCAAGTCAAGAACTACTACACCAAGCTAGGGGTCCAACCAAACTCTTTCTCCTTTGAAAGTGTTTCAGTAGTCAAGGTAGCTAAAATGCTAGCTGAGCTTAACTTCTCCAAGGTCATGGCTTGGATGCTATACCAGCAAGGTTTTTGAGATATGCAGCAGTTCAAATTGCCCCTTGCATTACTCATGTCATTACTCTCTCTCTCGATCAAGGTACATTTACATGAAAATGGCAAAAGTAATTCCTTTGCACAAGAAGGGGAGTAAGACTGACCCTGGGAACTACAAGCCAGTCTCAATACTCAGTGTCACATCCAATACCTTGGAGAGAGTGGTTCATGAGCAGCTCTATGAGTATGTAAACAAATATAATCTCATGTATGAATTCCAGTCAGGGTTTAGTAAATCATACTCTATTGACTCATGCCTCCTATACTTAAATGACCACATAAGGATGGCGATTGATAATGGTAACTTATATAGAATGGTGCTGCTTGAGCTCCAGATGACTTTTGGTACAGATAATCATAGCATCCTACTTCCCAAGCTAGAGGCTCTGGGGATGGGCAGTACCACTCTTGAATGGCTTTTTTAAAATTATTTTTTATTGCATTTAGTATATCGAATGTGCAATACTTGCATTTATCTGTAACTAACCCTTTTCTAAGGACTGTATTTTAAGGAATTAGTATTATTACCCTAAATTATATCAAAAGCACATTTAGCTATTTAAGTATTTCTTCCTGTCATTTACCTGTACAGTTAATTTAAGCATGCAAATATTCATTTACCTGTACATTTAACAAGACTGTATATTAAGTACACTATTACCCTCACTTATATCATACGCGCATTTAGCTATTTAAGTATCTTTCTCTGCCATCGACCTGTATAGTTAACCATGCAAATATTTTTTTATTTATATCAACGTGCAATAATTGTATCATTTTTTTCACCTAACACTATAACAATGTATAGTGTACATATTCAGTAATTCACTCATACTATGCAATGTGTTTCTATAGCTTTTTGCACTCCAGAATTCAGGACTATGTATCATGTATCGTGTATCTGTCTTTTGTGTATTTCGTTCTGGCATTTTGCACCTGCCCTGTGTTTTTCGTAGCTGCTTGATAGTAATTTCCCCACAGGATCAAAAATATCTATCTATCTATCTATCTATCTATCTATCTATCTATCTATCTATCTATCTATCTATCTATCTATCTATCTATCTATCTATCTATCTATCTATCTATCTATCTATCTATCTATCTATCTATCTATCTATCTACCTACCTACCTACCTACCTACCTACCTACCTACCTACCTACCTACCTACCTACCTACCTACCTACCTACCTACCTACCTACCTACCTACCTACCTACCTACCTACCTACCTACCTATCTATCTATCTATCATCTATCTATCTATCTAACTCCTTCTTGTCAGGGAGGAAACAAGTGGTTGAGGTAAAAAGTTTCCCCTCCGAGGCAAAAACAATATGCTGTGGCGTGCCACAGGGGAGCATGCTAGGGCATCTGTTATTCCTGATGTACATTAAGGATATGAAGAATGCTTGCTCATGTCAGCTGTTGATAGCGGTATTGTAAATAGTAATTGTGTACCTGTCTATTTAATTTCCATTGATACCTCTATTAGCTCCTGTAAGGAACCCACTGTTGTTAGCTCCCTATGCCATTAATAGTTGTATATCAAGCTATAATTTTGCTACTTGTACTTATGAGCATAGGGGTATTGTCAACAGTAACCCTGTGCACATTTACCTTTATTCAACTATTATCTCTGCAACTTTGAATCCAATCAGAAAGTCTATTGTGGCTAGCTCATCCTGTTCTATTGGCTCGTGTCACCATGGATATTCCTGCTGTTTTCAATTTTCGCAGAGGGCTTGGACTGTTACATATAAATGTGTGAAGCCTAATGTCTAAACTAGACTGTCTGGGTATATGACACTAGCCCAGACGTTCTGGTTATCTTAGACCTGGCATTGCAGTGTATAACATTTTCAGATGTGATGGACAAACAAAAGAGGGAGGGGTGGCTATTTATGTAAGATCTTCTCTTATGACATCATGCTCACAACATCTCTGTCCCCAAAAGGTGTGAGCTGTTATTTATAAAAGTGTCCATAAGCCAAAATATGCATATATTTATTGATGCGCTCTATCACCCCCCAGCTGCTTCGGCAGAGGCTGTTGGTACTATTTAAGATGATTTAAAACACTTTCTGGTATCTGAACTGGTTGTGTTAGCCTCAGATCAGTTTAAGACTAACTGTCTTGAGTTCAACTTGACTCATTTGATAATGAAACCCACTCGGATGAATGTAAAAATCCTAGCAAACTCCTCATTGATTGACCTTTTCCTGACTAACCGTCCCCATAAGTATTTGGCTAGTGGTGTTTTTGCAAATTATATCAGCGACCACTGCCTTATTGTTTGTATTAGAAATGCCGAATTGAAAAACTTGAATACCAACAATGAGACAGCCTACAGGGAGAAGGTGAGGGTTCTGAGAGTGTGGTGCCTGGAAAATAACCTCTCACTCAACGTCAACGAAACTAAGGACATGATCGTGGACTTCAGGAAACAGGGAGCACCCTACTATCCGCATCGCAGTGGAGAAGGTGGAAAGCTTCAAGTTCCTCGGCATACACATCACTGTTAACCGGAAATTGTCCACCCACACAGACAGTGTGGTCTCAACCTCAGGAGACTAAAGAAATTTGTCTCAACACCTAAAACCCTCACAAACATTTGCAGATGCACAATTGAGAGCATCCTGTTGGCCTGTATCACTGCCTGGTACGCAACTGCACCAACCACAACCGTAAAGCTCTCCAGAGGGTGGTGCAGTCTGCCTAAACGCATTACCGGGGGAAAACATCCCGCCCCCCTGGACACCTACAGCACCCGATGCCATAGGAAGGCCAAAAAGATCATCAAGGACATCAACCACGCAAGCCACTGCCTGTTCACCCCGCTGTCATCCAGAAGGCGAGATCAGTACAGGTGCATCAAAGCTGGGACCGAGAGACTGAAAAACAGCTTCTATCCCGAGGCCATTAGACTGTTAAAACAGCCATCACTAGCACATCAGAGGCGGCTTCCTATAGACATAGATTATAAATCACCGGCCACTTTAAGGAATAGAACACTAACCACTTTAATAATGTCTCTGTACCTTGCATAACTAATCTCATATGTATAAACTGCACTCTACTATTCTACGGTATCTTAGTCACTTTAATTGTGTTTACATATTGCAACACCCATCTCATATGTATATATTGTATTCTATACTACACCACTGACTGTTAAACAGCCATCACTAGCACATCAAAGGCCATCACCCGCAATAACATCTGCTAAACACGTGTATGTGACCAATACAATTTGATTTGATTTGATTTGAAGAAAAATGATGGCCCCTGGCGTTCCTTCATGATCTAGAGTTTTTTTCTAATAGATGCATACTAGATCCTGTTTCTAAAGTTAGTGCTAAATGCAGTAAAATACATGAAGCATCCCATAACCCAGATTTTAATTCCTTGCTACAAATATCTTGCTATCTGGCTTGATGACAAACTGTCATTTAAAAAAATGTGTCACTGAGCTGGTGAAGAAGTTGAAGTTCAAGGTTGGTTTCTTTTACAGAAAAATTGTCTAGGCCATTTTATGACTGTTTTAGATTATGGGGATATTATCTACAGTATATGCATGCAGCAGCATCTACACTTAGCGAAATAGATGCTGTTTTCAATTGTGCCCTTCGGTTTATTACTGGTGATGGTTATAGAACTCACCATTGTGTGTTGTATCAAAAAGTGGGTTGGGCCTCTTTGTATGAAAGAAGAGAGCAGAATTGTAATGTGTTTATCTACAAAGCACTCATGCAGAAACGTCCTATGTATCTATGATAATTAATTCAATTTAGAATTACAAATGACCAAACCCGGTCAGAGGCTTGGATAACACTGGAGGCCCCTTCGGTCTCCACAGAGTTGGGTAAAGCTGCTTTAAAAAATAGTGTGCCCTTTATGTGGAACAACTTACTAAGCTCTCTGAAATGAGATGTTCTGGTCCCCCTTGGTCAGTTCAGAGTAATGATCAGAGACCTCTATGTTGATAAATGTGTCTGTTTCTTAATATGTTATGTAATTTTGTATATTGTATGTGTTTGATGTATTTATGCAGGGCTCATCTGTAATAGAGACCCTAGTCTCACCCTGTAAAAATAAAAATTCAATAAAAATTCAATAAAAATTATGCAGATCAATGCATGGCTAACATCAATGCTTGGATAACATCAATACATGGCTAACATCAATGCATGACTAATATCAATGCATGGTTAACATCAACACATGACTAACATCAATGCATGGCTAACATCAATACATGGCTAATATCAATACATGGCTAACATCAATGCATGGCTAATATCAATGCATGGTTAACATCAATACATGGCTAACATCAATGCATGGCTAACATCAATACATGGATAACATCAATGCATGGCTAATATCAATGCATGGTTAACATCAATGCATGTCTAATATCAATACATGGCTAACATTAATGCATGGCTAACATCAATACATGGCTAACATTAATGCATGGCTAACATTAATGCATGGCTAACATTAATGCATGGCTAACATCGATACATGGCTAACATTAATACATGGCTAACATCAATGCCTCTGCACCTCTGCAAAACAGAAGCAAATCTGTTCGGGTCCATCAGGGTACAGCTGGCAGTAGAGGTACTCACAGCCAAAACAGCAGTTAATTACTTAGGATGTACACTAGATGACAACATGAGAGGGGGGATATGGCCACTAAAGTACAAGGTAAGGTCACTGCCAGCACCAAGTTCTTGGCTAGGAAGTCTAAGCTGTTAGACAAAGATTCAAAGACAGTTCTGGCTAAAGTGCTCATCCAATGTCATTTTGACTATGCTAGCACCTCCTGGTTGGAAGACTTAACTAATCTACTAAATAGCAAGCTTCAGATAGCCCAGAACAAGTTAATTAGGGTGGTGTTGAATCTGAGCACACATACTCAAATTGTAAAAAATGAAAAACGTTAAAATGGCTCTCCTGTGAAGTCGTGACTTGCAACATATGCCTAGTTTCCTGAAACGGGTCACATATATAGCATAGCTATATATTCAGAACATACTCACCCATTGTCAGACTCTTTTTACCAGTCCGGATACACACTCAAGTCTAATAAGCGATTGAATTATTATTTTTTTCTTCATTGCTAACATTGGCTAAACTGCACAGAAGGCAGACAGGCAGTCAATTAGAGTTATTTTTCTCAGAAACTACAAAGATTAGCCTACATCATCACACAAAACACAGATTATTTTTTTCTCTCCAATGTGTAGGGACTGCGTCCTGCTTTTGCAACTGCAATATCCGTTGCAACAGGTCATAGCCTTCGTAATAATGTATATATGTTATGGGCATCTTTGTGCGAATCGCCGCAGGGTTTTCATTTCAGCTGTTCAGAAATTTGAGGCAGAGTAGGCTACATCATCATGTTTCAGAAGAAGTAAAGAGCGAAATGTGAAGGGAGGGGGACTGTGAGCAGCAGCTGCTTTAGAAAAACGAATGTGTGCGTAAAAAAAAACGTGTGCAGATCCTTAGCTTGAGAAAGATGTTTCTGGAGGGGCGGGTGGGTGCAGGGCATTGGCGAAAACTCTGTATCTGTAGCCACAGCCTAACAATATGCCAATGATACTGCTGTGTATTTTGTTGACCAGGCTCTATCTGAACTACAGTCTGCCTTCAATGTTTTACAGAAATTATACTGAACAAAAATATAAACGCAACCGATTTTACTGAGTTACAGTTCATATGAGGAAATCAGTCAATTGAAATAAATTAACTAGGCCATAATCTATGGATTTCACATGACTGGGAATACAGATATGCATTCAAATATGCATTTTTACAGATACGTAAAAAAATAATGGGCCTCCCAATGTCACGGTATTTCTGTGCATTCAAATTGTCATTGATAAAATGCAATTGTGCACCATAACCCCACCGCCACCATAGAGCACTCTGTTCACAACGTTGACATCAGCAAACCACTCGCCCACACGGTGCCATACACATGGTCTGCGGTTGTGAGGCCAGTTGGATGTACTGCCAATTTCTCTAAAATTACATTGGAGGCGGCTTATGGTAGAGAAATACACATTACATTCTCTGGCAACAGCTCTGGTGGACATTCCTGCAGTCAGCATGCCAATTGCACACTCCCTGAAAAGTTTAGACATCTATGGCATTGTGTTGTGTGACAAAACTGGCCTTTTATTGTCACCAGCACAAGGTGCACCTGTGTAATGATCATGCTATTTAATCAGCTTCTTGATATGCCACAACTTTCAGGTGGATGGATTATATTGGCAAAGGCTGTTAAACAGATGCTCACTAACAGGGATGTAAACACATTTGTGCACAAACATTTTAGAGAAATAAGCTTTTTGTGCATATGGAACATTTCTGGGATATTTTATTTCAGCTTATGAAACATGGGACCAACACTTTACATGTTGTGTTTATATTTTTGTTCAGTGTATTATTGAATGCAAGTAAAATTAAGTATATGTTCTAGAGTTTATGATTTAAGCATATGTACTTTGGATGGTTCCCATATTGATTGTGTCCCTGATTACAAATACCTGTACATCTAGATAGATGAAAAGCTGTCTTTTAAAAAGCATATTGATTAATTAGTTATGAAGCTGAGAATATAAATGGGCTTCTTCTATAGAAATAGGTCATGCCTCTCTCTTAATAGTAGAAAGCAGATTATTCGGTCGACGTTTCCTACCAGTCCTAGATTATGGCGACATCATCTATTGTATATGAACACAGCTGCCATTCCATTGAAGATGCAGTTTATCATAGCGGACTGCTCACCGGACACCTAAAATGTTCTACTGCTTGAGCTCCTATACCTCTTATAGAAAATTAGCTCGAAGGTAACGTGGCGCTGCAGGGTAGTAACATTACGAGTTTGGATTATGGTTCATTGTTTAGCTAGCTAGCTACCTACATGTCTAAACAAAAAAGACTCCACTATGCAAGTAATCAGTTCACTGTACCGTCTACACCTTCTGTATCCTGTGTATGTCACAAATACAGTTTTTTACAATCACTTTGTTACTATTTTCAGAACCTTGATGTCATTTTTCACAACTCTAGACACAAAACTCACAACCAATGATCAAAATGCAATTTTTTCAAAACTCTAACCCTTTTCTCAATTGCTTGGATACAATAAACATAAAACTTAGATCATTTGTTCATTCAACAAAAATCACCTGTTCAATATGACACAACTTAACATCAAAGTACTACTATTTCAAAAGGCAATTCACACATTACATTTCAAATGAGTGTCTATTCATTTCCTTACAATGATCTAACTATCAATTGATACAACTGCTCAAAATGATAAGTAACTGTAGCATTACTCTTAATGCATAGTTGTATGGACAATCTTCCATGTTTACAGTAAATCATGAAAGTTTCAAGATAACGAGATTCATTGTCACCAATTAGCGTGGAGCATGAACCAATTAGACTACAATATCCATGGATGTAGCCTAATATTTTATCATAATGCTTCATCAGACCGGTGTCTATGGTCCCAAATACTGTACCACCTTTTCAGACTATTTACAGTATTGACAGTACTGCACTGTATAGATGCAGGCCCTTGTAATTGCTTGTCCAATTCTGCCAACTCGTTACTGATGATTGAGTGCACATTGTGGAATGAGTATATAAAGAGTTGATTGGGATTCAATTGCAAGAGCATAGTGATACGTAACATGGAGCCAGCAGGTGATCAAGGTCACAATGGAGGTCAAGCAGTGGTGGGAGGAAGACGAGGAAGACGTGTTGGTCAAAGGAATGGCAGGGGACAGGCACCCCTTCTGAGAGGTGGTCGTGGGCCTCGTTTGAGAGGTGTGGGGGAACATGGTAGAGGACAGGCACCCCTTCTGAGAGGTGGTCGTGGGCCTCGTTTGAGCGGTGTGGGGGAACGTGGTAGAGGACAAGGCCACGGACCAAGACAGCGGCAGCAACAGCATAGAGTGTCCAGTGAAATTCGGGCAATAGTTGTAGACCATGTCATAAATCATGGCATGACAATGACTGAGGCGGCTACAATGATACAACCAAACCTCAGAAGGTCAACCGTGGCCTCAATAATTAGAACTTTCCGCAATGAGAACCGGTAAGTTATCAGCATGAAGATGGTGTGGTGGGACGCAGACCTCATATTGGACCATATAATGCAGCTCTCCTTGTCACCTTTCTTGATGAGCTCGATCAGGTTTGTAGAGCTGAAGGTGTGACCTATGTCATTGTGTGGGACAATGTCAGGTTCCATCATGCTCATGTGGTGCAAGCATGGTTTCAGGCCCATGCACAATTTACCACCCTGTATTTACCCCCATACTCTCCCTTCCTTAACCCGATTGAGGAATTTTTCTCCGCATGGAGATGGAAGGTTCATGATAGGCACCCTCATGAACAAGTCACTCTTCTCCAGGCCATGGATGACGCCTGCAATGACATCACAGCAGACCAGTGTCAGGCCTGGATTCGCCATGCCCAAAGGTTTTTTCCAAGATGTTTGGCTAATGAAAACATCCATTGTGATGTAGATGAGAACCTGTGGCCAAATCCACAACACAGAGTTGATGACAATGTAGAAGTACAGTAATCACTCCTGTTTTGTTTCTTACAGTACAAGCAAGCAAGTTGAGGAACACTGCATTTGATGTTTTACAGTACTGTCTTTTCTTTTCTATTTCATAGCTAATTATTTTAGCTTTGATTCAAATAAACCTATGTTGTGATTGTACTGTAGTGTTTTGCATCAATATATTACAAACT